>OY720675.1:259418477-259898477 GCA_963170755.1 Amphimallon solstitiale
CATTGTAGCTTGACAATGATTGAATTATTTCAAAAGGATGATTTAAAGTAAGACAAGCGTTTTACATTCCATGACCAACATTGACCAATTTAATTTTTCATATCATAGTACATTATGTTTCCCATCTATGTATTCCTTTATCTATGACAGAATCTGTGAATAAAACCGAAGCGCTGTGATCGAAACCGAATATCGTCTAGCTCCACCTACTCATACCCCCTTGCGTTTACCCGTCCCGAGCGTAATATAAGTTGCATAAGTTTCTATTTGTTAGTAAACGCCCCTCTTAAGTTGTAGCAGCGTTTCTAATAACTATAACCATTCATAAACCGATGTTACAATTGAAGCTTCGAGTGTTACATTTAACAACTGTGCGGTGTCGATAGTGTCAGTTGTTCATGGAATTCTGTTGTTGTTGAAAGTTCGCTTGATTCTCAAAATGTGTTTATGCAGTTTTTATGCTAATACATTAGGAAACATCAGTACATTTTTTTTAGAAGATATTTAGTAATTATTGTTGGAAAAAAATTAAAATTAAATTTTGTTACAAGTTTCCCCTACTAGTTATTTAGTACCTACTAATATGAAGTTCTTTTTGAACACGTTGTATAACATAATTTACGTAATTTAATATTTAATAAAGTTGCCTTGGAATACCGTATGGTCAGCTGACGAATGTGTGTGAATTTTTGTATTTTTTTCTTCTGTAGTACATTTTTAACAAACATTAAAACAAATACTATTTTATAATTTTTTTATTACAGTAGAATGATTTAGAATTCATACATTTTTACACTACTCCGTCAGATATCTTGCACAGATAACAATGAAGAAATTCCAACTAAATAACACTTCTTTGTGCTCTCTCAACAGGATTATGCGTGCTTTGAAAATTGTTTTAATTACACCACTTGTGCACTTTACTCTAGGTCACGGTGGAATCTCAAAGGGCCCAATTAAAATGCTCCTCGTAAAAGATCTTCCTTCCTTCTAATGATCTCCCTTTACCTATTTTCTTTTTTTTTGAAATTTCACCACTCATGTATAAATGTGCATATACGTCTGATTGGGAATACTGAATAGATGAAAACGTCGTCCGTGCGTGTAGATTACAGCTAGTGGAGATCTTAATGGGGGCGGCTGGAAATTGATCGATTTCAGAGGCACACATTACGGCGGCCGCAGTTTGCGGTCCTTTAAATTCTTGTGTGAGTGTGACAACACAGCAGAAATGAACGTCGTCTGCGGTAATCGTTCCAGTCAGATCGAGAAGGAACTGCAGGTGTTCTCTCACGTCGTCAAAATATCGTTTGCGGTTGGTTTCTTTTAGCTTTCTGCCGCGCGTCTTGTACTATAGTTTAATAGAATTACGTAAAATTTAACGAATAATTTTGCGTTAAATATTCCATACAACATGAATTGTATTAAAATGGGAATTTGAAAATCTGTACTTATCAGATTAGTAATGATTATAACATGAATTAAGTCAAGCTGGCAGTACGATCAGATTTTTTTTAAGAAAAACCATTTCTAATTTCAGAATACCTTAAATAAAAATAATAATAATAATAAATGCCTTTATTGATACATTAACAATTAGCAAATACAACATATAATATAAAGAGGAACAGAGGATCGAAATACATGCATATTGCTGTGACCGTCAAATTAAATAAAAATAAGAATGTTAAGAATTAGCTTAGTTGTTAAAAAGGATATTAATTTTTATTTTAAAACGTTTATTTTTAAGTTTTAAGCATTAGACAAGACAGGTAACACAAGGGTATAGTGGGTTGCCTATATTTAAAGGTAAACTCATATCAAAACAAATATAATTTTATTAGTATATTCTTAAGTTGAATAAGTACTAAAAATTAAGTACAGGACAAATAGAAAACAAATCAGTAGCTTTTATGCTGTCTGAAAGATACATAAATGCCATATGAATGAAAACAAAAAACAAGACGTGCTTGAAAAAAATGATACAGTCTTGGAACACAATTTTGAGTGAATAAATGCAAAATTCAGATAATTCATAAGCAAGTTATTATAATCATACTTAATAATATAGCAAATACCTTGAACTTATATCTATGAATAGTAAAAGGATATGAGTCGAAACATTTATAATACGATATATTCGATGGCAAAGTTCTATATAAATAATAACTGTACGAATACAAAAATACATTTATAAGTTTTTATACGCATAACGCAAGGGCTTCAATAAACTATGGAAATGGTCATGTGTGGTTTAAAAACCTCCAAAAGAAAAATGCAGTGTCAATATTATTTACAGCGTTCTGCAAATTAACGTACTACCAGAAGAGAGGGCATGGATGGAATTTGGAGACAATGTGACAGAGGCGAGTGGTCTTTGTAGTGCAGGCTCCGTGAAGAAAATTCCAGTTGCTTATAACGTGTTCCCAACACTACCTAATCGGGGTATTCCTAAAAGAAAATTAAGGATAATGTTAACAAATGATGAAAAAGGAAATACGTTTATATACAAGTACACTGAGGGACTATATTAAGAAGAAAAAGAAAAAAGGAATATACCTACCGTAGATGAAACATAGCAAGTTCGTGAAAGACTTTTAGTGCTGACATTTTTGTGTATAAACTGTCAAAGACAAGGTGTGCATATTGGGTAGATGCGGTAATTTTGAAGAAAATGAACAAGAGGGATTTCAATACGGGTATTTCAAGAAATCGATGCCAACTTAAAATATAATTTAAGAAGAAAAGCGCTGTGAATTGTCGATAGTCAATTGTCTTCATATATAATCGGAAAACAAGAATCGACGTGTCGAAGATAAATTTTGTATTTCGAGCTAGAAAGACGTAAAATTTTCTAAAAAGATAAAAATTTTGATATAGCAAAAGTGAGAGTACGGTTGATACACTACTTTTCGACTCACGATTAGTTTATTTGTATTAAGATTTAGAATTCAATTTTTAGTTTAGCTTTTATTTTTAAGTAATTTCCTTTCAATTATTTTCTTTTGTATTGTTTATTTTAAAATGGAGGATATGAATAAGGCAGAATTCGAAAAGATATATGATGAAATAAAGTAAGTTAATAAATAAATGATTCAATTTTGGAAGTAATTAACAGTACTGTGCGTTTCTAAAAGTACTATGTGAAAATATTTGCTTTTAGTAAGACGTTGAGCATTGTTAATTAGATAAATATTATCCTGTTTAGTAATAATAATTCATTTGTTTCTAATAGTAATGAAAGGATAGTTAATTGTGTTGGATGCGCTGAGAGTACTATGTGCGAATATTTGCTTTCAGTAAATCAATAGGCATCATTAATTATTATACTTTATCATTTTGATTTAAAATTTCAAACCAAATAAATACGAATAAAAAGGGAATGTTTTTGGTAGGCAGGTATTAAGACGCAAGCGGTATTACGTGCGAATGTTTGCAGCTAGTGATTAGTATAGGCCAATTTCCGAGCATTCACGATTGCAAAGTTTTAGATTACCAAGGCACTATGTGAAAATGTATGTTTTTGGTAAAATAGAATCAGCTACATATTAACAAATTACTTATCAAGAATCAAGGTTTTTCTTATTTTTAAAAGAACAAGATAAGTATTTTATGACAATCATTATAGATATATAAGCTTTAAACAAACATTATAACCCAAAGATGGGTAGAAATGTTTTTCTTTTTCATTACTTATAAAATAAAAATTGATATAGATACAGTATAGCAACGCTATTTATGATTGATGTTTTAATAAAAATATAAATATGATTTTTTATGTAAAATTTAGACTTTTCTCTTAATTTGTAACCTTATCCCAAACAAAACTGAATAATAGGTATACCAGAAAACGAAGAAGCTAAAATCACTGCAAGGACTCATAAGAAATTATAAAATATTATGCTGATCAGGAACTAGCTTATGATTAAGACTATTATAATTTTATCATAAAAACTGTCATTTATTTAAATTATTCAAATTATTGAGGTTACAGCAATATGTTAACTATCAACCTCAAGGCGAAGTTCAGCAGTAAGTAGCTGTTCTACAACTTAACCTTAATCTAAGTTATACAATACTATGAGACCGGTTATGCTATCCAATGCATGATGACATACCGGAACACAGTAAGAGAAATGGAACAATACAAAAACTTCGCAAAGATTTCTTTTTATAGTAGTATTGAAAACATGTCTGTAAAGATACAATTTTTTTTTAAATTCATATACGCATTTCGAATATAACAAAAAATATGCTTACTTTTCGCATTTTCAACCAACGACAAAAAAACACCATTCATTATCAAGTTAAAGGTCTGTGAGAAGTTGCTACAAACTTTCTTAGAGCCAAATAAAAGCGCCTTCGATTTGTTGGGATTAATAGTAAGGCAATGCTCGATCGAAATATTGTGCAAATAATCAAGATCACGGTTCATATTAACAACAGTATCATTCCACCGACTAGGGTGAAACGAATAATAAATTTGTAAATTACACCTATTTTATTAAATTTATTTATTTCTAGACTTTCCAGTAAGTTAAGTTTTTTACTTTTTTCTTGAATATGTAAAATTTCAAATCGTTTGCTAAATTTATGATTCAATTCCAGGCAGTGGTTAGCAAAGGTCGAATCTGTTTTCTTATCATTATAGCTTCTTTCATGATCTTTCATTCTGGCTTCAAAAGTCCTCCCCGTCTGTCCGATGTAAACTTTATCACAATCTTCACATGTTAACTTATAAAGTCCTGAGTTCAATTTTTTGTTCGTTTTGTCTTTCTTATTGTTAAGTAAGTTGTCTTTCTTATTGTTAAGTTAGTATTGAGTTATTCGTTTTGAAAGAGATTGATTCATTATTCGCTTTCTTAATAATTGTCCCTACTTTATTTGAAATGTTTCCCAAGTATGTGATAAGATTGTAATTGGAAGGTATGGTTTTTGTTTTGGGGTAAATTAAGGAGACTGTTTTTGACTCTAGTTGTTTTGTTAAAATGCCTTTTATCGTGTCCATCGAATACCCATTATTGACAGCTATCGTGAATATTCTATACTTTTCTAATTCAACGTTTTCTTGACTCATGGGAATGTTAATTAATTTGTGAATCATAGACTGATAAGCTGATAATTTGTGAGTCATAGGATGAAAAGATCTTGCATGAATTGTAGTATCTGTCCGTATTGGTTTGTGATAAATATTTTACTTATTAATTATCATAATTACGTCTTTTAGATAGGTTCTAATTGCAAAAGTTCCCCAATTTTCTATTTCTTAGTATCAGTGCCTAACACTGTATTGGTGTAATTAGTTTTGTACATAGCTATTTTAAGCGCATCATAAACTGCAATACCTACTCAAATTTCAGTTACAATAAGCAATTATTATTTAAATAGGATCCTGCTGGTGGGTTTATTACAATTATTTACAATATCCTTTGTGAACAATATATATCCCTTAATCATTCGGGAATTACGATCATTACTCGGTCCCGTTACATTAGTCTAGTATTTGTAAAATTGCCACCACCTTGTACCTAATTACTTTTGTTAACCTAACTTTATTGTGACCTTCTAACATTAAGAAAAATGTATTGTAAGACAGTAACTAAATAACAGTTCTCAAAAACACATCTAATGTTTCAAAGACATTAGTATTACATTACGGAGTTCAAACCGTCTTAAGCGCGTTTACTCGTGTAAATATAGTTGTTTGTTCATCGTTGTAAATATAGTTCATAATCAAATCTAAGCGTGCGTTTGATTTGTTAAGTGCAACAGAACACCATTTTCTTCAAACTAGGAGAAATCTTAATTGTTCCTTTAAACCAGGAGGAACACAAAACATGGAATGAAATTGTCTATGTCACCTGCTTTCGCAGGCACATTCTTATGTTCACATCTGGCGCCCAAAATCGTGGGGCAGCATTTAAATGTTTAATATAGACATTTAATTATCTTTATCTTTTCATACCTATCTCTTCCATATAAAGTTCATGTATGCGTAATACAATTAAATTTTCCACTTATGTTAGAAAAATACGTAAATTCCCTTTAAAAACTGCCGGCGTTGATCAAAAGAATCAGTCACCATACATATATTTCTATTTAAAAGGCTCTCTTTACACGCTGCTGCTGAAATTCGTAATAAATTAATTGCGTTAGCTCTAGAAACGCACCCCAGTTCAAATTGATTGCAGAATCACTTCGTTTCGACGCGTGTAACATTTATTAATCAACCAGTTTTCCACCAAACTCGACACTTTTCCGTGTCGGGTTTCTGTTTGATACATTTACAGATATACAATAGATTCCGCTTTTTCATGATAAATAATGCATTGAAACCCTATTGCAGAAACTGTAAAACCAGACAGTCTATGGTCAGCAGTATTCGTTTTTCTTTTTGTTATAAAACAGAGAATGAAATGTATACACTTTGTTTGGAATTGAGTCTGAATATAACAATAGTATGCATGTTTATTCCCTTCCATTCACCAGAAATACAATATACTACAAAATCAACGTTTCTTTTAACATTTAATTAAATAAATGTAGATTTTTTCATGTTTACCATCAGCCTACAACTCTGCTCATTTCTTTTAAGCAGAAGCCATCTAACTAATAGAACGGGATGTTACTTGTTGAAACTCCTATAATGTGTCTTAATTGAACACGTTTACTTAGTTGCTTATAATAGACGGGTTTGCTTTTTCCTCACAATCGAAGATGGTAATGTTATTATGCACCTTACGCGTCCACGTGCGCACCTGCAAACGGATGTTTATTAGTAGGTCTCATCGGCTGACAGCCGTACATAACCTCAGTTAATTATGTACGGAATAATTGTGATTAATGTTTATAAACTGTGGTCATTAACAGTGTCTATGACCATCAGAGTAGGTAGAATGAAACAATCAGAGTAGGTATTCCTTTAATTGATTGTTACTTCTTAATAGCAAATAGAAAATTATGAAATTGACACACATGTCAAATTTTAATTCAGTTTATTCAACACGTTTAAAGAGTAGACAATAAATACAAACATTTATATATGTACATATATCACACATTTATTTCATCCAGTGCAAAAAGTAAAATTACGAACTTAAAATGGTTATTCTATAAAATTCTAACAAAAATACGTGAGATAATTGACATAACCTCTTTTGTTGATTAATCATAACATAATAGACAAAACAATACGAAATATTCGAATGACTTGTAAAATAAAATTATTTATATGAAATGTATACGAATAATCTAATGATTGGTTTTCTCATGCCTTGTATGTTGGGTGTCGGTGAGTAAGATAATCAAGTGCCTAGAATCGATTAACTTACGGGAGTAATTAGCAAACTCTGGCCCCTAGACCGGAGTTTTACCAACTAGAATGATGTACGGACATCAGGAAAGAACTACAAGTGCCAGAACCTGATGTTCAAAAGATCTTCCTCCAAGAGATAATTGGAATAGCTTGTAGGAAACAAACGCTTTACATACAAATTTTTCGGTCTTATATAGCTATTTGTGCGCGCCAAAATCTCCTCTCACTTGACTGTAAAAATCGTGTACAACTGATCCGTGCGCAAAACGTGTCAATTTTACTGGTACATACAAAGAAACTGGACCCGTTGAAAGCTGACAATTTTAACGAGGAACTCTGTGAAGCTTTAATGGCGGTTAATATCCCATTAGATAAACTTGACAATCCCACTTTTAAAACATTTCTTCAAAAATATGCCGGTCGATATGTTCCTGATGAATCCACCTTACGCAAATATGATATTTCTAATTGCTTCACGAAAACAGTAGAATACATTAGAAGACATCTTTCAAATCAACACCTATGGATAAGTGCCGACGAAACTGTCGATATATTAGGACGCTCTGTGGTAAATGTTGTAGCTGGTGTACTACATCCAACTATTCCATATAACCCATATGTAATAGCATCTAAAGTTATAAATACAGTTGATGCGGAAACAATTGCTAAAACCTTTGACGAGAATTTACACAAAATGCTTCATTCGGACTACAGGTACAGGGAAAAAATAATTTTATTTGTTAATGACAGTGCCGCATATATGTTAAAAACGGGCAGACTATTAAAGAAAACATATCCTTATATGCTGCATATTACTTGTGTAGGACATGCTCTCCACAGAATCTGTGAATATATTAGAGACACCTACCCGGAAGGTGATAGACTTGTAATCACTTTTAAAAAAGTTTTCAGAAAAGCACCATCGAAAGTAGCTCTTTACACTGAAACATTCCATCATTGTCACTGTTTCCCTCGCCAGTAATAACTACATGGGGAACATGGTTGGAAGCTACTAGTTTTTATGCAGAGAATTTCGATAGTTTATAAAATTTCATGTTTAAACGACGATGCTCGAACTCGAAGTATTTCTGAGTGCAAGGAACTAACATAAATCCTAAATTTAAAAAAATCAGTTGTTATTCCTTCAGGAACACTTTGGAAATTTGCCTAAACTAATCACATCTTTTGAAAATCGAAATCTCAAATTAAAAGATGGATTAACCATATTAGATGTGGCTATTAATAATTTCAAAAGTATTCCAAGTGACTTCAGGTGTGGCCTTCGGCAAAAGTTAGGCGCAGTTTTTAATAGAAATCCAGATTTAATAACATTGCGGCAATTGTGTATGGGGACAATGACACAAAATCTAACTGCAAAATACGCTGAAATAAGAGAATATTTCCAGTACGCACCTATAACCAGTTGCGATGTAGAAAGGACGTTTCCTATCTACAAGGATGCACTTCAACCAAAGAGAACAAATCTTACAGAAGAGAACCTTGAGGACATATTGCTAGTAAATATTAATACTCCTTTACTCGACTTGAACTACAAAATGAACGAATAATAATGTATTTTATAGACCACCACCCACTTGTTATCCAATTATATAAATAAAATTAAACCTCTTTAAAAATAGAAAATTTCAATAGTGTGCCCATGGGCGATGAGTCATCAACTTCTAGCGTCCGGTCTATACATAAAACGTATGTGTAACAAGAATAATTTCATAAAAGAAAAACATTTCGCTTCGTTTTCGAATGAAACAACACAAAGCGGTCTGCAGAAAAAGGGAAATAAAAAGAGGAAACGTTCGGTCTTATTTTTCCATATTTAATTCAAACATCTGCAGAGAGATTTCCCCTATTTTCCTCGCCGCCTCTGTCGATTACGGCGTGCCCGTCCCGTAAATTCGCATCCGGATAATCTCCGAAACGTTTGCCGCCCGTTTCCATCATGAGTCAGAGCATGACGTCAGTTTTAAATTAATAACACCCAAGATGAAATATAAAAACGCCGCCAGTCCCGCATTTTTGCCGGGGCGACCCAATAAATGTTTAAATACGGGAAAAGGATAAGGAGGGGGCGGGGGTATAAGTAAAACGTATCGGGAAAGATAAATCCTTTTTATTGAAGGATGCCTCAAATCGAAATAACGACTTCCTCGTGAAATATTCAAGTAAATAACAGATGATGTATCATATTTACAAATGCAATTTTATTATGGCTGCAGTTGGAACAGGTACTCGTACACTGTAGATCATATCCCTAGAGGTAAAAACTATTATATTTCGAAACGAGCACAGTTCAACATAGTGAGATGGAAAACATAGTGCTATGTCGTTCTTGGTGACCAAATCAAAACTGAATGTGCCCTACAAATTTATTTTAATATATTTGAGATGTGTTTGTTTACTACATAGATAGATTGTTATAAATATTTAATCAACGTTTGTATATCGACAAACTTCTTGATAAACTTCACTCAAACGAATGAAGAAATTTCATATGCAACATTTTTTTGAACAACTTCGATTACGATTATTCAGAAAATCGTTATTTACAAAATATCTATTTTTAGATTATTGTAATCGTTCATCGAAGACATTTCGATTACTATTATTGTAATTGTAATTTGAACTTTGCCGAAATTACGATTAAAACAATCGTATTCCAAGCCGCAATCAATTATATCTGTAATCCTCATCGCCCACCTCTGTATAAAAGAATACAGATTTTATATCAGTAATGCCGAATCGAATAAAATGTGCGGTTTATCAAAAGACAAAGATGTAACTTGAGAAATATAATTAGCATAATAAAACTATACTGTAGCACAGTGCGTCCTCATATTGATACAGTGCGATGTATTGACAATCTAGCACGACTAAAATATTTCTCCAATCGTGATTTATTTTTTGCTGTTCCTTTATTTCTTACCACTACATTACACAATTACTTATAGTTTTGTAGATATTTAATAAATGGTTCTTCCATTAAAGGCCCTATATAGTGGATCGGAAATGTAATATTGGTTGCATAGCACATAATTTAATAAGCCAAGGATGTCCGATCGCGAGTACTTATTACACATAGGGAATATACATAGTGGAGCGAAATAGACAAGAAAAGTCGCTCCGTTCTCAAAAAAAAAAATTTGAGCGTAGAACCAGATGGGACCACATACATTTTATAAAGTAAATAATTCTACACACGAAATGGCTATTTACGACATTTTTCTGTGGTGCAGACCTTTTTTATTTCGAAAAAACATCAAAAATTGATCATTTCTAAAAATCGTGTTTTTTAACATTTACATCGTCATATCCGCCAATCTAATCAAGCTTTTGACTTAATTTTTTTTTAAAATTGAAGCACATAAATAAGCGCTTCTAGGGATATCATTTCCTTATCGAATATTGTTTATTAATATTTGTTTAAATATCAGTTTACCTGTTAGTTCGCTGGGAAGGTATTCACATTTTCACTAAGCGACAATTTTTTTTATTTGTGGAAATTTTTATATACATGCTGCGAAGCAATTGAAGATAAAATAAAGAAGAAGTTTTTCGAAAAAGAAAAATTGACCTAGGACTTATAGTTTTTTAATTATGAATATTTTTGTAACGCACAAAATTGGTGCGCGACTCTATTAGGACTTTATGAGGTGGTAGGGTAGCCAAGATACACCACCGACACCTCGCGTAACGTGACATAATTGGAAGATATTGTCACCTGATATGACGTGAATTAGCCATTTGCTTCAGATGATTCTAAGTGGTACGACTGTGCATTAAAATTCTCATTATGGAGTGTATTATATGTAAAAAAACAGTGCATGGTGATGACAAATCTGTGGTACAGAACCCCAGAAAACAAGGCTTGCTGTCATTATTATCTAGTGCAGAAAAAAGGCAAGATGATTGTGGAAAACAAATTCTACTTCAAAGAAATAAAATTTTAAGTGGCGAAATTAAAGTGAAATTTCACTCAGATTGTCGAAAGACTTATACAAGTCATCAAAATATTTCATCTACACAGTCAGACGGTGGTTATACTTCTCAAAGAGTCAAACCTAAGTGTATTCCTGTAACACGTCAGTCTAATTCTCTTTTTAATATCCGAACAATGTGCTTAATTTGTAATAAAAGTGGAAGGAAGAAGCAACAAAATTTAATATCAATACAAACTGGTAAACAAAAGCGTTAAATTTCTTAGTAGTAATGAGTTGTAATATTTATTTCCAATAATTTTAGGATCTGGAAAGTCTACTTACACAAAAATAATGGACGCTGCGAAAGAACGAAATGATGGAGACATGATCTCCAAATTAACTAGCTATGAAGATTTGTTTGCATATGACGCAAAATATCATAAATTATGTTACAGCCACTATATATCTCAAAGAAATATTAAAGCGCACATAAGAGCTAAAGGAATAACGACACATTTACCTAATGACTGTAACAAATCCAACCTTTCATCAAGTAGTAGTAGTAATAGTAGTAGCAGTGATGACGTTAATGAAAACGTTTTGCAATCCAACGAGTTTTCGGAAATGCAAGTTCTCCTCAGAGCTGCCGCTATTTTACGTAATGCAATGACTACATTTGATTTTAAAACAGACGGGTTTCCTACACCGGAAAGTATTAAGAAAACAGAATTTGAAAATCAGGTTCCAAAGGTTTTAGTTTTATTTATATCTTGGTTAATAGATGCTAATTTATTTGCAAAGGTAAGCAATATTTTCAGCTTCAGTTTCACTTAATCGATTTTGTTGTGATTTTTATTATAGGCTGATAATGAAGAGACGAATGACTTGGCAGTCATTCCAAGTAACATCATAATGGGATTGTTTGATAAAACATTTAAAAAAAATAGTTTTCATGTCGGATTGGGCCTACACATATATCACCTCATTCCCAGTAAGCACATTTTAGACACATTATCGCATCTTGGATTAACCTGCTCTTATAATGATGTACGCCAGTTAACAACGTCATTGGCAAAACGAAACATTGATGACAAAGATGACATATATGTACCCCAAAACTTGGAAAAAATCAATGCAGTGAACAGAAATTACATTCATGCCAGCATAGATAATTTCGATTTAAATAAAGAAACCCTGGACGGCAAACGTACCACACATTCCATGGCTATGGTTGTATTTCAGAAACAACAACAACAACCTATGCAATCATTCAGTGACATAATTAAAGGAGAAAAATATGCCTTAAGTGATGAAGAAGCTGATTTACGTATCCAACACATCTTAAAATATAATAAGCCCAAGACCCGCCCGGAACCTTCCAATTTAAAATCACCAAATATTATAATCGTGAAAAATATGAATACTCTAAAAAACTCAATTCAGTTTGGCGATTGCTGCGATTTTTCAAAGAAGAGGACTCTTGCTTAGGGTGGACCGACTTTAATAACATTTTATCTAAAAACAATATTCCAATTTCGACGATATCTTATCTTCCTTTCTTAAATAATCCCCCCACAGAATTTGATACTATATATACTGCGATGGTTCGATTAGTACAGCTAGCAAGAAGACTCAATCAAGACCACATTGTAATAACAGCGGATTTGGCTATATATTCAAAGGCCCGTGAAATTTTGTGGAACAATCCTCCAGAATTGGTCGGCAAAGTTACCTTACAACTTGGTGGAATGCACCTCACCATGGCATTTATTGCTAGCGTTGGGTATATTTTTGGTGACGGGGGGCTTACTTCCATACTTGTCGAAACCGACATTTTTGCTGAAAATTCCTGCAAACTCATGCTACAGGGGAAACAATACTCTCGAGCTATTCGTGGCCTAACACTAGCAGCTGACGCCATGTCTCGACTATTTTATGATATTTTAACTAATTGGTACGAAGAAACCAAGGGGGGAAGATATATAACTGATGAAGTAAAACAATTAATTAACTCGATAATTTCCATGCGAAAATCCAAAATTGACGAGAACAACCTGAAAATTCTTATCAGAACAAGTGAAGATCATGATCAAGTTATAAAAGAATTTGTCAATTCAGGCTTTACTTCATCTACAACATTCAAATACTGGTACTTTTTTATTGAAGCAATTGATCTGCTTTGGAGGATGTTGTACGCAGAAAGAGAAGGCGATTTTGATTCCCATTTAGCGGCAGTTCATGACACGTTGCCTTATTTATCGGCCGCGGGGCGTAATCTTTATTCTAAATGGGTCCCTGTGTATTTAAGTGATATGGAAGAATTGAAACACCAAATTCCATACATGTATGACTTTTTGGCAGACGGAAATTTTGTTGTAAAGAAAACCAACGAAAAAAGATTTAACTGCGTGGCTTCAGACATGGCTTTAGAACAATCGATAAACAGAGAGTGTAAGAGTCGCTCAGGAGTAATTGGATTTACACAAAAACCAAGTGCACTTCTACGCTGGATGGTCACCAGGCATAGTTTGGGAGAATATTCTCAAAATTTCTTAGGTATGTTGCGTTCTTATATTATAATATTTACTAGATACTACATACGTAGTACGGTTAGGGAATCTAAATTTCGGGCAATATGCCATGAAAATGTCAACCTAATGACACAAGCTCTAAAACCACCCTTACATTGTTAACCTAATTATTATACTTTTGTTCGTGCATTTGTCATTTTGACACTGAAGGCAATAAGTGTGAATATGTCATGATGATAATAAAGAGTGATTTACACCGCAATTTTTTGAAATGACAGAAAGGTTTTGCCCGAAATTTAGATTCCCAAACTGTACTACATACACATATTCTTACATTTGAAAGACTTATAATCATGATTGTTCAATTTAGTGGCTACCTCCAGATTAGAAAGTCGACAGAGGAAGGAAGGATATTCTATTAAGAAAAAAAATGAAAGCGATGTTTTGAAAATGGTTGAGACAATTGAATGTGATTGGTGCAATCCGTTCGATTTAAACAAAGTTCCAGCTTCGTTAATAAATATTTGTACGGGAAAAGAAGTAAACGAAGAGGTAGAAAAGAGTTTAAGTACATTCATAGATGAGGTACAAAATGACGTGAACTCAGTTTGGAACAGAAATAACTCTGTAAGTTTCTGGAAACCGATGAACAGAAAGAAACTATTAACATTTAAGGAAAATAATCTTAAGACAAAGACGATTAAAAGCAATTTTATAATTGGTTCGGAATTAATGTTTCGTAGAATATTATGTGCTGCACAGGTGAATGAAATAGACTTAGCAACGATATTGTCACATGAGCTAACATTAGTACCAATGTCTTTGTTTCATGAAGACGGGTCCATGCGTAAAACAGGGAAATCAGATCTTGCAAAAAAAATGGAAGAAGCATCTGAAACGCAAACAGATTGTCCTCCGGTGCAGTCTTTAATAGTAGACGGAATGGTAACAATTCAAGAGATGAATGAAAAACAATTCGTTACTTTTAATGATCTGGGAAAAGTGTTTTTGAAAACAGTTTTGAATTGCGGACGAAGATGTCAGGCTGTGCGAATAACTATAGTTTTTGACACTTATAAATCCCTTTCAATAAAAACAGCAGAAAGAATTAGACGTGGTGAAAGCAATGCAGCAGAATTCAATGTTAACGGTAGTAGGAAAGTGCATAAGTTTAGAGACTTCTTAAAATCGTTTAAAAACAAACAGTCTTTGTTGAGATTTCTCACGGAGTATATTGTCCAAAGCGGTGCCGAATTTCTTAGAGATAATGAATTATTGATTATCGCAGGAGGTTTTGAAACACCCGAGAAGGTGATCTTAATGACTAAAGACGATTCAGTGCAGATATTAAATGATTTATGCAGCAACCAAGAAGAAGCAGATACTCGCATAATTTTACATGCAGTATATGAATCCAAATTCAGTAAACGAATATTGATTAAATCTATAGACACTGATGTCTTGATTTTACTAATTCACTTCTATGCCTCTGCTCCTGAGTTAAATACAATTACGATGTATATGCAGCTAGGACACAGTTCAAACCAGCGCTTTATTTCGATAGATACGATTGTACACAATTTGGGAACAACAATTTGTAGATGCCTTTTATCAATACACTGTTTGACAGGATGCGACACTACGAGTGCGTTTTATAAAATTGGCAAAAGGACCGCATTTGATGTTCTGAAGAAGAACATTGATTGCCTTGAAAGACTGTCAAAATTACCCTTATTGCCTCAGCAGGAGGCATTGCAAATAGCTACGCGATATGTTCTTTTATTGTACAAAAATAAGGATAAGAATATTCGAACACTGAATGATTTACGTTTAAGAATGGCTACCAAATCGAATAAACCATCTTCCGAGCTTCCTCCAACTGATGATGCTTTTTATCAACATTTCTTGAGGTTAGTGATTTTAATTCTTTAGAGAAAGGCTTTAACAATGTGTATCCACATTTCAGATGTATGCATCAATTAAAAATATGGTACTGCAGTAATGTTGCAAAAACGGAGCTTGATGATATCACGTTTTGTGGGTGGACTTTAACGAATGACTGTTGGAATCCAATTTTTTCGATTCAAGAACCGATTCCGAATATTGTACGACAATGTTTAAGCCTCTACTGTTCTGATAAAAGCTGCAACAGTAGAAAATGTAACTGTGTGAAAGAGGGTTTAAAATGTGGTGATCAGTGTAAATGTGTGACATGTAATAATTGTGAGGAATTTCCGGATGAATGTGAGAATGACGAAGAAAATTTTTAATTATCATTAACCAAAAATAATATTGTTCAAATGGTCTTTAATTAAAAAATAAACCTTCCCCCTTTTACGCGTCCATTTTTGTCATAGGTAATTGCTCCAGGAGCAGTCGCATGCTTTGGCCTCCCCAGCGCGGGTAGCGAGGCTGCAAGTCCTGATAGGAGCGCCTTCCAATTTTGTGCGTTACAAAAATATTCATAATTAAAAAACTATAAGTCCTAGGTCAATTTTTCTTTTTCCAAAAACTTCTCCTTTATTTTATCTTCAATTGCTTCGCAGCATGTATATAAAAATTTCCACAAATAAAAAAAATTGTCGCTTAGTGAAAATGTGAATACCTTCCCAGCGAACTAACAGGTAAACTGATATTTAAACAAATATTAATAAACAATATTCGATAAGGAAATGATATCCCTAGAAGCGCTTATTTATGTGCTTCAATTTAAAAAAAAAATTAAGTCAAAAGCTTAATTAGATTGGCGGATATGACGATGTAAATGTTAAAAAACACGATTTTTAGAAATGATCAATTTTTGATGTTTTTTCGAAATAAAAAAGGTCTGCACCACAGAAAAATGTCGTAAATAGCCATTTCGTGTGTAGAATTATTTACTTTATAAAATGTATGTGGTCCCATCTGGTTCTACGTCGAAAAAAAAAATGACACATTTTTTGGGCGATTTCGCTCCACTAACAGGGTTATGATAAAGTAACGCACAAAATTCATAAAACGTACAATGTTCATTTTTGAAAAAAATGCAAAAAACACGTCAAACAGTTTATTTTATTCCGCGTCTTTTAACATAAGTCAAAAGAATAAAACGTCAAATTTGTGAAACTTATGACGTCATCAATATTTTTTTTAAATATGAAGCTTGGTTTTTTTTTTTACTTTATTTGATAAAGCTTGTTTTTCTGCATTATAAAGAAATAATTGAAGTAGGGGTCACATAAGAAAAAACTAAAAAAAAAGAAACGAATTAGACATGAAATGACTCGTATAACTCCGCAGATGATCGAAGACTCTGTAAATCAGGTCTACCATCGTCTTGGCCTATGTCAGATAGTGAACGGGACACAGTTTGAACAATTCCTGTAAGAAATAGTTTTGGTTTAATGGACTGTTTAGTTAATTTAAATGTTATTACTATAATAAAGTTTGTTTTGTTTTTTATTAATTCTCTCAGTTTTTTCTTATGTGACTCCTACTTAAATTATTTCTTTATAATGCAGAAAACAAGCTTTATCAAATAAAGTAAAAAAAAAACAAGCTTCATATTAAAAAAAAAATATTGATGACGTCATAACTTTGACAAATTTGACGTTTTATTTTTTTGACTTATGTTAAAAGACGCGGAATAAAATAAACTGTTTGACGTGTTTTTGCATTTTTTTCAAAAATGAACATTATACGTTTTATGAATTTTGTGCGTTACTTTATCATAACCCTGTATAATAAATATTTGAAATAATAACTCAATATCTAAGCAAATAAAAATTCATTTATGACCAAATATTCACACATTTGTAACCGCGGGAAAGATTTTTACCAGAATAACAATTCATTGTAATGTGGGTTGCCTAATTTTAATTTATTTTATATTCCTTTAATACAAAGTAAAGAATAGTTGAACGAAAAATAAGTGCAGAGCGGGATAGCTTTTTTTCAATTTATAAGTGAACCCAAGCAAACCAATCTCCTCCGAAGGATTTTGAGAAAACTTGTTTTTAATATTTTGACATATTAATTAATGTTCTTTAATCCGATAATTTTTTTCTAAATTTGATTCTTCAGCAGGGTAGATTACTAAATTCTTCACAAGTTGACGTTGAAAGGTTTTCTTCAAATTCAAATCAACAAAAATATTTTGCATCTAAAATCTGCAATTTTTCCATCGTTGACAGATCCACTATATAGGACCCTTAACTCCAAAACGGTGAAAATATTCCTGTGTTTAGTTTTAGTTTTTTGGCAGAGCATATAAACAATACAGCAATATCGAATCTGAAGTAATTCATTGCCACGTATGATTTGTTGTAAGGCCTGTGGCAAAAATAAAATGGCGCTGGGTAAAATATAAAATAGTACTCAAAATAATGGCTAACAGGATTGCGGAAAAGTCGTCAGTTCTATACCTACCTACCTGGTAAATTTATCTCTTAGGCTGCCGCATCGTCAGTCGAACATGATATAGGTCAATAATAAAAATGGTAAAACGTAGATAGGACGCCACCAGGAATTTAGAGCCTATCTAAGTTTGATGACCGTGAAATCGTAGATGGAGAAGCTAGCCTCATATAGGTTAAAGCAAACCTACCAAGAAAACAAAATTTCAAAACAACAAAATCTAAATTTAATTAAGAACAGTCAGAAACCATGTGTCATAACAAAATAATATTATGAGTGATTTCGATAGATCACCCTGTATAGAGATTTATAACAAAACAATCCTCAGGCAGTTAAACAAAAGTTACATGGGTGTATCTACCGGAACACCCCGTATGACGCTACATAATTTAAATTAAAAGATTAGAAATAACTAAGTATAACAAAATGATTTAGCAAAATTTAACTTTATAGAATTAAATCTCTTAAATTGATATTACACAAGCAAATGAACATTCAACTAGAGCTTCGAATATTTGTACAAATTTCCGTTACAAACGAAGTATAAATTAGTTCTGAGCGAGTAAATTTAATTGAGAAATTATTTTAAGGTTATACAAAATTTACAATAAGCAATCAATGCTTATTCTTAAAAATACCAAAATCCAAAATTATCAAAGATATAATGCACCCAGTAGGGTATTCTACAACGTAACAAGTTACATACAAAAGAAAATTTATTTCGAGTCCATACGCGAGAGGAGCACATGGTAAGGCATTAATAGCCAAAATCCACCTCAGAAACTCTGCAGCTCCTCCGTAGCAAACAAGTATATTCCAGTATGCAAAACTCTAATAAGTCATCAGCTCCAACAATTAACTAATGGCTCCAAACAATTCATAACTAACCTAACAGCTCCAAAATTTCTATTAATCAATTTGACGGCTCCAACAACTCTAATTAGTTCCGAGCCACGCTAATTAGCTTCGAAAAACTTTAATTCGCCCTGAACAACTCTAACTAGCTTCGAAAAACTCTAGTTGGCACCGAAAAACTCCCTGACTCTGAAGGCAACGTTCCCCAAGAAATCCTGAATATCATTCCAACCATGTGTGCTTAACCTCATTTCATCCGACCAATGTCGACTTAATGAAAATTGACACACAAACGTAACCAACGAAATTTAATCTTCAATTTCCATTTAATAAATCCCCCTTACCATAGTCCGAACAATCGATGTTAATGGAATGTTTCAACAAATTTTGAAAACGGAGATTTAGTAAAGGTACACACAAGACTGCTCGATGAACGATCAATCGATAAGTGGATCTAATTAACACACAAGACCAAGGTTGTCATGTCAATTCGACCAGAAAAGAAAGTTTTTCTACTCCCATACTTTAATTGTATTATTAGATATGCCTGTACTTTAATGATGTCCATTAAGATACAGATTTTCATTAAGATACAAGTTTATATCCAATAGGAATACAGATTTTTCATTAAAATACAAGTTTATATCCAATAGGAATGCGACATTCCAATATTCATCAATATTCAATATGGTCACTTCATATTTGACAGATATAAAAATTAATAAAAGTTGACATTTCTCTGCAATTTACTAATAAGTAGTTAAAATTTGTGTTTTATTGAAAATATAAATGGTAAAAATGAGGGATAATGACAGTGAAATGTAAAATTTGACTCCACCAGAAATTATGAATAAATCTTAGTAGCCACGAACAATTTATTACCAGCTAAATTCGCAAGAACGTACGGAAAATTTTACGCTCAATTTATGAAATGGAATGTTCAAAAAATAATGTTTCATTATGGGGTCGTAGAAAAAATAGTGTATGCAACTGCCATTTAATGGCTATTAAGACACTCGTATTTATTACGAAACTCGCCTTCGGCTCGTATCGTAATTTTCATTCTCGTGTCTTAATAGCCATCATTAAATGCTCATTGCATAATATACTATTGTATGCCTGTATATTGCGCTTTTGTTCTCAGTTATTTTGATTTGATGTGTTAGGGTTTCGTTGTAGTCCAATTTTAAGTAATATTAGCATAACCGTGTTATATGTACACAATTATCGGTGTTTCCTGATGTATATCTATCTATCTCTAAATAAATAAATAATTAAATAAACATTATGATTATTACGTATTCTATGGTCTTGCTTCTAATTATTCTACTACTTCATAGGCAAATGAAACACAAACATTTATTATTTTTTTATCATTTATTATACTTAACACAGTAAATATTTGTACAAAGTCCGGTTAAAAATGTATACTTTTATGAAGTAATTCGTTTGTTGTTGTCAACATCTCTTTCCAAGGATATTTCAGCAGAGAGAAATCTGATTTCCTCATCATATTTCTTCGACCGCACGTTACTGAACAACGTGCTGGGCAATATAAACCAGCAGGTACCAACAACACTCGAGAACAGGGAGAATCATGTAATTGTCCCTCGTGGGTCGTGATCGGATACGACATGTCTGTATTTCCTAAATGCGTCATCGTTCGGTAGTACAAGTGGGAAAACCGAAAAGCAGGAAAAAAACGAAGGGAAACAATAATAAACAAGCCCATATAAGTCAGTCGGAAAACGTGCTCGACATGTTTAATTCTTTCGCATCCATTGTTCGAGAACTTCAAGAACGACTCAAGTGGATAGGACGGATTCGCTCTGTTGGAAATTTAATTCGCATTGATTTTACAGGTGACGTTTTTGCGAAATTTTAAACCATGTATGCGGGAACAACCGGAACGCACGTAAATTTCGATTCTTCAATCGGTTGCCGAGTATTCAATTTCGGTCCGTTATAAAAATTGAAGAGGTCATATTCTCAAAAAGCTACTTTAATTGTATTTTTTAATAATTTTAATAATAATAATTACTCAGTATAAGAGACAGGCTTAGTGAATCTTTTTTTGTTGAAGCGGTGGGTTAAAATTATACGCTGCAGAAGTAGTTCGTCATACAGTGTGTGAAGTTAACCCCTTTTACTTCGAATATCGGAAATCTGACGGTTGTTCCAGGTTATCCTAGGTTTGTTCTAAATTGTTCCAAAATATTTCAAAAAAAAGTCAACATTGGCCGAAATAATTGAAAAAAAAAACTTTTTCAGGGGCTACCTTTTTTGGGAATATGAAGTTTGTTCCAGGTTCTTCTAGTTGTTCTAAACATTGTTTCAAAGAATCTCGGAAAGAAATTCAAAATTTGCCGAGAGAAAATTGAAATTCTTACAGTAGTTCCATATTGTTCTAGATTTGTTCTAAACATTATTCTAATACATCAGAACCGTATATCTTATATATCAAAAGATATTGCAAAAATTCGAAATCCAATAGTAAGAAGTTTTCCCCCTTTTTTCGTAAATCTAAATTTTGACGGTTGTTCCAGGTTGTTCTAAGTTTGTTCTAAATTGTTCCAAATTATTTCAAAGAAAAAATCGTAATTGGCCGAGTTAATAGGAAAAAAACGATTTTCTTGCAGCTCCTCTTTTTGACAAAACTGACATTCTTACGGTTGTTCTAAGTAGTTCTAGATTTGTTCTAAACATTGTTCTAATATATTAGAACCGTATCTCTTATATATCAACAGATATTGGCAAAAAAACGTAATGAAAAAATAAGAAGTTAGCCCCTTTTTTCGAAAATCTAAATTCTGACGATCGTACCAGGTTGTTCTAGGTTTGTTCTAAATTGGTCCAAAGTATTTCAGAGAAAAAATGGTAATTGGCCGAGTTAATAGGAAAAAAACGATTTTCTTACTTCTCCTCTTTTTGACAAAATTGAAATTCTTACGGTTGTTCTATCTAGTCCTAGATTTGTTCTAAACATTATTCTAATATATTAGAACCGTATCTCTTATATATCAAAGGATATTGCAAAAAAACGAATTAAGTTAGCAGTTTGCCCCCTTTCTTCGTAAATCTAAATTTTGACGGTTGTTCCACGTTATTCTAAGTTTGTTCTAAACATTATTCTAATAGGTACATCAGAACCGTATCTCTTATATATCAAAAGATATTGCAAAAAACGAAATCCATAATTAAGAAGTTTGCCTCCTTTTTAAGTAAATCTAAATTTTGACGGTTGTTCCAGGTTGTTCTAAAGTGTTCCAAAATATTTCAAAGAAAAAATTGTAATTGGCCGAGTTATTACGAAAAAACGATTTTCTTCCAGCTCCTCTTTTTGACAAAATTGAAATTCTTACGGTTGTTCAATGTAGTTCTAGATTTGTTCTAAACATTATTCTAATATATTAGAACCGTATCTCATATATACAGGCTGTCTCTAAAAGGTCTTTAAACAACTCTACCACGTATTTTTCGGACCAAAATAAACCGATTTAGCAAAACTTGGCTTAGTGAAAGTTGCTTAGTTTGTGCGCAATACGGCCCTGAAGTTGCAGTTGGAAAATTGTTTTTTTGTTATAAATTTGAAACGGCTGGAGCGATTGCGCTACATTTTGTCACGTTTACATAGTTTTATGAGTCAAGAAATTCTGTATCAAAATTGTGATAGTAATCAATCCATAGGCGGAGAACCTGCGTTTATAAATATTAAAACATTTCCATTTTCTACGCCAATGGATAAAAAAGAGTTAGTCTATAAAATTTTAGATTAAGTGTCTTAAGTACAAGAAAAAAGGTACTCTTGGTAAGACTCGAAAAATTGCATCGTTTTCTCAAAAATCGCATTTTAAGAATTGTTAACAATTTTTTTATGATATGTTTTCTTTTTTAATAAATACGGAACGACCAATACCAAATAGGTCAAAACAAATAGGCACTAGTTAATAAAAAAGATATTCTGTTTATTTCGTCAATTAATACAAAGATGCTATTTTTTTAATAATGTTTTTGCATATAAATTCCAATTGTGTTCTGGTTGGTGGACAACAGAGAATTATTAACAATTAAACAATGAAATAATGAAAATGAAACAATGATTTTTAAAAAAAAAAGAAAAGAAAAGGTGTTCAAAATGTCTACCATTTTCGTGAATACAAAGGTCTATTCGCCGGAGGAAATTAAATTGAGCTCTTTGCAAAACTTCTACATCACCTCTGAGATTATTGGTTGCTTCTTGAATACGTTGCCACAATTCTTCTTCATTATTTACAGGTGTATTGTAAACAATGGATTTCTGGTGTCCCCAAAAAAAATAATCCAGAGGATTCAGATCTGGACTTCGAGGTGCCCATTGTACAGGAGCGTCATTACCTCTACCGATCCATCTATTTGGAAAGTGATGGTTTAAGTAGTGTTGTACGTTCATCGAAAAATGTGGTGGTGCACCATCGTGCATAAACCACATATTCCGTCGAATATTTAGCGGTATATCATCTAACAAGTCCGGAAGAGTATGTTGTAAAAAAATCAAATAGGCTTCTCCAGTTAATATTTGCGGTAGTCTGACAGGTCCAATAATAAAATTTCCGATTATTCCAGCCCATACATTCATTTTAAATTCATGTTGAAAATGGTTAATTTTAATGGCATGTGAATTTTCCTCTGCATAAACATGTTCATTATGAAAGTTCGTTATCCCTCTTCTTGTAAAACAAGCTTCGTCGGTAAATAAGATTTTTTTGCAAAAGTTTAAATTTCTTGCTCTTTTATGTTCGTTCAATAAACCGGCAAAAATTTAGGCGCCTATCAGGATCTTGAAGTAAGAGGTCTTGAACTCGAATATTATGGTATGGATGTAATAATTGTTCTCTAATTACTCTATTGACCACATCTTTAGATACTGCAATTTCTCTAGCTATTCGTCTAACGCTCAGTTCCGGATCTTCTTGAACACGGTCTAAAATTTCTTCTTCTACTTCAGGTTGCCTCACAAAGCGCTGCCTGCCATAGTTTGCTGTTACAGGAGCTAAGCGACCGGTTTCTCGAAGGTGTCTCTCTACTGCGGCAAACGTTGGATGACTTGGAACACGACGATTTGGAAACCGTTCCGAATATACTCTAACACTCTCGGCACAATTGCCTTGACAATACCCATATACAAATAACATATCGGAGTAGGGTACTTACGCCGATTCTGGCGCCTCCTCCCCCTCTCACCCAGCTCCCCCTCACCCCCCTCGCCCTAGTGGCGCCCTCTGCCAACCCAACTGATGTGGCGCCCCCTCGCGGTCGCCAACCCAGCTAAAAATTGCAGATTTCATCATTACCAACCCAACTAAAATTGCAGATTTCATCATTACCAACCCAAGTGATGTGGCGCCCCCTCGCGGCCTCCAACCCAACTAAAAATTGCAGATTTCATCATTACCAACCCAACTAAAAATTGCAGATTTCATCATTACCAACCCAACTAAAAATGGCAGATTTCATCATTACCAACCCAACTGATGTGGCCCCCTCGTGGTCGCCAGCCCAAAATGGCAGATTTCATCATTACCAACCCAATGTGACGCCCTCTCACAGCCACTAACCAAGAAATGGTATCTCTCATGATTACCAACCTAACTAATGCAGCATCCTCTCACGGTCACTAGCCAAACTAAGGTGACGTCAGACGAAATGGCTGACCATCAAGATGGTCTTTGCTTCTAGAGAATTCCTGAATAAATTACTAAGCTTGCTATCGCGCTTCTCAATATACTTCAAACAGGTCTAAACATGTTTCCAGCGGAAACCACAACGGCTGTCTGCTTCTGTGATAGCCGCATGCTTGAAATGTATATCCTACTTATAAAATAAAATAAAACAAACAATATATTTTTAAGAAAACAATTTATTTATTATTATTTATAAATTAACAATATTATTTTAAATTAACAATATCTCCAAGCTTCATGAGCTCAAAGTCATAGTAAAGCGAATTATAGCTAATATGTAGCACTTCCATCATAAGGAAAGCGTTAAATGAATTACAATGATCAACAAGTAATTTTGATACATTCGTATATAAATCTCCAGTTAATGCCATGCAGGCGGTTAAGATCATTTTATAAAATGTTATGAAATTACTATTTACTAAAAATTCTAATTTACTCTTAATGAGCAGTCGCAAATTAAACAAATTGCTATAGGTATCGGAGGACAATACCAGTTGCTGATTGCGACTGCTTAATACAATTACGCTAGTATCTCTAAATGTTGACGTTCGAATTTGATGATTCGGACTGCAACCCTCCGTCTTACAAAATTCTTCCCACTCGTCCAATGTAAAGAAATCACAGCTTGCAGGCGATCGAATCTGGATGATGGGCACGAATCCAGCCGCCGGACTACGGCCGATATTCACCCACTTCGAACCGCATTTGTTGAGGAAGTATGATGACTGCCCAATCAGTTGCTTTTCCTTAACGATATTATCATCAATCATTTTAAGCGAATCGCCAATAAATTCATTATAAGTTTCTGAAAATAATTAAAAAATATATAGATATAAGTTTATGTACATAATAATTTTGTATTCTTACTAGCTTCCATTTTAATCTTAGAGGTTAAAGAATATGTGTGAACTCGAATGCAAACAAACTAATACTGATTTAGTGGGAGAAAATTACAGTGAGAAGCAAACAAAAAAAAGGGTGGGGGTACTTACCCAATTTGAGGCGGTAGAGCAGCTGCACCCGAGGCATGTGCAGCGACCATCTAAGGAGCTGGTGAGTCGATTTTATAATGCCCCCAGGCGAGAGTATGAATGCCATCCTCATCAATCCGGCGTTTATCATCGTGAGGTGATAGGCTCAATTTATTTTGCTTGACGGTATAAATCTCATGTAGTTTGATTTGAAAAAGATTTTGCTCTCTTAATAAAATATCATTATTCAATAAACAGTGTTTGTAATCTGCCAGACTAATCTCATCCCGCACAACGTTCTTTTTAACACCCTTAACCTTTTTAATCTCCCTACCCTCAACCTCTAAGGCATACATTTTTGCGCGCAATCCGACAAATTCACTCATTATATTACCCGCATTTTCGTCTTTAAATAAACCTAAAACAGCCTTGTTTTGAGGTGCTATGCTGTAGACATTATTTGCCGAAAAGTTCGATGTATCGAATTTTGATATATTTTTTTTCATGTCGCTGTATATATCATCTGTCTCTACTTTTAGGATAAAACTATCCGTATCCATATAACACAGACGGACCTTTTCTGCATACACGCGTCTCAAAAAATTGTGGAAAAAGTCATACATCAGGTGCTTTGATAGCTCCAAGACGGAGAAGCCGATATAAATAGGTTTATTATATACGACTTTCAGCTTCCCCATCTGGACAGCCACAAAGTTTTCAGAAAAAATACTAACACTTTTAAAATTCGGTTTCGCGATTAAACTACCAGCCCCGCGACTTTTGCCATGGTCCTCCCAACGTGTGACCAATTTGACTTCTACTCGCTTATCAACATTCTCCATGGTTTTACCATATACGGAGTTGTTCATAAGCTTGTAGAAGTCCTTTTCAAAATCGTTCCTAGCATGCTGACGTAGGCTGGTGTTTAGGTCGATATAAGTTTGAAGCCAGTTTGACTGGTTGAATTTTAAAACGCGGTGAATTTTGGTGATTTTAAGGCCGAAATGTAATGCTTGCTTTAACGTTTGATAGTGTATGACATATTTCTCTTTGTTCTGTAAATTCGCGATCAACTTTTTATACTGAAATTTAGACGTGGGAGGCACCATGTTTTCGGGTAGAAAAGGAAGGTCGTTATGCTCATCGTGCAAAGTTACAGGGTACGTGACATCTACCTCCAAAAAATAGCCAATCGGCGAATCATCAGCGACCCCAGATATATTTAGATTGTCAATTTCATCCTGACTAGCCCAACTGAACCCACCGAATGGTAGATACTGCGACATTGCCCACCCGTACAAATTGTTCGCGTCCCAATAAGCTAAATACGGGCTAGGAGCACTCGCATCATAATTAGGCATATACTTATTATTTGCCGTAGCGTGCCGCAATGATACTTGACACAACCCACCCCTGATACTCTGCTTAACAAAATGATGCATGTCGATGTCTATGAGTAGCTCCAGCTCAATTTTGGTGTGCTTCAACATAGCATCCCAAGACAAGCCCGGGCTGGTGTAATATTGAGCCGGATCCAGACTGTATGTATCCCGACAAATCTTCCTGAAATTTTCAAAAATATCGGCCAAAAGTAAAACGTCTGATTTTAAATATAAGTTTGAGTACTCTAATAAATTTTGACATCCAAACGTATTCCATACAGTTTGCGCATGTTGATATTCAACATCCGAAATATCAACATTCGTTAATGAATTAAAAAAATCGCGTTTTGCCGGTAAGGTCGATTCGTTCAATCGCCCAAAGGTATCTATGTATTGATAGGGGAATACACCCTTCTTTCTAATTAAATGGAAATGTGAATCTAGTGGGAACGCCCGCCTAACATTGACAAAGTCTTGCGGGCTCAAATTTTGTGCAAGCTTATCGATAGAAGACGCCATGAATCGAAAACTATCTAAAAACCGTAGTTTTATATAAATATTTTTTTTCTCGCCCGATTTTTTATCTGTGTAGTCACCAACCAAAACTTTCGCGCTGAAACTGATATATCTTTCTTTATTAATAGGAATTACGTCAATATCTAAATTTTGTTGTGCCAAATCTCTTAAAAATAGATGGCTATCATACCCGCTCAAATTGTGAAAATAGATAGGGACAAATTTCGGAATTTTGAAGTTTAGATTACAATTAGAATGAGCGGCCCCTCGAAACGCTCCCGTAATGTGGCAGTGATCTCTCACTCTATCTCCGTTGAGAGACAGCTCACAAATGTGGCAAATCACGGCCTCATTATATAATTTTCGCTCGCTATTATTTAAAGTTTTCATCGGCACGATAGTCTTTAAATAGTTTTCATAGATTAGCTTAACATCTTCTATCAATTTTTGGACAAACACCGTTGAGCAATCTAAACCGGCATACGTGACAAATTTATTCAACTTTGCATCAAACGAACATACAATTTGATATGCAAAACTATATGGAACGTGTTTGAATGTTTTATTCGTATACGAACTAGCTGGATCACGGCTGCATGTGTGAATCGGTTGGAGAATACTTTCAAAATCCGCATAAACGACAAACGGAACGGACATTTTCTTATGGTGACTATCGAAACGTAAAATATTTTCGGGCAGCATATCGCCAAATTTTGTTTTACGCGCGTCGGTTGAGGGTAGTACCGTATACACATGGTTGCAATCGTGTTGTTGATGAGCGTTTAATTTTTCGATGGTGCTGAAATTAATTAAACACCCATCGCAGATGTGAGCTTCATGACCATGGTTATTGATTTGGGATGAGACTAGCCTGGACAGATTTTTAATTAAAACATAATGTGATCTTTTTCCATCATCAATTAGGAGTAAATTGATGTGGATATCTTTTCTGCTTTTAGTGAAATGAATTGGCCCCACCACCTCATGATTTTTTGTTTCATCATTAATAGCCAAACCGTAAACGTTAATACTTAAATTGTTCATATTCTCAATTTTTGAAATATCTTTAATTTTAACCGGGAATTGAATACCTTCTAAATTTAGGACGCTGGAGTAATGAGGATAACTACTAACTCTATCTACACTCATGTTTGCCGGGTGGAGTGCTGCTACAATCGACCAACACAAGCATGCATCATCCGAGTTCTGAATATTGATGCATGCTTTCTTGTTTCGAATAGAGGGGGGTAGTTCCAAATAAGATGATCCCCCAAGAGGTTGGTAGCTGTTGATGTTAACCTCTAAATGCGAGACCATCTTAAGTGTCCAATTGCTCCCCCTATCCGAAAACTCTTCAGCTTTCGATTTTATGATGGCAGCAGCCTGATCAAAAACGTCCTCTAAGTCTGAAGACCCGGTGACAATGACGTACCGAGTATTGAAGGACTTTAAGTCGACTATTTCCTCATCAGCTACGGTTTTAGCATAATGAGCAAATAGCTCTAACTGTACCTTAATACCCGATACGACCTTGGCTAGAACATCGTTAATCAGGCCGCACACTTTCATTTTCAAATTCGATAAAAAATTTGTGATGTCAGCACTCTCTTTACCTAAAATTTTGTAACTCGCGACCCGGCTTTTAAATGAGGAATTAATTTTGAACACTCCATCCGGCAGCATAAATGTATTATTATTCAAATGCTGCTGTGTGCGAAGATGCCCCCTATACAGAGAATTATTAGGGAACATCAACCCACAACAGCTTCTCTGAGGCGCATCTCGACTGGTAGATGGCGCAGCATCCACAGGTCTATTAGAACTTGTGGATGGTGTAACATCTACTTTGGCCACCTTCTTAGGTGGTCCCGCAACATGCTCACATGTATCCGCACCCTCTCCACAAATACCGCAAACAAAATTGCGGTGGAGGGTATTCACATGCCGCATCATGTTGTCGCGCCGGGTGAAGGATTTTCCGCAAATGATGCAATTCATTCTATGAAAAACAAATTAAAAATAATTAATATAATAAATTTAAAAGAATAAAAAGCTATTGAAACCCAATTTTTAATATATCGAAATTGCTAATTTATTTGACTGATTCGCTAGCCTTATAATTGAGAAAAACAATTTTTAAAAGTTCTATAAAATTTTAGAGTGGTAGAAAAACTATGATCCGCGCATATTTAACTAAAAATACCTGTATTATTGAGAATTTATTGATAAAACCCTATAAAATAATCAATTTAATAATATAAATTTACGCACCTAAAAATTTAAAAAGAAAAAAAAAAAAAAACAATATAAAGAAGCTACTAAATACAAATAAAATACTTTGAAGTACCCTGGATAATTGTATATAAAAATAATATTCAATAAAATATTAATAAAATATACACCATTAAATTATTTAAAAAATAACCTTATAATTGAGAAAAAACAATTTTTAAAAAGTCCTATAAAATTTTAGAGTAGTAGAAAAACTATGATCAGCGTATATTTAACTAAAAAATACTTGTATTATTGAAAATTTATTGATAAAACCCTTTAAAACCTTATAAAAATTAAAAAAAGAAAGAAAAACAATATAAAGAAGCTACTAAATACAAATAAAATACTTTGAAGCACCCTGGATAATTGTATATAAAAATAAAATATTAATAAAATATTAATAAAATATATACCATTAAATTATTTAAAAAATAACCTTATAATTGAGAAAAAACAATTTTTAAAAGTCCCATAAAATTTTAGAGTAGTAGAAAAACTATGATCAGCGTATATTTAACTAAAAAATACTTGTATTATTGAAAATTTATTGATAAAACCCTTTAAAACCTTATAAAAATTAAAAAAAGAAAGAAAAACAATATAAAGAAGCTACTAAATGCGTATAAAATACTTTGAAGCACCCTGGATTAATTGTATATAAAAATAAAATATTAATAAAATATTAATAAAATATATATCATTAAATTATTTAAAAAATAACCTTATAATTGAGAAAAAACAATTTTTAAAAAGTCCTATAAAATTTTAAAACTAATGTAAAATATTGCAAGTTAATATTATATAAATTAGGCTTTCTAAATACCTTGTAGTAAAACACAAACAAGCACTAAAAACGATGTTGACTGTTCGAAGATACTGATTATAATGAAATTAAAGATGTCGATCTACGCATATATAGATACTCATTCGTGACGTATACATCCATCTGCGTCAGGTTCCCACACCAATTGATATGTTAATCAATTAGAGAAAACCCTTTTTTACCACACGCATGCACATATGCGTGTGAACTGATGCAATTAAGCGCGGCTGCATTCTGTTCCCATGGGTGAGTGTGTGTGGTCTATGTACAGCTGCGACGACCCTTTTTTTCCCCACGCATACGTATATCCGTGTGAACGGGGGCAATTAGCTGAGGCCACATTCCAGTCCCATGGTCGGGCCGTGTTTTAAGGAATGCACTTAAATTTTTCGGTCTCATACCTGCATCGAATGGTTGCGGTCCGGGTGACCCTTTTTAGGGCAGGTGATGGTTAATTAATGGAATTGTATGAAAAATCTCTCGCTTGCATACCTACCTCGGATTGGTGCCGTCTCGGCGGTCCTTTTATACATGTATAGACATGTTTATACGTATACTATTTTGCTATATTATTATTAATATGTATAGGTGGATTGAAATAAAAATAATAAGGTTAAAATAATTCTTTATTTTTTAGATAATTGCATAGAGTTATAATATTATTTTGCGTGCATATACATTCTTCATTAGTTTTATTATTATGATAAAAACAATGATTGACATTTTTAATAAGCTTTGGTACATCATTAAAATATTCCAAGTTAATTATGTCAATATCAACATATTGCTTAAGTAGCTCCTTTTTTTGATGTCCTTTAACATACACTCTATTATATGAGTTACAGATATTTTTTAACAAGTTAATAATGTCCTTAAAATAAACATAACCAGTAGAGTATTCTATATTTAAATAATTATTTTCAAGCCATCGAACGGTCCTCTGGTCTTTCTTCGATAATAGATGGAATTCAATGCTAGGTTTAAATAAAAAATGGATGCTCCTTTCTCCGTCACTTATGCTCATCTCTTTTGGATCGAAATGTTGAATCGCATAACCTTGTATGTCTATAATAAGGAATGATTGAAGTTGATCTCGAGTGTCAATTGCACCTCTTTTAGCCATGATGTCTCGCGATTGACTGAATGTTATATAATTTTCTTAACAGTACCTGTCAGTGCACTATATTCAACGACACAATCTTGTAAAATTAACAATAAACAAGAGGTGTCCTCGCTAAACGTCTCCTGGCACTGCATCTCAAGCTTAACATCGACGGTGGATGATTTTAAGCTCTCATTCTGCTTCGAACAATCTATTACGTAAAGTGCTGAATCGTGGAACTTCTCGTAGCTCATGAGAGGTCCCCGAGTGCTTCCATAATAGCTCGATTGAAATTTTGTGTACATTAGATATGCTTGGGCATATAGTTTTTTACTCATATCTATATTCATATCGCTATATGGGTAATATTCTGAATTTAAATGCAATTTAATATTTGTGATTGAAGCGTGATCAAAGCCTGATGCATCTTGCTGAAAATTATCTTTTCTGTTGCGTTGAAACGCTATAATAGCATATCTGGGCTTCTCTAGATTAGTGCTAGTTTTAACAGGCCAAATGTCAGTTTTCGTTGCACGCAAAGCTGGAAGTTCATATAATTCCCATTTACGAAATGTTAGATATATCGGTTTATTGGTTTTAAGGGTGTTTAAGAACTTTAAGCGTGTCTGATCATTTACGCTTACATGTGGCACCCGCCATTCAATCTTTTCAATCTCGATTGAGGCCTTTTTTGTACCATCAGCGGTCTTGTTTTGATAGCAGTTTTCATCCGTTTTACTTCTAATTAGGACTAATTCTTGACTGACGTTAATAATAACCCTCCTGTAATCGGAACAGAAGCCTAAAAGCATGCTCAATGGAAGGCATGCGTTGAACTTGTTATTGGAGAGTGTTGCTTGCCGCTGTGCGAATGGTCCCCACCCAGCAATCGACAACATTCGACTTTCATCTTCATTATATGAAACTAATGCTTTCATCGTAGAACTGATTCCTGGCTTCATTGCGCGATCGATTTCTACACCATTAAGCTCATATCGAATCTGATCAAACAAAAAAGCGTATGCATTGTTTGTTAATTCAGGTAGACCCGTACCATTATCATCAGGTTTAAATTTCCCCTCTATGTATATATAACTCTCGGAAGGTAGTGTGTATATATCTTGATTTTGAATACTTATGCGAACTTCATCATTTAAGTTGAAATTGTGTGTTCTCGGATAATATGTGTGATACTCTTCTTTCGTTATAACTTCGTCAAAATGCACACCTTCAAATATTGATAGCTTTTCCTCCATTTTTTACTCGAAAGCCTAACGATTGTAAAAATATTATATTGGCCGATGTTAACTGCTTGAGTTTAGATGTTGAAGTGATCTTCCGTTGTGGGGGTGAGGAAGTTATATAACGTTTACGAAATGAAAGGCCCATTATGAAACTCTTTTTAATTCTAATCTAACAATGATTTGCTCGCCTCTAAAGTTTACGGCATCACCATCTTGATAGAGCAGTGTTAATGTGATATTATCGATACGCCTAGAATTAATTGGTAGATATATTATATGCTCGGGCGCTATATTAATCGAAAACCCAGCTTCAACTTGTGGAGAAAATTCATAGAGCGTGTGGGATAAACGACTATCGTTGTAGGCTGATGTTGTGATATTGCACTCAATTCTTATTGTCGACACTTTTATAATATTGACAGGTAAATCCGATTCATGTTTTTGATCGGCTGGTAATAGCTTCCCACTAAAACCTAATATGCTTCCTATAGAGTCTCTAGGTCCAAAATTTATTTCATATTTGCTTTTAATTTCACACTTTATTGTATTGTTGTTTGGTTTGAGGGATATTGCACCTCTAGGCATCGCATTCATCAAGAAATCGGCGATATCACTTATCTCATAAGATCCTGTGGGAATTGTAATAACTTTGTCATTATCATAATAAAATTTGTTACAGCCCTCTACAATGTTGGGAATCGAATTGTAGCTATTAAATCCTATTAGACCCAGAACATATTCATAGTGGGGATTCAATTCAATAGGCGGATAATAATCAACAGAAAGCACTGATTTTGTGCCCTTCAGGGTGAAAGTGTACGACATGACTAATATATTGATATATGAACATACGATTATATATTATTTAGTAGGAATTCTAAGCATAAGTGACCACAATTGAATGTATTGAAATTTTGGTATCGTTTATGATTATACATTATTTTATTAGGTCCCTTTCTATTAAAATATTCTATCAATTCCGGTGGAGGCTTTAAATTGCCAAACGAATCATAATAGTATATATTAGAACCTCTCTTCTTATAACAGACCCAATGTGTTCCCGATCCTTTAATGCTATCCAAATTAACGACTGCGCTTTCATTTTTGTTGGGTGATTTTGGTAGAGTATCCCTCATAAATACACCTCTAAAATGGTGAATATATTTCGCATATTTCAAAATATCATGATCGGTTAATGCTCTTTGAGGCAGTCGACTTATTAGTTTTTTGATGGTTTTAGATATAAACCTAAGCCTCGCTTATATGGCTTCAGATATAATCCTTTACCTTTTAATGCGATAGCTTCCATAGTTTTATTATGCCTTTCAGCTTCCCGTAATTGACTTCGAGCCGCTTTCGCTTTGAGTACTGCTTGTGTTATACCACTTACACCGCCTGCCAGTGAGCCGAGAGCGCTTAGCCCGGCGAATATTGGTATGAGTGGCAATACGCCTCCAACTTTCGGTATGGGGATTATTCTGGGGGTTTTAATATGTTTTCGACCTCCAGCCTCTTTGATTGCAACCTTAGCTGCTGCCAATGATGATTTAGCACCCTGTTTAATATCACCCCCGAATCGCTTAAGAGTCTTCTTAACATTGGTGCACACTATTTTTTTAAAAGTTTTTTTCTTTAAGCCCATACCAAATTTTCTTTTGGCCTTCATTGCGTTAGTCACCAACCAGGCTGCTGTCTTTTCACCAACACTTGCGTCTGCTGACTTTACACGATTCCAAGCTTTTTCTTGCAATATCAAATCTGCCTCGTGTCTATCTTTTAAATCTTTATGTTGTGAATATGCGATATCGTGTTCCCGACAAGCCGCATCCAATGGATTAATGCCGGGATCACCTCGTGCTAAACGTTTCTGGAGCTTTGTACCAGGACCACAATACATGTACCCACCTGGCAGGTGAAGCTCTATAGGCAACTTGTTGATTATCGAGTTCACGACACCTCCGCCCTCTTTAAAAGTTAGCATCGAAATGAATTAGCTTTATAAACATCCAACAATTTATATATAATTCATTCACCATGAGACTTGTGAAGCAGAAGGATGCACTTGAAATAATCAACTTGGATTTGGACGTTGATGAAAAGGGTAAATTTCGGAAACATAGCAACCTACTACCGAACTCCATTAGAGCGCTACTTTGTGGTGCATCAAACTCTGGGAAAACAAATCTCATGCTATCGTTATTATTCAATGAAAATGGTCTCAAGTTCGAAAACGTATACATTTATTCCAAGTCTTTATATCAAGCTAAATATAAGCTGTTGGAGAATGTTTTAAATAATGTTAAAGATGTGAAATATTTTCCTTGTAAGGAGAATGATGATATAATAGACCCCATGGAGGCTGAGAGAAATTCGATATTCATTTTTGACGATGTGGCGTGCGATAAGCAAGACAATATTAGAAAATATTTTTGTATGGGTAGACATAAGTGTGTTGATAGCTTTTATTTATGTCAAACTTATACTAGTATTCCGAAACAGCTAGTTAGGGATAATGCTAATTTTTTGGTATTATTTAAGCAGGATAATACAAATCTACAACATATTTACAACGATCATGTTGGAGTTGACATGTCATTTGAGCGGTTTAAATCGGTTTGTGGTGAGTGTTGGAAAGATAAATACGGATTCCTGGTGATAGACAAGGATAGTGATTTGCATAATGGTCGTTATAGGAAGGGTTTTGATCGCTATATATGCTGGTGAATTATTCATTTTATTCAGTTAATATATATCTGTCTGCAAATAATCATGCGCAGGCAGGCAGTTAATAGTAGAAAAATGGATTATGAGAAATTGAAGCGTGATATTATTAAGGCCAGTAAAGTTATTAGGAATAAGTATATGCAATTGAAGCTTAATCGTTCCGATGAAGATTATTTAATACGAAAAATGTTTAAGCCCATTACTGAGAACATAGAAGGTTTGAACACAACAATAAAACAGGAAACACAAACAATTAAGGAGCCCATAATGAATATTACAAACACTTTGAAAAATAGAGGAAAGCTGATAAAAAAACAAGAGATAGAAAAGAGTTCTTCGATTAATCCATTCGATGAGCAGTCTAATCCATTGGTGGAAGAGGATCCGCATTCGCATAACGCGTTTTATGGAGATCTTAATCCTTTACCGAGAGAGTTTGTGCGAGGTCTTTTTCAAGATACAAGCAATGTATATGATACAACGTATGGTGTCACATTCGAACCCGAAACAAATAGATTGAAATTGGGTGGGCATACATTATATCTAGATGGTAAAGACATAATAATCAATAATAAGCTGTTTACGGGTTCTCGTGGTCTTTATGAATTAATATTTAAAACTAGCCCAAGTAGATATAATGAGGAGGATTTATCACATTACTATGATATTTTACACGAAACTAATGTGCATCGCAAACTGTTCCAACCCAAAAATAACTTGAGGGGGACTAGAGGCCACAAATGGCGTGAAATAATAAAACCTCTTCTTGCTAAATATTCCAGTTCGACTTCAGAAACATGGTCTGGCGGAGATATAGGCAGCATGCTTGTTTCCAACACCAATGATAGATATCAATATGTCTATTGGGATGACATAAACGAGCTCGTGGATCGTCTTAAACTTTTGAAGGCCTCTCGGGATTCTGGCAATGAAAGTACCCATAATGAAATGCAGTCGATCATCGAGGAGCTTAAAGAATGCGGCGTAATTGAATAAATATTTAATACTATCATTCTTTTCCTCAGTATCGTCATGAGTGTAGACAAATTTGGCCGATATCTTAGCAGCGGTAAAGCTAGCGTTAAACGTCAAAAGCCATCTCTGCCATTAACAGAGGAAGGTGATGTTGATATTGGCGGTACACGTATTTGTCGTGTAGCAGATCCTATACACGATCAGGATTCTGTTAATAAGCGTCACCTATCTAGAATACTTGGCGTAATAGATCTAAGGATTGATAATGTGGTGAGTGATATTCAAATAAAAATAGACGCCTCGAATTCCAAAGTGGCTGAGGATATTAGTGATATCATACAACATATGCAGACTGCTGTTGAGAATAGAATCGAAAATGAACTAGACAATTTAAGGAACAATCTCGCAACAAACACCTGGGTTAGTGACAAGATCGATAAAATTAAGAGGGAATTGGATGAGAACTTGAATGCATTTAAAACTAATTTAAATAAAACTGTTAATTTGGATATATTTAAGGGTATTGTTAATGTTAGTGTAAATAATGTGCAACAGTCGATTAATGGGAAATTAAACCAGATGCAAGCTAGTGTTGAGAAGAAGATTGATGCTAAATTTGATGTTTTAAGAAAAAACCATGCTACAAATTCTGAAGTTAGTAATAAGATTGAAAAAATTAAAAAGGAATTGGATGGTGAAATACTTGCACTGAAAAATAATTTAAGTAAGGGCGTTAACTTGGATACAATCAAAGGGATTGTCGAAGTTAGTGCAAATACTCTACAAGCTGAAACTAATCAAAAGCTGTATCGAATGGAAAAAAGTGTTGAGAGTAGAATTGAGGTTAAACTCAATGCTAAACTGGAAGCTATAAGAAAAAAACTTGAAAAGAAATCAGGGAATTCCCCACCCCCACAACCACCACCACCACCCCGACCGCTCGCAAGACCATAGAGACGAGACATAATTTTAATTCATTTACCATCGCATTGTTCTACCTACATGATGTATTAACACGCTGAACAATAATTGTTAATTATGAATAGTATTAAGCGTCATTTAGTTGATGAGCTGCATAGACCGGCTCGTAGATTCTTTCCCAGACGTCGCTTCATTATTAGAGGGTTTGACGATGTTTGGCAGATTGACTTGGCTGAATTTATACCTCATGCACGAGAGAATGGCGGGTATAGATATATACTTGTGGTTATAGACTGTTTCTCGAAATTTTTATGGACTCAACCCCTTAAATCGAAAACCGGTCTGGATGTATGTAATGCTATGGAAGGCATTCTACAAGACACTCGACAGCCGAAAAATATACAGTCCGACAATGGTAAAGAGTTTTATAATACTCGATTTCAAAATCTCATGAAGAAATATGGTATAAACCATTATTCAACATATAGTACAATGAAAGCGTCTATTGCCGAACGTGTTATTCGTACGCTAAAGTGTAGATTATATAAGGAATTTACAATGAGAGGTAGCTATAAGTGGATAGATATTTTACCCTCCGTGACTGATACGTATAATAAAACAAAGCATCGAACAATTAAAATGCGACCTTGCGATGTGACTAAAAAGAATGAGAAGCTCCTGCTTTCTACTATCTACAATGATGTGCAAACAGCTGTGAAGCGGAAATATAAAGTTGGTGACATCGTGCGGATAAGTAAATTCAAAAGTGTTTTCTCGAAAGGCTATCTCAGGAACTGGGGTAGTGAATTGTTCAAGATTATTAAAGCTAATGCTACAAATCCGCCAACATATATGCTGGAGGATATGAATGGAGATCCGATTTTGGGTTGTTTCTACGAACATGAATTGCAGAAAACTAAACATAAAGATGTATATCTGATTGAAAAAGTATTACGTGTAAAGGACGGAAAAGCTTATGTAAAATGGTTAGGGTTCGATAATTCACATAATAGCTGGATTGACGAAGATAATGTTTTGTAATTTTATTAAAATTGTATATTATGATTATATAAAAATAAAAAAAGTATTAATTCTATACATGCACGCATTTTTATTTAAGGTGAATTACATATCTGTATCCTAACATCCTGTATAAAGCAATATAAGAAGTTTTTAATCGTGAGAAGGTATAAACGTTCAGCTGCAAAACATTATTCTTATATACTAACATTAAAAAAATATGACTTCTATGTCTACGCATTTCTTTAAGTGAGATGCACTTTATATATAACTAAAAGGGGTATTTTAAGGAAAAAATGTTGGATGTTATATTCTCTTTATTTAATAATGTATATTACATATATTTATTTATAAAATTATATAAAGTGTACAACAAAAGACCTAATCATATATTTTTCCATATTCTCCATTTTATAGCTTTATTTTACTAATATTTGTCACCAACGCATACATTTCTAAATCAGATTTGATTTTTTCAATTTCGGATATAAACCTCATAATTCTAATGTTCAACAAGTCCTTCTTCTGTCTAAGAACCCTCCGCCTGCTTTCAACGGACATTGTCGACTGATGTATTTCCAGCAAGTCTAGACATGTTTAGGCGGGTCTGTACATGTTAGCTACTTGCGAAACGCTTCTGACTGGCATATATTATATATCCACCACCAGTCACGGCCAGCTCGTCATTATAGTCCAATTCAGGATGATTATATTGAGGATACCAACTCATTAACATCTTCGGTATGCTCTTATTTAAAGTCAGTACAGTCGATGTTTCTATGTCGAATACGCAAATTTCTGCATGAGGATCTAAATCAGGTTCACATATATATTCATACTCACTATAAATGTGCCACTTCTTAAGTTGGCTCATATTTGGGTTACAATATTCCAAAACGTTCATTAATTCATCGATATCAAAATATTGCATGTTTTGATATGCGAATGCCGCTATGAATAAACAATCACTTTGATTCAATTCCGAGGATAATAACCAATCTCGCACTATGATAGGTATTTCAATACCATTAGCAGACAAAAAGTTATCAAATTTCTCGTATTGCACCGCCATTATACTATATAGAAGGTGCTACACTGCTTTGCAATTGATACTGATGATATTACATTCGAAATTCTTATATATTTAATATTTAGTTGGGCTAGTATCCATCAGGGGGTGCTTTTTATATTTTCTGCGCATGCGGCTATCACAGAAGCAGACAGCCGTTGCGGTTTCCGCTGGAAACATGTTTAGACCTGTTTGAAGTACATTGAGAAGCGCGATAGCAAGCCTGGTAATTTATTCAGGAATTCTCTAGAAGCAAAGACCATCTTGATGGTCCGCCATTTTGTCTGACGTCACCTTAGTTTGGCTAGTGACCGTGAGAGGATGCTGCATTATGGTAATCATGAGAGATGCCATTTCTTGGTTAGTGGCTGTGAGAGGGCGTCACATTGGGTTGGTAATGATGAAATCTGCCATTTCTTAGTTTGGTTAGTGGCCGTCAGAGGGCGCCACATTGGGTTGGTAATGATGAAATCTGCAATTTTTAGTTGGGTTGGTAATGATGAAATCTGCAATTTTTAGTTGGGTTGGTAATGATGAAATCTGCAATTTTTAGTTGGGTTGGTAATGATGAAATCTGCAATTTTCAGTTGGGTTGGAGGCCGCGAGGGGACGCCACATCACTTGGGTTGGTAATGATGAAATCTGCAATTTTAGTTGGGTTGGTAATGATGAAATCTGCAATTTTTAGTTGGGTTGGCGACCGCGAGGGGGCGCCACATCAGTTGGGTTGGCAGAGGGCGCCACTAGGGCGAGGGGGGTGAGGGGGAGCTGGGTGAGAGGGGGAGGAGGCGCCAGAATCGGCGTAAGTACCCTACTTATCGGTATATTCTTCGTTGGTGTATTGAACAGCCATGACAAAACGAAAATAAAAGTAATGATGGAAAACACTTTTGAAAATCCAGAAAAGTCGTTGTCAAATATTCAAATAGTCATAACTATGGAAACCAACAATAACAACTAAATACAAACATATGTATTTTACAAAACGCAGGGCACAAGTGGAATTCTTAAAACAAAAAAAACATCAAAAAAATAGCATTTTTGCATCAATTGTCGAGATAAATAGAATATCTTTTTTGTAAACCATATAATACAAACATATGTATTTTACAAAACGCAGGGCACAAGTGGAATTCTTAAAACAAAAAAAAACATCAAAAAAATAGCATTTTTTGCATCAATTGTCGAGATAAATAGAATATCTTTTTTGTAAACCATATAATACAAACATATGTATTTTACAAAACGCAGGGCACAAGTGGAATTCTTAAAACAAAAAAAACATCAAAAAAATAGCATTTTTTGCATCAATTGTCGAGATAAATAGAATATCTTTTTTGTAAACCATATAATACAAACATATGTATTTTACAAAACGCAGGGCACAAGTGGAATTCTTAAAACAAAAAAAAACATCAAAAAAATAGCATTTTTTGCATCAATTGTCGAGATAAATAGAATATCTTTTTTGTAAACCAGTGCCTTTTTGTTTTAACCTATCTGGTATTGGCCGTTCTGTATTTTTTAAAAAAGAAAACATTTTACAAAAAAAAATTATCAATTCAAAAACGACGTCAAAAGACGTGTACATAGTTTAAAGAGACGTCTAAACGGCCTAAGACACGTGTCCACGGCTTAAAGATACATGTACATGGAGCACACAGTATGCGCTGCCGTCCTCTAGTTAATGTTCTCAAATCTTAAAATGCGATTTTTGAGAAAACGATGCAATTTTTCGTGTCTTACCAAGAGTACCTTTTTTCTTGTACTTAAGACACTTAATCTAAATTTTATAGACAAACTCTTTTTTATCCATTGGCGTAGAAAATGGAAATGTTTTAATATTTATAAACGCAGGTTCTCCGCCTATGGATTGATTACTATCACAATTTTGATACAGAATTTCTTGACTCATAAAACTATGTAAACGTGACAAAATTTAGCGCAATCGCTCCAGCCGTTTCAAATTTATAACAAAAAATCAATTTTCCAACTGCAACTTCAGGACCGTATTGCGCACAAACTAAGCAACATTGACTAAGCCAAGTTTTGCTAAATCGGTTTATTTTTGTCCGAAAAATACGTGGTAGAGTTGTTTAAAGACCTTTTAGAGACACCTTGTATATCAATAGATATTGCAAAAAAAAACGAAATGAAAAAGAAAGAAGTTAGCTCCTTTTTTTCGAAAATCTAAATTCTGACGATCGTACCAGGTTGTTCTAGGTTTGTTCTAAATTGTTCCAAAGTGTTTCAGAGAAAAAGTCGAAATTGGTTGAGATAATAGGAAAAACCATTTTACTATGACTTCCACTTTCCGTACATTACTGTGTTGAAGGAAGTTTTTATATAATGCAGTTCTATTACCATACTCTATTGTGATTTATAATAAACAAATAATATAAGCAGTAAATATACAGCACGTGTCAATTTTCATTAGCCATAGGCGATTAATTCATGCAATACGTGACAACATGGCACCCCCTACTTTTCTCTTCAATGCGAGCGCGACCGATGATACAAGCTCAAGTTAGCAGTAGCTGTTGGACTATTGACTTGGATGTTTGTACTGCGCTTAGAAATAATATTTACGCCTTGCAAGGATTTTCCTTTTTCCTTTCAGTAAATGCAGAGAATTATTAAGCATGACACAAACAAAAGCGTAATTCTAATAAAATTAAAAATAAGGTAAATAAAAAAGGATTCTGAAAATAATAATAAACAACTAGATCGCGCCGGCCATTTGATGATGACGGATTTTATTGCAGACTATATCGGAACGTGTTCGCAGCTAAACATTTAATGTAGAAGTGGCAAGATCGGAGAAAGTCGCTGTGATGTCGATTGTTGCCGGGAGACACACGTTGCCACGTATTATTTGTATACGTATAAATCGCATGTAAACATTGAATCCCTATAGCTAATGAAAATCGACACATACGGTATATGTTTTCCTAAGAAATATGTTAATTTATTACAAAACGATATTGTTACCAAACGTTGATGAACTATTTCAATGAAAAAATCAAAACCGGTTGAGATAATATGAAAAAACGATATTTTTCCTGTCCCCTTTTCTTAAAAATCGAACTTCTGACGTTTCCAAAGTAATCCAAAAAAAAGTCGTAATCGCTCGATTAAGATACCTAACTAAAACAAAATCTGAAAGCCTGATATCAGGCTTCCTTAGTTATTTTATTTTGTCTAGCTACTTTTTTCAGGGCTTTCTTCCGTGAATACAAACACGTGTTTTTATATTGAAATATTTGTCTTTCTGGCTGTTTGTGGATATCAATTTCAATTGATATTTCACAGTTTTTCACATGCTGTTAGTAAGGATATATTTCCTCTCCTTGTCTCTCTTACTCAAAATAACACTTTATAATATTACTTAATTATAAAAGGTATCACTTCACGATACAGAAAACGTCAAAATGTTAGAACATATCCGCCCGGAATTGCATTTCAAGTATTAATAACGTTTGTAATATCCTATCCTATTTGAAATCCGGACCAGTTGAAATATCTGTCAGCAACTGTAACAGGTAATCAATGTGAAGCACAATTTCGATTTATCTCAAACAGAGGCAGCAGCCGTACAAAACGGTTACCTCTACATATAAATTTCAGGACATGTTATCCGATATTACTTCGCTTTGTACGATTTCGCTGGCAGTTGCCTATGTATAGTACACAACAAATACATAAGAATATAATATATATATATAATCAAGTAAAGTCATATATCAACATGAATAGCGTTGCGTCAATAATCTTAAATACTACTACATACAATACCTTTGACTATTTTCAAAGATAGCGAACGTCAATTGGCTCGCTCATTTCTGCTTCTGCCTTTTGATACTATCTACGTCACTGTAGCCATGACACCACACGTTCATATCTAACAATCCAGGGAAGTTTACGCCGTTATTATATCGCTAATGATGTTGTTGCAAACATGCTTAACCGAAGTAATTTTGAAAGTCAATTGTATTATACATTATTTTATCCAGATGATACGATTTCACAATTATTCTACAGATAAATGGAACTTATGTTTATAGAAACTATTTCATTCCAGCGTACCGGGCATATTATAATTACAATAATTCAATGATTATAGTTTCATAGCTATTAATATAACGAGAATATCATACGATTTATAATAATCGAGGACGCTGCTAGGTGAGGAGGCTAAACCAAGGCACCTGTGCAGGGTTCTAGATGGTTTGAATCGCTGATATTCACGTTATATTCAAAGCTTTATCGTATCATCGAAGAAGAAAACAAATCAAAGGTGTAACAACAGATTTTAAAATTTACTAAATAATGAGTTGCGGCCACCACACCACTTTCTTATACGAATGAGCGTTTCAAATTATGCAAAATTGTTCAAAATTGTTTTAATTATCTAAAAATTAAGCCAAATTTTAAAAATATTTTTTTATATAAAAATTATTCAAAATCCTATTCTAAGTACTTCTATTCTCTTAATACATCATTACAGAATGCATACTTTGCTAGACATTCGAAATAAATATTTGATAAGAGTAAAAGTATTACTTTCGATCCGAATTTTTTTGAATTTTGATACCTTTTTTATTAAAAAAGTATTGAAAATTAAGTTCTAAATACTTTTATTCTCCTAATCTACCTGTCTAAAAAGCATGACTTGCGAAATATTCGCAAAAAACCGATTTTCGATAAAAGTAAAAGACTTACTTCCGGTAGGAATTTCGAAATACTTTTTTAACAAAATTTTTCTCAAATTTAATTTTGAGTGCATAAGAATTCTTTATAAATTTGTTTAAACTTAGTAGTTGACGAAATATTGACAAAATTCGATTTTTTACTGAAGTTAACTATACTACTTCCAGTCTGCCGATTTTACTGAAAATCTAATCAGATCTCAAGAGAGAGATTATACTCGTAAATACAAAATTTAGAATTGCAAATCTGCAAACTTACGGAAAATCTATAAGCTTGCTGATTGACACAAATATCTTACAGATTTTCGAAACTTCTAGGATGAATGACGTCAGTACTGCATAAATAAAGATTTTTGTGATTATGTTTAGTTGTCATAAGCTACGCCTTTTTTATACGAAAATATCTCGACGGAAAACCCTTAGACAGGCTGCCATTCTACTAACCTTGCTCATAAGGACGTGCTATACAAGTCGACAGAAATGTTGGTGATATGAATTTTTAACAGATGTTGTGGCAACACCTCGTACGCTGATGATGCATATGTAGACCGAAACACGTGTCCGTATAAAAATTAGTCCTGTGATTTTTTATCAATATACTAGCTAAATGTTTGTTGTATGGTATAAAGAATTATGTTATACAAGATTGTTTAATGAATGTTATATGTTATAACAGGTAGGCAATGGAATATTGAAAAAACAATCCAAAATATATAGTGTATAATATATACGTTTATTTTTTTAATTTAGAAATTGTGTGTGTTGTTACTGTTTTTCACATACTCGATGTAATAGTATTTTTTTTAGTTCTGGCATGAATATACTTTTTATTAGTGTAAATAACAATATACCAAATAAAATTTCTTTTTTGTACCAGTAGTAAAAAATCATAGCATTTTTACAGATAATAAAACGCCGTGAAATGTCATTTCTCCACCTAGCATATTATTGACCTAGGTGAATAATGACAACAAATAAAGCGAATGCCGCAACCATGTAATCGCAGTAGTATGTCAAGTTGTTAACCTCAAAATTTATCATCATCGTCGATTTATACCATAAATCATACCTAAAATCTAAAACTTATAAATGCTCGACCTCTAATGTAAAATAAATAACTCTATTTTAGGTTAACAATAGCAAAATATGTATGATAGTATAATATGGAAACAATATAACACGTAACTATTACAGATGTAACGAATTATTTAATTGATTTATAAAAGTTGATAGTGCAATTATGGCATGTCAAATTTATTGATGGTTCAATTCTATTTGAAAAACCAGGATTATACAGATCTGTAGGCACATTAATGACAGTTTTATTAATTGAGATAATTAATTACGATATCTTCAGTCGAAATAAATCCTGATTGTACTGCTGATGTTGATGGATATTTCATTCATATCGAAAATTCCTGTATTTATTGCAGGTGTGGTTGCGTAAGTAGATGTAGGTAGACCTTGTAACATACATGCTATATTTTTTTATTTACTAGGGAATCTTCGATATAACCTTCAGCTATACTAGAAGATTTCCAACCACCATGTTGTTTTAACTGAAGGATATTACCACCATTGACAGCTCAAAGTGTAGCCGCGGTTCTACGGAAGGGCAATTTTTTTGGGCACCTGTCCTATTGTGTTATGTCAAATGTCTTGTCTTGTACTTTTACCATTACGTACACTAATAAAGAATTTTGCTATATCTGGAATTGGTCTGATTTTTAAATAGTTTTTAATTATTTTGATCCAAAGTGGCTCCATTATTACAAACTTTCGACACGAACCATTTTTGCTATTGCGAATGTGAATAATAATTAAATCATCTTTCATGATGACATCAGAAATCAATACAATACACAGCTCATCACTTCGGCATGCACCAGCAACACCAATTACAAGAGCTATCTGTCTACAGGGTTATAAAATGTCAATAATTTCAAAGTATTAATTTATAAACATACTACCTTAGTTCAAATGTAACATGTGTCGGGTGCCTCAGTAAGGAATTTTATAACTTCCTCGAGTAAATACTAAAGATTTTTTTCTTTTTAAAAAGGCAACTAATTTAAAATATTTTGATATGTTAATATCCTCTTTTAGGCCAAGTGTAGCTTGTCGAGGCTTTTTTATTTTTTGAATATTCTTGAAAATAAGCCAGAAGTACGTTTTCAGAAATTGCTATTGTTTTTTTTTAAATTCAGTATATGTTTTCATGTATAGGTGTTTAGATGTACGCGGAAGCAAGTACTCAACTGCCTGTTCTGCAATCTCGCGCATTTCAGACATTATAACTAGAATGATAAATAATCTAATAAATACTTGGCTTTTAGTTTCAGCATTTATGTCAAAACTTATTTGTCATCATCAAAATATAGCCTACTTATTTGTTTATATGAAGTTTTATTACTAGGGCATTCTTACATATATGAGTAAATTTATTCATAATTATTAAGGTTTCAAGATCCAATTAGACTACTGGTACAAAAAGTAGTATACATACTACGGTCGAGAAGACTATTATTGCCCTTGTGGCTTAAATTCCGACAATAATAGTCATCTTCTCAACCTTAGTATGTAATATACTATTATATTAGTGTAAATAACAATATACCAAATAAAATTTCTTTTATTTTTATCTTTAGTTATTGTACAGTCTTTGTGACATCATGTCGAAGGTTTATAGTTTGAAATTTAATTGTAAATATTAGTAAAAATGACAAAATAAAGTTAAACATCCTACAACTTCTTTTTGTAAATTAAGAGTTTTTGTAATTAAAATATGGCTATGTACTACGAGACTTTTCTCAAAAGGTACTGTGACTATGGGATTTTGTAATATTAAAATTCTATTTCACTCTTGTGATTCTTCAATAAATCATTCAATAACCACAATTAATTAATCAAATCTTTTAAATACAAAAAAGGAATCAACATTATTAACAGGGAAACCATGATGGCTCAACAGACTTTTTCGAATATTTAACTGATGTAAATTTATGTTGTTGAACTTTAAGAATTTTCACTTTATAGGGATAATTCTGTGCTGGTTGGCTTCATAGCAATATTACTTACCATTTCATCCATAAATGTATACCTACACGAAGAATTATCTGCTAATCAAATATCTGCTACATCCTTTTTAACTTCTTTAAAGGTGGTAGTTCCTACTAGTTTTTTTTTCAAAAGTGCTTTCTGCCTGCTTAGCATTAAAAAAGTCGCTATATATATGCTTTCAGGATTGGGAGTTATTTATCGGATAGACCTCAGAAAGTTAAAATTCAAAGCCGGACGTCCAATTTCGCATATATTGATACAGGTGTACCGCAGGGCTCAATGCTTGGTCCTTTCTTTTTCGCATTATGTACTCCTCCTTCACGGCTTCTTTCAGAACACGCCAAATCATATGTATGTGGATGACACGTAAATTTATTATTTCTTCCTTCAAATCAACTCGCTGTTGATGTCCACTGACCATACATTGATCCATAACTGTGAAAAGTCATACGGTTGTCATTGCTGATATCAAGGAATCTATTTCATTTATTTAGTTTTACATCGTTTATTAGTTGCTGGGTTTTTTTTTATCCACATAGACCGACTTTGGGGACAAAAATTTTAATATTATACCAGGGCGTATTTTTATGTTATCTACCTAGCCATGAAACAAATGAGGGACTATGTCAAACAAATTATTGAAAAATTGCTGTCACTGTTATAAGTACATGTGCTAAGTTGTGTTTAGTTTATGCTGTGTATAGAGATTTGAGACGGTCCATTTCTCTATAAAATGAGTGAAACTAAAGTTGAACATCGCAGCGTAATAAAGTTCCTGACAAAGGAAGGCAATGGTCCAAAAGCAAATCATGAAAGAATGGTTGCTGTATATGGGGAAGATACACCATCTTATTTCCAAGTAAAATATTGGTCTAAACTCATTCGATGGGACTGAGAGTCAATCAATGATGACCCAAAGTCCGGACGACCCGTTGAAGCTCGAACTGAAAACATTGTGTGAAAAGTCGAAAATTTGGTACTCAAAGATCGGCGCGTAAAGATCTCTGTCATTGCCAATGAAGTCTGTATATCCGAAACAAGTGTTCTCAAAATTTTGCATGACGATTTGGGTATGAAGAAGGTGTCTGCACGGCGGATACCCAGATTGCTTACACCTGAACAAAAATTGTGGAGAAAAGCAGTTTTTCAAGAAAATTTGGTCAAGTTGGAGAGGGACAAAACATTTTTATCTCGAATTATCACCGGGGATGAGACTTGGGTATATTATTGGGACCCTCCTACTAAACAAGAATCCATGCAGCGGGTTCATGAGGGCTCTCCACCATCCAAAAAGGCCAAGACACAATTTTCTGGAAAAAAACTAATGGCAACTGTTTTCTGGGATGCTGAAGGAGTTTTGCTTATTGAATATATGTCGTGAGGGTCACCATAAATGGAAAGGCCTACGGAAACACAATTAAATTTAAAAACTGCTCTGGAGGAAAACGTCCGGATTCTTATCCAAAAAAAAACTTGTTGCTGCACGACAATTGTCGGGTTCATAAAGCAAACAAAGTTCAGCAGATAATCAATGACTGTGGGTTTATAGAGTTAAGGCATCCACCTTATAGCCCCGACCTAGCTCCGTCAGACTTCTTCTTATTCAAAAATTTAAGAAAGCATCTCAGAGGAAAGCGTTTTGCTTCTGATGAAGAACTCAAAGAAGCTGTTGAAGAATATTTTGCAGGGTTACCGAAGCAAATTTTTTCTGAGGGTATGGGGCAACTGGAAGAAAGATGGAATAAGTGTATTAGTGTTGAAGGCAGTTATATAGAAAAATATTTTTTTTTGTTCTCTTATGTGCTTTCTTCATGGCTAGGTAGATAACATCAAATTACGCCCTCGTACTATGCCTTGGTTTAATTCAGTTTAACTAGAACGTTTGTTTATTATTCCTTTGCAAGATGTTTCTACCAAACTGCTAATTTTGAAAATTCAGAACTCGTGATTGCGATTCATTCAGATTTAAACTTATATTATTAAGTGGTAAACTGCAGCGATATTTACACTCTTGCCATCCAATAAGTATCAGCATTGAAGGCCTATTTCGACAGCTTTGTTGTCATTATATCGGCGGAATTTTTGTTGTTTTAATTTGAATTAGTTTCAAAATATTCCCTATTCTGTTCTATTGATTGGTGAAACTTAAATGATTATTAATCTAGCAGCAGTGCTTTTTTACATATTATTATTAACTAGACGATATAGGTAATTCTTATATTGAATCACTAAATTTGTTTCAGGTTCAGCCAGGGTGGGTAAGACGTGCTTGGTAGCCAGATTCCTTGGCGGTAAATTCCAAGAAAGCTATACACCAACAATCGAAGACTTTCACAGGAAATTATATAGGATTAGGGGCGAAATTCACCAGTTAGATTTACTGGACACATCGGGAAACCACCCTTTCCCGGCCATGAGGCGATTATCTTTCCTGACAGGTAAGATGATCTTCTGTTTCTTAAAGTTAAGTATAATATGACAAACACTCAGAAAATGATGATATTTATTTGAGTTATCAGTCAAAAACTAAGGAACAACGTAGCCAACAGAAGAACTGATACATCTTCGAAAAAAATTTAAAAATTTAAATTTCCAATAGTATACAAATACAAACATATAAATTTGGACTACCTTACTAATATTAATACATTTGGCGGTAGCAGCAACTATAGATAAGTAATTTTCATAACAGCCTGTCCTAAAAATAGCACCAAATTTAAAAAAATTCAATTTTATATTTCTTCGTTATTTTAAATGGAACAGCCTGTACATTATTTCAACACATGTAATCAGTATTAAAAATTCTTTTCTTATTTCTAAACCTCGTGGTTTTTGAGGTATGTATATGATTTAATTCAAAATTTTCTTTCAAATATTGTAAATAGGTATTTTCATTATAATACAATGCACAAAAACACTTGAAATAAAACATGTTTCAATTTCCAAATAACTTGGTAAAGCCAGTGTGTCAGCGAAACATATCGTATTTTTATTAATGCAATTTTTGGAAATTGAAACACGTTGTATTTAAAATAACGGAGATATATCAAATAGATTTTTTTTTAGTTTGATACTGCATACGTTTTCCAAATTATGGACGTTAGAGTTCTACCACAACAGCGTCAAAAAACTATATCATTCAATTAAAAAAAAAGAGAAAGTAGACCCTGGCAGGCATATTTTATTTTTTTTCCAATTACATATTGCTATAGCCTTGTTTTCAAATTAAATATAATAATTTTGCACCGGCATAATTTAATCAAACTACGGTAATACAAAGCTGCATAATTTATTACGAATGTAGAGATAACGTTGTTATAAAAAAAAATTCTTTATTAAATTTATAAGTTCAATCTCCATCAACATTCATATATTTCTTGTAGGTTCTAGCAGTGATATTCCTTTTGTTTTTCCCACAACATTACTAATAAAAAAACCTCATAAAATATTTATATTCAATTTTAACATCTTATAATAACATCATCGAAGAAATAATTCTCTTGCCACATGTGGTCGTAAAAAGAAATTGTTCTTTTTACTTTCCCATTACAAGTAAAAAAAACAAACGTGTATTTTATAAACATACGGAAAACACATTACATTACAAATATAACATATAGATTTAGAATAGATATCACTCTTTGCTATATTCAAATTTTAACATTATATAGTTTCAAAGAAATAATAATTTTATTATACGACGCTAAATTTCTGCGTTACCAAAGACATTCATTTTCACGAAGTATCTTTGAAAATACAAAAACTCGCAAAAACAGAAAACACCTTGATAAGACCGTCACCAATCACCATATGCAAACATTCACACGTTGTACATATCATAAATTGGCTATTGTCCATCAAAATGCTCCCATCCTTACGTATATCAATATATTTGAAATCCCCATAAAATTTTGTATCTATAACTTGTTAACAATGCATAGATAACATCACTAACAAACATTCACACGTTGTGTCATCGATGCCTCCCTACATTGTTAACAATAATCCCATTATTTATTACTTTAGTCTACTTATAACAAAGAAGAAAATAATCGCATCCAAAATATTAAATAAATTTTTCTACGCTAAAGATGAATATTTCCACATAGCATCTTTAGCATAATTTATTTTAAGTGAAACTTACTCATGATATTTATATATTTCATCAAATTCTTCCTTATATTGATCCATCATAGTGATAATTAAAAAAAAAATGAAATTAAACTAATGGCAAAAATTAATTATGAAATAAAAATTACTTATTGAAAATAAAATAATCTAATACATTTTGCTGAGGATGACTTTTATGCAGTGTATAACACGCCTCTAATCATCGAACGAAATGAAAAATCAAACGCTCTTTTACTAGAGCTCGGCAACTTGTTCACTTCTAGATATCGACAGCTTCTCTCCTCGTACTTCTCTAGTACTTGCCTTCTTATCATTTTCGGTCATCAGAAAAAACCATACATCGTTCGCAGCGCCACAAACTCCGCACTAACGTTTATGTTGGCATTGTCCTGCTCAGATTTATTTTCTTGACGTTCTCCCTAAACTGACCTGCACCAATATTGTTTGACATCTCGAAATTACACAAATTATGCACACACTTAAATTGTTTGTTATTGTTAATGTCAATGCACATTTGCGATATTCTTATCTTGGTAGGTACATTCCTTTTCATTAACGCCATCCTTCATTATGTTTATAGATGAATTCGTTGCTTCTTTTATCATTATTTAAATATATTCTTCTACCACTATTTAACACTATTCGTATTTATCTTTTGCAGCCGTTTCCTTTGAAAATAACAGGAAGAACATTGCATACGACTGGAATGCTCCTTTTATTAATTATATTATTATGAACCTGGACCCTGACAACTTCATCCATATCTTCGAACCATCTTTCCTCGTCTTCTTGTCGGTTGATTTGTATGCAGCTGTTAACAATATTGAACATTGTTTTTCTTTGTAGATTTTAATGAGATTAAACCAATTTTAATGTGTTATTTCCGGAATTTTTCCTGGATAAAACTGGATTTAAACCTGCCACTGAATCTTTTCCACATTATATTGTGTCGAATGAAAATAATAGACCTTTTTACATATTCCTTTTAAAATTATACTTAGATATAAGTGTCAGGTATATATCATGTTATTAAATGTGACCATAAAATGTCGAACAAATAACAATCTCTTACAAATTTACGTCTATTCATGATGAAAGATCTTTTTCATCTCGTAAATATCTAATTTCACCTTTTTCATATAACTTTACGGCATTCAAATGACTAACTCTTTTGACTACACCATCTTTCATCATAACTCTCTCTCTGTTATTTATTCTTAATACGTTATTCATTTTAAATAGTTGTTTATTGTTCAAAATATTTAATGCTACTCTCACACAATGCATAAAATTTGGTTCTGTCTTTGTATATTGAAATTGCATCTTGTGCTCCTCGTTTCTACAAATATAGAATACATGAACTTTATTTTTGTATTTATTTTTATACCTTTAAAATAAATTTTGTTACAATTATTAATTGTCATCTACCTAACATTATAATGTTACGCCGTTGCGATTATGCAACTCATGATACATTTTTCCATAATTACACTTACTACTAATAAATTATTTACTTATTCTATTACATAATTATTTATTTATCTTACAATGCCTGACCAATGTAGGGATCACGGCAATATGCAAAAAACTGGATTAAAATTACATGACATATTTTTGTCTAAAAGGCATTTTTTTTCAAATAGAATAATATGTACATCGGTTAATTTATGTATTGCTTACTAAATTTTGCATCAACAACATGTAGGGCGTTATTACTTTAAAAGTCACCATTACTGAGCTATTGTAATTTTCTGATATAATTTTGATAATTTCGCCAACTTTATGATTTTTATTTGAATACAGTATAGTGACCTATAATATTTGCGCGAAAATTACAACCGATTGGATGATATTTATAAATTGTTTCTGAGTTGACCAGTATGATTTTATAATGCATTTTTAATTTACTTTCCCAAAAAGTGCATTTTTTTTCTAGGATTTTTCCCATGTTCTAATTTTTTTTATCGTGACATTTTTTCATAAAATGCTTTTTAAGTTTTTACTAAAATTTTCCAAACAGTCATATGTTTTGGAAACTAACAAAAAAAATTGTATAGAAATTTATATTTGTAAAATATTGTAGCGTTTTCGGGGTCTGTATATTTGCACACTTAAAACTAGTCACAATATAAAAATATAAAATAAATGTATGGTACTTAAAACTACTACAAACAAATTAACACACGTATTTATTTCTATCACTACTATTTATGTCAGTAATATTTATGTATTTTGTGAACTATAATAAAACTGCACTACTCACACTATTTATGTTTATTTGAACGAATTCCTATTGAAGGAATGAATGAATTCCTTATCCCACCGGCGGCATTTATATCTGCAGACAAAAGGTCTACAGATACACCAGCAAATTCTGCCTCTCTTCTACCATATTCCAGACTTTCTATCGCTGACGCAGTACATGAGTGCAGTTGATTTACGACTTGTTTACCGATACGTTTTTTTTGTCGTCGCCCGGAGGTCTGCTTCTTTTTGTGGGATTGTTTCGTTACAATATAAATTTATTTAAACTGCAAGACAATTTTATATATGTACTTTGATGTAATAAAAAGACAATAGAACAAAAGTTGGTAAAAAATACATGTCACATATGGAAGCAAACATATTTCAAATATTTGTTTTCATTTATGATTTATCGTGTAGACATTTTGATAATTTTAGTGATAAAAACGTTTATCTTATTGTCTTTGCTTCTCTCTTTATAAAAAATGTGAAATAAAAAAGAATATGAAAACAAGGGGAAACATTTGAGTCAACGATTGGCCCAGTTGAAAAGATAAAAACGTTGTGAAACGTCATTTCGGTTGGCCAAAATTGTGCTCTACAAAATGGTGAAGGTCTTATTTAGTTATACTTCAAAAAAATACCAGAAAATTTAATTTAGCAGTGTTTGATGTAATAGATTATTTCTAATAATCATTGAAATATCTTTTTATCCTTTCTATAATAAAATTTTTCTTCCCGTTTTTTGTAACTACCACACTTTTATATTTCATAATTAAAATCAAATAGTTTCTCATCATACTTGTCACACGGTTCCAAAAAGGAAATTGCTACGTTTATAAAATAAGATATTTTATAACCAAAACGGCATTCAAATTGTTAATCTTTTTCTTTCTTACAAATACTTTTTTATTGCATTATTCACTTTAACCAATCCAATGCATTATCAATTGAATCAATTAAGTTTATTACTGTTATTTCCTATTCTCATGTAAAGTATTGGGTAATCTGGAGACCGATAAAAAAACGTGTTACACGTAACAAGAAGTCAGTTTGTCCTGTGAAAAAAGGGTCCGATGTGTATTGAAATTGAAATCCCGCCGCTTTGAGCACGAGAATTTGGGTGTTTATGAGACGACGACGGCGGTTGCATTCTAAACGACCAATGGGAGAAGAGGCGTACAACTGGTGCTAAAAAGGGAGCTTTGAAAGTTAAATTAGTTCCGAAATTAATTCGTAAAAGTGGCCGCAGATACGATCAGGGCATATTATGTTAATTGAGCATCAATTGAATAAGAAAATCAATAAAGAGAAAACAATCTTGTTGCACAAAACGATCTTCTTTTAATATAAATGTGTACTTATCCCAATATGATTTTATAATATGTAGGAAGAATGTATAATTAGTAAATAGCGTTTTACGGAGGTAAACACTTTATCGTACTGTAAAATAAAGTATTTTACCTGCCGCTAATATCTGTTAACACAGACATGATTGTATGACTTTAAAGATAAATCGTTTGTCGCTGTCATAAAATGCCATAACTCATTATATCTTTATTTTTTAAATTACAAATTTTGCGGTTGGCCATAAATGTTGTATGCAGCACGTCAGTAAAGTGCCTTTATCGAACTCGTCTGTTACTCGCACACTTCTTATAATTATAATTAATTAAAATTTCTGCAATTAAGTTATTTACCTTAGTTGTTTGATTAATATCCCATCTTTAAAGTTATCTTATTAAATAAATTAATAATACAATTAGGGAATCCAAACCACGTGATCTAATATGGCGTCTGTGGGCAAACATTGGATGAACCTTAATTTGGTCGTGCATCATTATTAGTTTTAAAATGGTTTTATTTTTCGTATGTGTTGAGTTTATAAACATGATAATGCAGAGTGATTACTTGAAGAAGTCCTTATCTGAAAATCCAGAAGTTGGAGTAACATTTTGTTGAAATCATCATGGAAAATAATTATTCGTGTGAGAATGTATTTTTTAGCAGCTATCAGATGAACATTAAATTACTTGATAATTTGGATCCATTCACTCTTGAAATTGGACAATTTAATAGATGGTATTTCACCTGTGCCAAGTACGGATATTATTGTATATGTATTTGGTTTTAATACATATTTATTACACTAAGGACCAAATGACAGTGTTCAAGAGTTTCACCCCTTACATTTATTAACAACTTATTTATTTTATGTGGAAAAGTACGTGTTTTTGATTAGGTAAAACATTTATAAGAAGTTAATTTAAAACCAATGGATGTGTAGTGTATTATTATGAAATGTGAATCAATACTTTCGGCTCACTCTACATGCATGGCTGAGAGCAGCCGAACATTGTAGTTATGTTGGTGCATTATTATTTCTAGTATATGAAGAAAAGGAAAGCTACTCATGCATTTATTAAGGAGTAATTATTTAAACTTGTCTTTGAATTTACAATACCTAACAAAATAATCAGAGGTTTGTTTAATAAGATTTGTTTATTAAAATAGTTTCACTTAATTATTATAGTAGCAATAGTTAATAAATAGTAATAAGAAAATAAGTTTAATCATATAGAAATATTATGTGTAAGATTATAAAAATGTATTATAAATATTTAGCATACCATGTATAACAGTTTAGGACTTAAAAAAATGCAAATAGATTTCAAATATATTAATAAATAAATTTAACTTATTATTAAAATTTTGTGTTTTGTCTGTAGCAAAATGCCTATTTAAATTCTAAAATAATAGCCACGTTGTACAGGAATAAATTAAGATCGTATAGTGCCATAAATAATTATAAATACAAAATCATTTACAACTTACATGTTAATTAGAGCATTAAATACAATCACAATTTTTATCTACACTGTTTAATTTTTGCATATTATTACACTTTTTTAACACATATACTGAAATGAGATATTTTAAGATGCTAACGAGTTATTCCTTTAGTAAAAGCTGGAATAACTAAAATTCACTTGCAGAATTCCTAGTGCTTCCTTTATTAAAAATGCTCTTTCTCTTAGAACAACATATCCTGGGTTAAGATTGTTGCAAAAATTACTTCTTCCATTAATTTTTCAGATGTATGTCACCCCGAGCTTCACTAATATAGCATTTAGTTCCCTGAGGAGTTATTGCTATTAAGATTTCTATCATGTTTATAATTGGAACAGTACTGCTGCTGAGCTAAATTATTATCTGGTTTTCCAAGCAGGCAATTAATTACAGCTGTTTTTCTTTCTTGAAACACTTCTTTGAAACGTACTGCAATACACAACGTTCTGGTCACATAATTATAAGTTGTAGCCTTTGATACACAACGTCATACTTAGATAACTAAATAATGATCTTAGTAAGTTAATTTAATAAGATAATTGTTTAATAAGAGCACTTATAGTCAAATTTTAATTATACAGATCTGTTTGTTTGCCCACAATAGCCATATTGAATTTTATTTGACAGGTCGTTGGATTGCCCTGTTGTATTGGTTATTAATTTCATCATCATAAAATTTTGACAGTGACAGGTGGATAACCTTTATACTATTTAATTTATATCAGCATTTCAATAATGCAGAAGATGATAATTTATAGGAGACATTTATTTACAACTAGAAAATTCTTTTTCAAACACGATACAATTAGACTGCACATTTTTTTGTCAAATGACTACAAGCCCAATTACCACATGTTTCAGCGTTTATGCATTCTTTGCACATTTGTAACATACCTATAGGTAACTATTTGTAGGTTTACATACACTCACCATTTTGTCCATCCTACATTTAATTGTTTCCGGTCTGTGATCCTGGAATACATCTCCGGTTGAACAAACAATATAATATTTCCATACTTCTTCTTTTTCTTATCTAAGCGTTTTTTTTTTCTATTTTATTTTAGCTGAGACGTCCTTGTATGGATATGTTAATTCATTTTGTCTAATAAACGCATCTAACAGGCTTTCATTGTTTTCTGTCAATAACATCTCCTTCAACACCAGTAATTATTATTTTCGGATTTCTTAATTTCGGTTCAGAAACTACATGCATATTTCTAATTTCCTTGATGACTTTTTTCTCAATTTTTCTTTAGAATTACTGTGACTACAGCAAATAGCGAGAGCACCTTTTCCAACAGTTTTTATTGTTTAAATTCCAAGTGACAATTTACTTGGATCCACTTTATTTTTAATATCTTTTATTTGTTGCATGTGATTTTTGATCATCTTTTTTTGGGTTTAACAAATGTTTCTTATTCAATAGATCGCTATATAATCTCTTTTTTTCTGTTTTATTTTTCGAAATAGACTCTAAAATGTTGTGAATCAATATGTTTTGTTCTGATATAGTTTGGTGGCAATCATTAAGTTTTTGATCCATTTCATTCATTTTTTGACACACTTTCATTTTACGACAATTTACCAAGAATATTATATCAACTGACTAACATATTAGATTTTCTCATAATTAACGGATAATATGTATACATCTCCAGATATAAGAAATAGTATGTGGAGATTACTATTTTTGTATACTAATAATGATTTTTCCAACAAAATAAAATAAAAGAAAAACTATGTATTTTAAACACAGCAAAACTTTTCATATTATTTTGAAACATACCTACAATAATATATTATAATAATTAAATTGCATTTTTTTAGTACATATGAAATTCTACCTCTATAAATATACTTTGGAAATGTATGTACCCATATTAGAGTAACAAAATATCTTCTACATGTAAACGCAGAGAGTGAAATAGATGGGGAAGAACAAAAGAGAGTACTAGTGTTGTGTTAACTCAAGTTAAGCGGTATTACAGGTGTAGGACATGATACTTAGTACGGATTAATTATTCAAAGTCGGGTAACTTTGCGCTCCGCAATGTTATAAGTAGTCTCTCGAATCTTAAGGGACGTCTTCCTTTCACTAATGAATATTTAATGTATAAATTGTTGAATCTGCCGAAATTTGAGATCGAGTTAGATGAGTTTCCAAACTCGATGTGCAAAGTGTAGAAAAATATGTGTGTGTCCGCCCGACGTCTTTCGTCAATTAAGAAAATTAACGATCTATGTGTGTTATGTACAGGTTTGATATTGCTTAACATTTTAAACTGAATAATATGTAATAAAAAAATTGACGGTGAAAAGTAGTGTTACTTGAATCATCTTGCTATGTATACTTATATTAACACTCTTTGCATTGATATAGTCCTATCTGGATAATAGAAAGAAGTGGTCTCTGTCTTGGGTCCTTTATTGTTTTTAATATACCGTAGTGGACATATTTTAATTTCTGATACGAAAGTAGAAAGAGGAAAAGAGCGCGACGAAATAAACTAAAGATAAACATAAGCGAGGCTGCCAAGACAGTACACTCGACAAACGTTTCCTATGAAATGTAAGGCGTGAGGGTCCCCCGACACTGCGTTGCTCTCCCACCACTGTTAGCAAGCGGGCATCGCTGCATATTACAAGGTCATCTTCTGCATGGGATAGAAGTCCAAACCGAAATTAAAATTTGACGACTACGGTATGTGAATGATCTTCCTCGCATGACTAAAAATAAAACGATACTGTACCCTGATGATACTTATTGTAAGAACTAAAAAAATACAGCATACAATGAAATACTGACTACTGTTGATGACTGTGGTTAATGGTTTGACAAAAACTGGCTGAAGCTGAATATTGGGAAAATCAATGTGTTGATCTTTGGCTATCTCAAGAGGAACCCGATAAAAATTATGTATGGAGATCAACAGCTAAATATCAACCAACTTCAAAAAAACAGAATTTCTAACATGTTCAAACAAAACATGTCTCTCATTTTAAGCTTTTTTGAACTTTTAATAACCGAAATAGAAAAAATAGTATAAAATACACGTTTCGTAAGACATTTTGCGCACTTGTTCGCGTAAGACATTTTGCGCACGCGTTCAAGTTTCTAAACTTGAACGACTGCGCAAAATGTCTTACTCCTTCTCCATATGAACTTTAACTATGCCAAATCTCATACCCCTCCGTGCGCGCAATTTGCTTAAAAAGGGGTGCAAACTTTTTTCTTCACGTATTAATATATGGATTCTGGCCTGTAATAAATAATATATTCTACACCTTTTGACATTTGTCATCTAAACATTTTAAATTTGTCAACAATGCTTGCCTCCTAAATAGTATATCCAAATGTTATGTAAAATATAAGAAAGTAGAAAAAAATAATATTCAATAGCTTTATTTATAATATTTAATTTGTAACTGGCTCTCATGAAATATTAATTAATTAGTTTAATTTTATTATTTTGAAATTGTTCCGGCCAATCGAAATTTGTAGTGGTATTGAATCGTCGTCTTAAGTTCGTACTTTGGCCGTGTCGGTTGCCAGAACGACTCGACTAAATCTTCAATATTAAGACAGTTACCCTTATTTTATTTACACATTAAAGCTTAGCAGTGTGTGAGTAGAGGGTCGTAGCCGATTTTAGAACCTCCTCATTGACTTGAATTGTTAGATGAAAGTCAATGAGGAGGTTCTGGAATCGGCTGGAACCTAGCACATCTATAGATTATGATATATGATTTTTCTATGAAGCCAACAAGGACATGTATCCCTATAAAGTGGACATTGTTTTTCTTTTACAAGAGTACCTAAACACAAAAAAATACATAAACCCAACAGACAATATCCATAAAACATAAAGCATGTGAAATGTGCACAAACTAAATGTTCGAAAAAGTCTATCATGGTATCGTATTCACAATAAATTCACAATTTAAAGTTGACTTTTTCATTACTATTTTCTAATAATAAAACTACATCAAATTGAGGGGATGTTAAACTTTATATTATGTTGAAGAAAATAAGAGGAAATTTACCTGTTTAGTCAATGACAAACCGCAAAGATTTTATCAATATGTAACTATATTGAACGATTAATGTTTTAGGCTCCAAAAAGGTAACATTAAGTTTTAATAGCATAGGGCAAAGTATATAGATGATTTGTATTTAGAAAATCGACCAATTCTATGATATATTGTTATACTTGGTACACCAAATCATTCGATATTATTGCAGGATTTTGTTGTTGAACCTCTGAAATTATAGTAATTGAAAGTTCTCTTTATTTGCAGTTTTTACAAGAGAGTAATATTCATTAGGCTCAAATTTGCACTTTTTCAACTCAACAGAAAGATAAGAATATGAAAATTTATTGTTTAATGGATTAATAAATGTGCTAATATGTATTGTAAAATAATGAAGACATTGAACTTGGATAATTATATTAATACTATACAGTGTGTCAATAAAGTATGGAACACCCTAAATATCAGCTTTAAAACATATCTCTAGCAAAAACGCTCAGACACGTATTTTTTTATTTTTGAAGGCGCATTTTCTTAGATTAAATTGAAGTATACAGGGTTATCAAAAAAGAAGATATGACGTTATCATGTGTTTTTTTAAATGGAATACCCTATATATTTTTAAGAAAATCAAAAGAGCTTCTCACGAAGATTTCAACGATATATGAGTTGTTGGGGATATCTTTAACATTTACTTGTAGAAATTGAAAAAACACTTTTGGTGGAACTACATGATAATTTTTGGTAATTTTATTCTTTGAACGTTGTCATGACAGAATTGTCAGTATGGAAGGTGACGTCTTATCTAATTAGACAATGACTAACCACCGTTAGTTTGTTAGGCCTTGCTTGTTTTATAATTGCCATTTATTTTGATAAAAATGGGCCTAAGTGAGAGGGAACGGATTGAGATTCTTATGATGATTGGTTATGATGACCGAAGAAGGAGTCCAGTGGAAGTTTGCGAACTATTTAATACAGCGCATCCTAATCTTCAACCAATAACTCGCTCAACTGTAAGTAAAATACTTCTAAAGTATGAGGAGTACGGAAATGTTAGGGATCTACCTAAAACTGGGCGACCAAAAGTGGATGATGAAACTAAGTTAAATGTTCTTTTGACAGTGCAAGATAATCCGAATTGTGCTACTCGTCAAGCAGCTTTAAACTTTAATTGCAGCCATGAGACTGTTAGAAAAATTTGGCATTAGCAGAAATACCATCCTTATAAAGTGCATCTTGTCCATGAATTGTCGGAAGATGATTTTGATCGCCGTTTGGAGTTTTCAGAAAACTTGCAAATACTTTGTGAACGTGATGAAATGTTTGCTAGAAACATTTTATTTTCAGATGAGGCAACTTTTTCTTTAAACGGAACAGTTAACCGACAAAATTGTAGATACTGGACAGAACATAATCCTCACTGGATGCAGGAAGCTCGAAGTCAACACCCTCAGAAGGTGAACGTCTGGGCTAGAATACTAAAAAATAGGATTTTAGGCCCTTCCTTTTTTGATGGAAATTTAAATGGGGATATCTATTTGGATTTTTTACAGTTAGAGCTTCTTCCTGCGCTTGTGGAACTTTATCCTGATCCAAATACCCCTGACAGTCCTAGTAATGAAATCTGGTTCCAACAAGATGGGGCACCTCCTCATTATTCTCGACCTGTACCTAAATTTGATTTTTAATAACCGATGGATAAACTCTATTGTAATTATTTTATGACGTTGTTCCACCAAAAGTGTTTTTTCAATTTCTACAAGTAATTATTAAAGATATCCCCAACAACTCATATATCGTTGAAATCTTCATGAGAAGCTCTTTTGATTTTCTTAAAAATATACAGGGTATTCCATTTAAAAAAACACATGATAACGTCATATCTTCTTTTTTGATAACCCTGTATACTTCAATTTAATCTAAGAAAATGCGCCTTCAAAAATAAAAAAACGTGCCTGAGCGTTTTTGCTAAAGATATGTTTTAAAGCTGATATTTAGGGTCTTCCTTACTTTATTGACACACTGTATATGAATTATATGTTTACTTTTATATCTTAACAATATAACTCAAAAAGACAATTATTACTTAACTGGAATATGCGCACAATGAATATTTGTATAAATATTGAAAAATGAAAGACATTTTATTGCCAAATATTTTTTTTTATTAACACTATTATAATAGCGTATTAGATATAATGCTAAAATTAAAGAAAAGCAATTATAGTACCTGGAATATAAACAATACTAAGAAATATATGTATATGCAAATAAATGAAAGACTCCAAGCAAAAGTATTTAGATAGAAAAGCAAATAAACTTATGAGATATATGTGAATTATAGTAAAGGCATATTTCATTTTAAAATATGGATCGACTGATGGACTATAATAAACTATTTCCTCATTTTTTTATACCTACCTAAAGTGTAGCAAACTTCTTAAATATCTCATGAGTATGTTTTGTTACTATGTAAATGCTCTGAAGTTATTAAATTTATATGGTAAATTTAATATTTTACCAAATATTTTCAACGGATTTTCAATATAATTCAAGATTTTGCAATAAATCCTTTACACAAGTTTCACTGCACATATCCTACTTCTAATATATTAAATATGTACATTATTTTCATGCTTAGGCTTTGGTTCATAAGACAACCCGTTTGTTTAAAATTAGTTTTAAACACTTGTATCCATATTAAAAATATAAGTGCATGCTTTCAGTCTCTTTGTGATGCATCACATTCTTTCAATTACCAAATAATTATTTTTCTGGTTTTGAACTAAAAGAAGTAGGTATATATACAGTGTGTCAATAAAGTAAGGAACACCCTAAATATCAGCTTTAAAACATATCTCTAGCAAAAACGCTCAGACACGTATTTTTTTTATTTTTGAAGGCGCATTTTCTTAGATTAAATTGAAGTATACAGGGTTATCAAAAAAGAAGATATGACGTTATCATGTGTTTTTTTAAATGGAATACCCTATATATTTTTAAGGAAATCAAAAGAGCTTCTCATGAAGATTTCAACGATATATGAGTTGTTGGGGATATCATTAATATTTACTTGTAGAAATTGAAAAAAACACTTTTGGTGGAACTACATGATAATTTTTGGTAATTTTAATCTTTGAACGTTGTCATGACAGAATTGTCAGTATAGAAGGTGACGTCTTATCTAATTAGACAGTGACTAACCACCGTTAGTTTGTTTGGCCTTGCTTGTTTTATAATTGCCATTTCTTTTGATAAAAATGGGCCTAAGTGAGAGAGAACGGATTGAGATTCTTATGATGATTGATTATGGTGACCGAAGAAGGAGTACAGTGGAAGTTTCCGAACTATTTAATGCAGCACATCCTAATCGGCAACCAATAACTCGCTCAACTGTAAGTAAAATACTTCTAAAGTATGAGGAGTACGGAAATGTTAAGGATCTACCTAATACTGGGCGACCAAAAGTGGATGATGAAACTAAGTTAAATGTTCTTTTGAGAGTGCAAGATAATCCGAATTGTGCTACTCGTCAAGCAGCTTTAAACTTTAATTGCAGCCATGAGACTGTTAGAAAAATTTGGCATAAGCAGAAATATCATCCTTGTAAAGTGCATCTTGTCCATGAATTGTCGGAAGATGATTTTGATCGCCGTTTGGAGTTTTCAGAAAACTTGCAAATACTTTGTGAACGTGATGAAATGTTTGCTAGAAACATTTTATTTTCAGATGAGGCAACTTTTTCTTTAAACGGAACAGTTAACCGACAAAATTGTAGATACTGGACAGAACATAATCCTCACTGGATGCAGGAAGCTCGAAGTCAACACCCTCAGAAGGTGAACGTCTGGGCTGAAATACTAAAAGATAGGATTTTAGGACCTTTCTTTTTTGATGAAAACTTAAATGGGGATATCTATTTGGATTTTTTACAGTTAGAGCTTCTTCCTGCGCTTGTGGAACTTTATCCTGATCCAAATACCCCTGACAGTCCTAGTAATGAAATCTGGTTCCAACAAGATGGGGCACCTCCTCATTATTCTCGACCTGTACCTAAATTTGATTTTTAATAACCGATGGATAAACTCTATTGTAATTATTTTATGACGTTGTTCCACCAAAAGTGTTTTTTCAATTTCTACAAGTAATTATTAAATATATCCCCAACAACTCATATATCGTTGAAATCTTCATGAGAAGCTCTTTTGATTTTCTTAAAAATATACAGGGTATTCCATTTAAAAAAACACATGATAACGTCATATCTTCTTTTTTGATAACCCTGTATACTTCAATTTAATCTAAGAAAATGCGCCTTCAAAAATAAAAAAAACGTGTCTGAGCGTTTTTGCTAGAGATATGTTTTAAAGCTGATATTTAGGGTCTTCCTTACTTTATTGACACACTGTATATGAATTATATGTTTACTTTTATATCTTAACAATATAACTCAAAAAGACAATTATTACTTAACTGGAATATGCGCACATTGAATATTTGTATAAATATTGAAAAATGAAAGACATTTTATTGCCAAATATTTTTTTTTATTAACACTATTATAATAGCGTATTAGATATAATGCTAAAATTAAAGAAAAGCAATTATAGTACCTGGAATATAAACAATACTAAGAAATATATGTATATGCAAATAAATGAAAGACTCCAAGCAAAAGTATTTAGATAGAAAAGCAAATAAACTTATGAGATATATGTGAATTATAGTAAAGGCATATTTCATTTTAAAATATGCATCGACTGATGGACTATAATAAACTATTTCCTCATTTTTTTATACCTACCTAAAGTGTGGCAAACTTCTTACATATCTCATGAGTATGTTTTGTTCCTATGTAAATACTCTGAAGTTATTAAATTTATATGGTAAATTTAATATTTTACCAAATACTTTCAACGGATTTTCAATATAATTCAAGATTTTTCAATAAATCCTTTACACAAGTTTCACTGCACATATCCTACTTCTAATATATTAAATATGTACATTATTTTCATGCTTAGGCTTTGGTTCATAAGACAACCCGTTTGTTTAAAATTAGTTTTAAACACTTGTATCCATATTAAAAATATAAGTGCATGCTTTCAGTCTCTTTGTGATGCATCACATTCTTTCAATTACCAAATAATTATTTTTCTGGTTTTGAACTAAAAGAAGTAGGTATATATGTAATTAAATATAGAAAATAAGTCTCAATTTTACCTGTTTTTGTCCATCATTGTCTTATGTAATTGAAAATTATTCTTTAGTGCCATGATATACAATATACAACATTTGTAAATTATGCTTGCTATTTTTACAGGGGTACATTAATGTGCGGAATCTGAAGAAACTCCAATAACTACTTTACAAAATAGCATTTGTCATTTCGATAATATTCAGTTCAATATTAAGCACGCTTCTGAGGAATTATTAATTGGAGTGAATAACCATAGTTGCATAGGATAACCAATATCACCTACATTGAAATATGTAGATTACATTATTAGAATGTTTTTGTACGACATAATTACCCCTTTCTGATTCCCAATTTACTGGAAATTTTATCCGCTCAACAAATTTCCTCATAATCATGTGACAGATCTTATGAATTACACGACTGACTGATATCTGGCCAAATATAACAAGCTATTAGCACCAATATTATTCTGGTATCTACCAAATAATGTAAAATATACATAAACTTAATATTGTTAAGACCTGTAACAAAGATATTATGTACACTGTATAGGTATAAGCATTTCACAAAATCTTCAATTGTAACTATTGAACTGGTGTTGATTATGTGACAACACCAGTCAAATACCCACAAACACATACAATCACCCCTTAAAACCCCTTGAATACAGGCAACCATATATACATCGGCGATGCTTAAAGTTAGACCCTTGTATAAGAGTATAGGTAAAAATCCCTGAAAATTAATGCAGATTTTGCTAACAAATCTAGTAAATTCTGAGAACCCCATCAAATTTTAAATATTTGAAAGAAATTCACCCCCAAATTTAGAAAACCAAACCAATGACTACTCTTTTCAGGAACCCCAACTGAAACCCCCGTACTAAATACTAAATATTAGAATTAAATACCTGATTAGTTCAAAATACACATTAGTCTTATCTTTACAGTTATATTTAGCATATTTTCACAATACAACAATGAGTAATTAAGTGTTATATAGGCAAAGTAATAATATTAAATAAATTTGACAGCCTTTACAAATGGCCAATTTTAAATTACAAATTTCAACATTTATCATCACACTATGAGCATATAAATGAGTACCATTTTATAGTGTGAATTCTCAAGAGTAAAATACCACAAAAGGTTACAGGTTCAAAGTTAAAGCAAGGTCGATAGTATCGAAAGCATCATCCCAAACATTGGCAAATGTATAGCACATACATGACTAATTTTTATCTAAAAATGCATAGCGTAAAACTAAAATAAACTAATGGTGAACATAAAAAACATTTAAACCATAAACTAGTTTACAAGTTACAAGCATGGTAACAAACAATAAAACTGTTAGATGCGCACATTTAAGTTAAGCATCATTTTAATTTTCAAATTTCGATGCGCCATATTGTCAGAAGCATAATTAATTTCAAATATTTCATATACATAATTAATGTAATTATAAATAAACTCTAGCAGTTACAAAGTCTATCAAGACGCTTTTATGTTGGAATATTTTTCAGTGTCATATTTACAAGTTGAGTCCAGATATTTAAATAGGCATTTTGAATAATTTGACAGTTGTCAACATAGGTAAAAGAAAAGTTTTAAAATATTAATTACAAGCTATTTAGATAATTTAAAAAGGTGGTATAAGATTAAGAAAAGGTCATAGTTTCATGTTATCACAGTAATTCGTAAATAAATTAAAAGACCATTTAGTTATTACACTTCTAAAACTAACCACACTAATTTTTTGTACCTATAAAGAAAGATTTTAAAAAGGATTAAAAGATGAAAAAATATTATATGTATTTATAAGTTTAATTTGTAAAGGTAAAGTTCTACTAAAAAGGCATTTTAAGCCAAAATTCTGATATTTTAATTTATTTTATTAGCGTCCATGACGTCATCGAACATATGACAGTCGAAATGCTAAATTTGCCCTTTAATTTTTAAAAAATGTGTTTTTCTAAGAGAAAGCGAATTAAAGTAATTTTATTGTACAGATTGAAAGACGATTTAATGTAACTAAGATAAAACATGATTCCACAAATATTCAAAAATAAACTTGCCCGTAAAAAGACTTTGTAAACTGCTACTATTGGGATTACCATGGTTACTACGTCCACAACAGAAGATGGATATAAAAAGGCACATCCGACGAGAAGCGGCATTCAGATTTCATTCAGATTTAATTCTAATTCAGATTTCATTCAGATTTAATTCTAATTCAGATTTAATTCAGATTTCATTCATTTTGATATTCGAAGAAGATTCAGATATTATTCACTTTTATTCGAATAAGATTCATTTTTGATATTCAATTGATTTTGATATCAGATCCATTTGATATTCATTATCGATTCATATTGAGATCCATTCTCCGTCAAAGTTGTGATACATTCAATTAAGCCATTAATTGTCTGCTGAGTCATTCCCACGTGCGAGTTAGAAGGTCACCAATTGAAGACGCTCGAGCTAGACATCACTAGGGTGAGACGAATCAATCTCAAGCTGCAACATAAAAAGAAACATTGGAGATATTACTGACCCGCCTTAATTAACCGAACGAGGTCAAGGACAAACCGTACGCCTACTCACCAGATAGCTGTTGAAGCCCACGTAGAAAAGGACACTAGCCGTGAACGACGGGAAAATCACACCCCTTTGGACGAAATACCTGTTCTTAAACAATACAAGGAATTAGTTCACAGAAGGTACCAAGTCTGTTTATTAGTATATGCGCCTTTTCTTGACAAACAATTAGGTCAAATCTAAATCTAGGTCAAATTTGTGTAACGTCTTTTAATTCGATTATTTCTATAAACTAATTAAATTCAATACTTGAAATATAGCTAACGTAAAACTTGAAAAATCATTTTAAATTCTCAAACAATATAAGCTTATTTAAATATCAGAACTTACTTACATTTAAATTGTATCCTATCTCATTGCTATGCAATCCATTTTAATCGTTTGTACCTAAGGGTCAAATTCGTATACTTTGCCTTGATATCAATATTCCAAATTAGTAGAACTTTTGCCTACATTATTGCTGTTCATGTACACAACAAAGTGTATTGATTAATATCAAAATTTTATTGACTTTGTTTATTGTCATCCTGTTTATGTGAATTGTTTATCTATTTCTCGTAATCTTTCATTGTTGTATTGTTGTTGAAATTCATTGATATGTTTTAAATAAATTTAGATCTGTTGTTTTCATGTATAAAGTGTTTGTTTCCATCACGGTTAAAACCCATTCTTCATATATAAGAGGTACACATATTCTATTTGGTGTTACTCCAAGTAGACTTTACAGGTTAGAATCTTCAAGATCGTCACACGACAACTGGAAAGTGCGGTATCCTGGACTAAGGTAAATCAAATCTCGAACCTTCTTAACGCCCTGTAGATAAATCAATTAGAGTCACTTAGATATCACCCACTTAGATAATCACATAACTTTTAAATTTCGTTTTGGTCACTTCAACATTCACACGTACACGATAGTTATAGCGACTTCGCGCTTAATTCAGTGTTTGTTCCACCTCTTGGATAAAGTCTATCCCGATCTTGCGCAGTCATACGTTGAATGCCGCGAAGTTTTTGAATTATTAATAACGTTGTACTTAGCTATTAGGACAAATTTGGAGATACTAATTGATACAAGAACTAAATATATAATTATCTCTGTTTTTATAGAAAGCAACCCCCTTTAGCTAGCCGGCCAAGTTATAATTGAACGATAATTAAATAATCACTTAGGGACATTAGCCAGTCAACGTCATATTAAGTAAATAGTTCATTATATTATTGTGTTTAGCAGTTTTTTTAACAGGATTAATTAAAAATAGCTCTCTTATAAGTCTCATTAGCTCTACAAACCACTATTACATCGTGGCCCCGCAAATTAGGGCATTGTAAGGGTACCTAAACACCCTACTACACTATATGTATATTATTTCGATGAATACGTGTATCCAGTACTTGGATAAGACTTTGAACGCCTAAACTTTTGCTTAAAATGCCTGAAAATACATGATCGATTAACTGCTTTTGTAAAATATGCATTTAATTTCTGGAATAAAGCGAATATATTACACTCTGTACATAAATTTTACATAGACATATCCCTACCTGTTGTGATCTACATCTAACAATAATGCTATAAAGTCATATCCATGTTTGCAAACAAAAACAATAATAAATATAAAATATAACCCACAAAATCTTCAATCGTGAACGTTTTGACACTTCATATAACGTCACTTCGTTACTATAGGGACTACGATAATCGGAACTTACGAGAGGTTTCAGAATCCCACCATAAGTCAATGTAACCATAAGGTTGTAGGACCCTCTTCATTGACCATGCATGCAAGCTCAATGAGGAGGGTCCAGAATCAGCTGAGACCCTCTACACAGATAAAAAAAATCATTTGAATCAAAAAAATGAGGTGTGGCCACCACACGACTTTCTTATACGTATGAAAGTGTTACTTCCGGTCCGAATTTTGAAATTTCATTTATACAAAAAATATTCCAAATCCAACTCTAAATACTTTTGTACTCTTCATAAATATATATAGAATGCATAATTTACGACATATTTGCAAAAAATCGCTGTTCGATAAGAGTAAAAGTGGTACTTCCGGTCTGAATTTTGAAATTTTTTTTATACAAAAGATATTTAAAAGTATGTTCTAAATACTTTTGTACTCGTAATGTACCTGCCTAGAAAGCATGACTTGCGAGATATTCGCAAAAAACTGATTTTCGATAAGAGTAAAAGACCTACTTCCGGTAGGAATTTCGAAAAACTTCATTAAAGGAATTTTTCTCAAATTTAATTTTGAGTACATTTGAATTCTTTATAAATTTGTTTAAACTTAGTAATTGACGAGATATTTGCAAAATTCGATTTTTTCACTGAAGTAAACTACTACTTCCGGTCTGCCGATTTTGCTCAAAATCTAATCAGTTCTCAAGAGGGAGATTATATTCGTAAATACAAAATTTGGAATTGATATCTACAGCGGTTTGACCGCTATCGTGGTCACACACAGACACACACACACAGAGAGACACAGACATTTTTTAAAAACCACTTTTTTGGTATCAGGGGACCTCAAAACGTGGACATCTGCAAAAATCTCGAGGTCGAAAATTTTCATCATCACAATACTTCCTTATACTACGTATAAGAAAGTAAAAAATGAGGTGTGGCCACCACACAACTTTCTTATACGTATGAGCGTTTCAAACTATACAATCTTAAGAATTTTTTTATACAAAACTTATTCAAAATCCTATTCTAAGTACTTTTATTCTCTTAATAAATCGCTATAGAATGCATACTTTGCAAGATATTCGAAAAAAAGTGTTACTCGCTAAGAGTAAAAGTGCTACTTCCGGTCCGAATTTTGAAATTTCATGTATACAAAAAATATTGCAAATATAACTCTAAATACTTTTGTACTCTTAATAAATATATATAGAATGCATAATTTACGACATATTTGCCAAAAATCGCTATTCTGTAAGAGTAAAAGTGTTACTTCCGGTCCGAATCTTGAAATCTTTTTTATACAAAAGATATTGAAAACTATGTTTTAAATACTTTTGCTTGACTTACGAAATATTCGCAAAAAACCGATTTTCGATAATAGTAAAAGACCTACTTCCGGTAGGAATTTCGAAAAACTTTTTAAATAAAATTGTTCTCAATTTTAATTTTAAGTACATATGAATTCTTTATAAATTTGTATAAACTTAATATTTGACGAAATATTGGCAAAATTCGATTTTTTCACTGAAGTAAACTGCTACTTCCGGTCTACCGATTTTACTGAAAAACTAATCAGATCTCAAGAGGGAGATTATACACGTAAATACAAAATTTGGAATTGATATCTCCAGCGGTTTGACCGCTATCGTGGTCACACACACACAGACAGACAGACAGACAGACAGACAGACACACACACAGACATTTTTTAAAAACCACTTTTTTGGTATCAGGGGACCTCAAAACGTGGACATCTGCAAAAATCTCGAGGTCGAAAATTTTCATCATCACAATACTTCCTTATACTACGTATAAGAAAGTAAAAATGAGGTGTGGCCACCACACGACTTTCTTATACGTATGAAAGTGTTACTTCCGGTCCTAATTTTGAAATTTCATTTATACAAAAAATATTCCAAATCCAACTCTAAATACTTTTGTACTCTTCATAAATATATATAGAATGCATAATTTACGCCATATTTGCAAAAAATCGCTATTCGATAAGAGTAAAAGTGGTACTTCCGGTCTGAATTTTGAAATTTTTTTTATACAAAAGATATTTAAAAGTATGTTCTAAATACTTTTATACTCGTAATGTACCTGCCTAGAAAGCGTGACTTGCGAGATATTCGCAAACAACTGATTTTCGATAAGAGTAAAAGACCTACTTCCGGTAGGAATTTCGAAAAACTTTATCAAAACAATTTTTCTCAAATATAATTTTGAGTACATTTGAATTCTTTATAAATTTGTTTAAACTTAGTAATTGACAAAATATTTGCAAAATTCGATTTTTTCACTGAAGTAAACTACTACTTCCGGTCTGCCGATTTTGCTCAAAATCTAATCAGTTCTCAAGAGGGATGTTATACACGTAAATACAAAATTTGGAATTGATATCTACAGCGGTTTGAACGCTATCGTGGTCACACACACACACACAGACACACACACACACACACAGACACACAGACATTTTTTAAAAACCACTTTTTCGGTATCAGGGGACTTCAAAACGTGGACATCTACAAAAATCTCAAGGTCGAAAATTTTCATCATCACAATACTTCCTTATACTACGTATAAGAAAGTAAAAATATGGAGTTGATCTAAACAAATATTGTTTTGATATGAGCCAAACAAATTCAATTTTTGAAACAAATACATGATTTATTCGGTTCAACGCTTCTATTTTTAGTCAACTCAAATAAATATTTATTTGATCCAATCTACTTAGTGCGTAGTATTTAGTATTCAAAACAAACTAATATTTGTTTGGTTCTAGTTGTCATCGTGGTTGCGATTCAACGGTTGCATTGTTTGAATCAAATCCACAATTTATTCGAACGAAATATATATTTATTTCCTCGTTTATTTCTTATTTGTTTGGCATCAATAAATATTTGTTTGATTTAAATACAATATTCGCTTGAAATAATTAATTAATATTATTATTACTATTAGATATTCTTTTGTCTTCAAATCCAAAGGGCTGCTTCTGAAGAAACAAAAAGTGTTCTTCCCTGCCCCTTGGATGCGAAGACAACAGAATATCTAATAGTAATAATAATACCAATAATAATAGCATTAGTTAATTATTTCAAGCAGATATTGTATTTAAATTAAACAATATAGTAACAGTAATGGATAATTATTGAATATATATACAGTGAGTTAAAAGAGAAGTGACAGATTTCATTTATAAATTTATAAAGTGATGGGACTTGTTAATACACAGATAAAAAAAATCATTTGAATCAAAAAAATATGGAGTTGATCTAAACAAATATTGTTTTGATATGAGCCAAACAAATTCAATTTTTGAAACAAATACATGATTTATTCGGTTCAGCGTTTCTATTTTTAGTCAACTCAAATATATATTTATTTGATCCAATCTACTTAGTGCGTAGTATTTAGTATTCAAAACAAACTAATATTTGTTTGGTTCTAGTTATCATCGTGGTTGCGATTCAACGGTTGCATTGTTTGAATCAAATCCACAATTTATTCGAACGAAATATATATTTATTTCTCGTTTATTTCTTATTTGTTTGGCATCAATAAATATTTGTTTGATTTAAATACAATATTCGCTTGAAATAATTAATTAATATTATTATTACTATTAGATATTCTTTTGTCTTCAAATCCAAAGGGCTGCTTCTGAAGAAACAAAAAGTGTTCTTCCCAGCCCCTTGGATGCGAAGACAAGAGAATATCTAATAGTAATAATAATAACATTAGTTAATTATTTCAAGCAGATATTGTATTTAAATTAAACAATATAGTAACAGTAATGGATAATTGTTGAATATATATACAGTGAGTTAAAAGAGAAGTGACAGATTTCATTATAAAGTGATGGGACTTGTTAATATACTGAAGGTCGTGGGTAAATTGCCGTATCATTATTAACTCTAAAAAATAAAAGTTATATTATTGGTGAATATATTTTATTATGAAAGTAAAAAATTAACAAATGTTTCTGTTTTAACAAGTATAAAATAACACAATAATATTTCTTATAACCGACAAACATAAAAAACAACAAATGAGCGCTTATTTATTGATAACTTAAATAACAGATTTTCCATCTCGTGTGTAATGAACACTAAGTAAATACGGACTTTCCAAAGACTGATATGAAAATACATGTGGATTGCCGTTATTATCACGATTTTCAAATGCTCGAGTCTTATGTACAATGATAAAGGCTTGCAGCGTGTAATATTAATACCACAAAATTAATTTTATTTTCGTTTTAAACTACAGTTTTTATCTTTCCAAAATGCGGAAGTACATCGTTATTCAAATATATAACTAAACCTGGCTTAAATAATATAATATAATAATAACTAAATCTTTGTTAGCAATGCTGGCGGATGACTCCTCGATATCAATTATATATTCTTCTTTCGATTTTCCTGCATCTTCTGTCATTGGTGGACAACTTAGTTTAAATTTCTTTGTCGCAGGTTCATTATCAGGGCTGAGTCCATGTAACTAAATGGAAAAAATAGAATATCAAAATTGAAAGAAAAAATTGAAAATATTTCTAAAATATAGAACACAGTTATAAATTTTGACCTTCTGGCACAAAACTGATAATGAGTAACTATTTTGTTGATAAATTGATAATAAAAAAAATTACCATATGTCAAACAGATTTGAACACAGCATGACTAACAAAATGAATATTTCTTAATACCTTTCTTAGCTCCGCTAGGCCCCTCTTTAGTCTGATCTTGTCACCTTTAATATGATTGCTAAAAAAATCTAGTTCGTTCATATCAAGACCATTTAGAACTTCGACTTCATCAATTTTATGTCCTGGAAAAAATACAAAAAAAAACAATCATTTTTATGTGGTACTTTTCATTCAGTACATGAAAATTCTTTTAGAAGTTTTTTCAATCAAAACTTCAAACTAACTGCTAAATTGTTGATGTTCATATATATCGGGCGAATTTTTAAATTTTCGAAACGTTACTTATTGTCCAATTTTAATAAATAAAGTATCAAATAGTATGGCTTTTAGGCGACTATAAATTGTTATACATGCATATATCAGTGAATTTTGGGTTGAGTTGGATTATCTTATTTCAAATCGTGGGGACTTTTTCTAATATAAAAGTAATAATAAATGTATAAATAAAAATATATATATATATAAAGTTTTACCAAAATAATGTTTTTAAAATAAATAAGGAAAACCATATATCACAATTTAAAATAAGAAAATTAATCACCCCATACTTACATTACAAATGTTCTATGTCAGTTTACAGTCTCTTAGACGCCCTTTCATTTGATGTACAGCTCGGTTAAGACCTTATGGCACTTGCATGGATGACAATTTTAAGACTAAAAAGGAGAACGCAGCATGAAACGTGAGAGATATAGATTTCGCTACATATGAAAAGTTAAAGACCGACTTGAAAACATTAGTCGGTATATAAATTTATTGCACTTTGTCTGTCGTAGTGTATTGCTTTCGATACCTACGTTTTTAACGCACATGATACATATTCAAGCCACGCCTCGCGCATCCTGAGTGGCATCAGCTATTAACCGAGCTTTAGTATTTATGTGACCAACGTCAATCTTGCCAGTATTCATCAATATTGTAAAATGTTAATGTCTTGGATAAAATTTGCATTGCATTTGCGTCATGTGGCCTTTAGAACACTCGAGCAAAGTGTAAACACTATAGAGCTAACATTGTGCCTACATGCCCCTTTCCTTTCGTGTTTTAAATGCCTAACAAGAAACATAATACACAATAAATAACTATTATTCAAGTCACTGTCATTACAGAAATAATTAAGTATATTTGAAATAAAGACTATAATATAATATATATTTGAAAACGAAACTGGAAAATGCATGAGCAATACGCACATCAAGCAGTATATTAATATGCCACAAATATACATCTATAAGTAAACTTCAAATGTATGTATGTATTCCTCACGGTAATTCCCATACTTGAAATGGGATAAAACCGTTTTAGCCCAAGGACTTTAGCAAACAAATAAAGCAATTATATTATGTTAACTTGTATTGAATTTTTAACTTGCATTTTTGAGCGTGTTTACACCAGAACCATCTCGTCATGCTGGTGACATGTCCTTGACCCATCCCACATATATGTATTGTACCTTTACGTATATAATATATAGATGTAATTTGTGTTATATTAATAAATGTTTGAAAGAAAATCATAATGTAGTGATTTTAGAATTTCAGATGAAGTTATAGATAAGCTTTCCCGAATAAGAGTATTGCTGTATAGCTTGGTACTATTAAGTAATAAAAGAAACGGTAGGTACTAAATATTAGCTGTTAATTTGACACCAATACATATAGGTATAAGGGCAGCCATTACCCAGTTATGATAGAATATGTACACGTTCCTATAAGTTAACAGTTCGGATATATAATTCACACTTACCTTGAAATAAAGGCCATAAATGAGGCAGCTTCCACTTCTCCAATGATGCTTTTATTTCCGGCAAACACAAGGAACACACGCACTACGCCATAATACATTGGCGTCTGTTTACATGCAAACTGTATACCACGCACGCGCTGAACATCCACTCAGCATTTCAAAACACCACTTATTTGCTTCAAATAAACAGATATTTGACCCAAAACATTGAGATTTCGATTGAAGAGTACAAATAAATATTTATTTAAATCAAACTTGTAATCGTCAAACAAACAGCAGACTTGTTTCAAATAAATCAATTTATTCCAGTTGAACAAAGTATGTTCAATTCAACTAAATTTTGTTTAGTTTAAATAAATAATTTCCAAACAAATATTTATTAGAGAAATCAAAACGGATTTTTATCTGTGTATACTGAAGGTCGTGGGTAAATTGCCGTATATCATTATTAACTCTAAAAAATAAAAGTTATATTATTGGTGAATATATTTTATTATGAAAGTAAAAAATTAACAAATGTTTCTGTTTTAACAAGTATAAAATAACACAATAATATTTCTTATAACCGACAAACATAAAAAACAACAAATGAGCGCTTATTTATTGATAACTTAAATAACAGATTTTCCATCTCGTGTGTAATAAACACTAAGTAAATACGGACTTTCCAAAGACTGATATGAAAATACATGTGGATTGCCGTTATTATCATGAATTTCAAATGCTGCCTTATGTACAATGATAAGGCTTGCAGCGTGTAATATTAATACCACAAAATTAATTTTATTTTCGCTTTAAACTACAGTTTTTATCTTTCCAAAATGCGGAAGTACCTCGTTATTCAAATATATAACTAAACCTGGCTTAAATAATATAATATAATAATAATAACTAAATCTTTGTTAGCAATGCTGGCAGATGACTCCTCGATATCAATTATATATTCTTCTTTCGATTTTCCTGCATCTTCTGTCATTGGTGAACAACTTAGTTTAAATTTCTTTGTCGCAAGTTCATTATCAGGGCTGAGTCCATGTAACCAAATGGAAAAAATAGAATGTCAAAATTGAAAAAAAAAATTGAAAATATTTCTAAAATATAGAACACAGTTAAAAATTTTGGCCTTCTGTCACAAAAGTGATAATGAGTAACTATACTCGTGTGCGATCTTATTAAAACTACATAAGTGGCGAAGCCAATCCACTTTCGAGTATCAATAACTTAATAGTACGTTTCATAGTCATACAAATTAGAAAGATTTGATAATAAATTTATAATTTACAAACTCAGTTTTAATATGAAACCATTTCTCATTTTACCCTCTAGTGGAATTGTAACTTGTAATATTAGAAGGTACAATTTTCATCAGAGGCAATATTGTTACATCTTTTGCAAATTGAAACCATAATTTATGGACTATTGCTACTTCTAGGTTGTTTTTAAAAAAATGTAGTCAGTGAACTACTACACAATATTATAAGATTACTGAAGCGGTAATATATTATAGCCGTAAATGACTACTTATAGGGTTTGTTCGGAACACTTTTTTGTAGCTTTATCTTGTTAATCTGCGTACGTTACCGTCACGTCGCCGTCGTCGACTTGAGCTTATGAAATTTCGTGTTTCAACAGGTTCATAAATTCAAATTCTAACGGAACCAGCCGACACGCAAGATAAACGACTCAAATTACCCAATTTACTATCCTTCTTGTCGATCTTTCTCTGCGCCAGCGCCGCTCCTCCAACTCGCAGAACATTTTATTATATTTTCCTTTCGCGCGGGACCTACGGCTTCGTCCGATATATATCCAGAGTGAGAGAGAGAGAGAGAGATTGAAACTTGAAACGCAATTCGACAAGACGTGAGTTACAAAATCGACAAGCACTAAGTACAGTGAAGGTTCTTCAAATTTCCAGGGACGAATTGTATATATACAAGTGCATGGTATAAGGAAGGAGAGACTTTCGGAGAAGTACAAAAACGCTAGACGCTCCATTAATTAAGAGAGGATCTCTTGAAAATAACGATTTTTCGTAAACCCCGCGACGAGGGCGATCGAGTATATTTGAAAAAGGAATTGCACGAGGAGAATGTTATACTGCTCTGGTGGAGGGTGAATGTCGTCTCGCAGAATCAAATGGTATTACAAGATCAGTTCAGAACGCGCAGTTATAACTTAAACATCCATTTATATTCTGCACAATATATTCCGTCTAAAAAGTAGAATGCAGACGAGATTTTGGACAGATCCCAACTCATAATGTTCGTACTGCAATTCCTAAATTAACCATTACGTGAAAAAAAAATTTGTGGATATTTAAATAACATTTCAACTTGCGATATTATTTATTCCATACGTGCCGTGATGTCATAAAGTTTCTAGGACGAAAATGGCGAAATAGAAAACATATTGCTGTGGCTGCTACATTATTACAAAATGGTAAATTTCATATTTGAGATTAAATTGTAGCATTGCCCCACGTTGGGTACAGCCATTTAAATTTATATGCTGTGGTTGCATCATTACAAGAATTGTGTTAATTTTTAAATTAATGCTGTGAATGCATTGAAAATTATTATATTGTACCTACCTTAACAGCATATACTTTATAAGTTCTTATGAGTTCTTGCAGTGTTTTTAGCTTTTTCATTTTCTGGTCTACTTCTTATTTAGTATAGCTTTGGGATAAGGTTACAAATTTTTAAAGAAAAGTCTAAGTTTTTATATAAAAATCATATTTATATTTTTATTAAAACATCAACCATAAATAGCATTGCTATACTGTATCTATATTATTTTTTTTTTATATTATAAGTAATTAAAAGAAAACATTTCTACCCATCTTTCGGTTATAATGTTTCTGTAAAGCTGGTATATCTATAATAATAGTCATAGGATATTTATCCTGTTTAAAAAAAAAAAAAAAACTTCAATTCCTGATAAGTAATTTGTTAATATTAAGCTGATTCTATTTTACCAAAAACATACATTTTCACGTAGTGCCTTGGTAACCTAGAATTTTGTAATAGTGAATATTCGGAAATTGTCCTATATTAATCACTAGCTGCAAACATTCGCACGTACTACCGCTAGCGTCTTAATACCTGCCCACCAAAAACATTCCCTTTCTATATACATATATTATTTGGTTTGAAAATTTAAATCAAAAAAAATTTTTAAACACAATAATTAATGATGCCTAATAATATTCTGAGAGTAAACATTCACACGTAGTACTCTCAGAGCATCCAACACCATTAACTATCCCTTCGTTGTTATTATTGATTAATGAATTATTATTACTATACAGGATAATATTTGTCCATTTTAATAATGCTCAACGTCTTACTAAAAAGCAAACATTTTCTCGTAGTACTTTTTAGAAACGCACAGCACAACCAATTATCTCCAAAATTGAATCATTTATTTATTAACCTACTTTATTTCATCATTCATCTTTTCAAACTCTGCCCTATGCATAGCCTCCATTTTAAATAAACAGTAATATGAAAATTAAATCCTAAATCTTAATACAAACAAAGTAATCGTGAGTCGAAATGTAGTGTATAAACCCTACACTCACTTTTGCTATCTCCAAAATTTTATTCTCTTTTAAAAGTTTTCGTCTTAATACTTCGAAGTTCAAATTCAATCCCTATTCAAGTCTATTCCTGTCTTTCGATTATATACCAAAACAATTGACTATCGGCCATCCGCAGCGCCCCTCTTCTCAACTAATTTTTAAGTTGGCATTGAACGTATCGAAGCACCCGTGATGAAATCTCTTCTGTTAATTTTCTGCAAGTTGCCGCTTTTACACTAACACGCACATATTGCCTTTGACAGTTCATTCACTAATGTCGGCACCCCGAATTGTTTGTTATGAGAAAGTTTTTCACCAACTTGCTATGTTTCTTTTACGGTAGGTATATTGTTCTTTTTTCTTAATACAGTCCTTCCTTGTATTTGTTTACAAACGTATTGCCTTTCTCATTATTCGTTACATATTTTCTTTTCCCATTTGCGAACATAATCCTTATTTTCTTTTTATTGTTTATATAGAACATTGTCATTGAACATATCGTATTATAAATATTCAACACATATCCTTTTACTATTCATAAATATAAGTTCAAGGTATTTACTATGTTTTAAATATGATTATTGAAAATCTTTCTTATAAATTGTCATATTATGCACGTCTAAATTTACATTTATTTATTTTGTTACATTTTCATCTCCTGCATATCTAATGTGACCCTGTTCATACAATTTTATAGCATTTAAATGAGTCACTCTCATTACCGTTTCATCCCTCAACATAACTCTTTCTCTGTTATTAATTTCGAGTACCTTTTTTTGTTTTTAAATAATGGTTCATTACTTAAGATGTTTAGAGCTATTTTTACGCCTTATGAAAAATCAGGTTGCGTTTCTGTGTATTCAAACCATACCTCATGCTTGTCTATTCTACAAAAAATATAGATTGCATAGTTTTATTTGTGTTTGTTTTGTATTCATTTTATATTTAGTTTTAATACCTATTCAACTTAAAATATACTAATGAATTGTGTTTATTTTCATAAAAAAAGTTTCTCTTTAATATATAGGCAACCCATTATACCCTTGTGTTCTTTTGAAAATTATTTTGACAGTGACATCGTCTCATCATTAATATGTCATTGGATTTAAAGTTACAATAAAACAACAAGCCCAGCTGGTATTCTAGGTTGTATTAATTTAAAAAAAAGGCGAAATTAAAGCAAGTGTTGAAATTGTTGTCCATTATTTTCAATTCATTCAAATCATTGCGAGTGTTAATTCTTTAAATATTCTTTGTTGCAGAGCTTGTAAATTAGCAACGGGAATTTTAAATGTTCTATTCATTAGGTGATAAAATACGAAAAAGTCCATAATTGTCAAACAAGGTGATCGTGGTGGAAATTCAACTTCCATATGTAAGCTTATACAGGATGGGTCGTCTCCGCGGGTAAGGCCGATTATGCCTTTATGAGTAAAGATATTTCGAAGCGGTTGTTTTCTTGTCATAGCTGATCATTAGAAGCACATTTTAAAAATAGTTTTTATTATACAGAGTGTTCCATAGAACTGGTGGCTAACCATAGTTATAGTTTTTTAAATGGAACATCCTATATATTATTACATTTTTGTATTCCCCGTATAATTTTTAGTCAAAAAGTAATAAGATAGTATAGGCCTAAAGTGTAAAGTTTTTGACTTATTCCCATTTTTCTGAAAAATTCAATGTTTGTATAAAATTATATTTCTCGAAAACGACGTATTAGATGGACAAAATCTTTTGCAGTATTGTTTACAATAAGAGGTCCTAATAGAAGCATGTTTTATCTTTTTACAGTTACTAACTGCATGTGCAGAAAACTGGATTAAAATTACATGACATGTTTTTGTATAAAAGGCAATTTTTTTAAATGGAACAGTCTGTATATCAGTTCATTTTTGAATTGTTTAATAAATTTTATGTCAGAAACATGTAAGACGTTAATACTTTAAAAGTGACTATTACTGAGCTACTATCGCTTTTTGATATAATTTTGTCAGTACTATACTATATTAATTAAAACCATAAAACTGACAAATTAATTCGAAGCTTCTCTTTTTCTCTTATCGAAAATCAGAGTTTTGCAAATATTTTGCAAGTCATGCTATTTAGACAGGTACGTTACGAGTGTAAAAGTATTTAGAACTTAATTTTCAATACCTTTTGTATAAAAAAAAATTCAAAATTCGGACCGGGAGTAACACTTTTACTCTAAGCGAGTATTGGTTTCTTACGAATATCTCGCAAAGTATGCATTCTATAGAGATTTATTAAGAGAATAGAAGCATTTATAATAGGATTTTGAATAATTTTTATATAAAAAATTCTTCAGGTTCTATAATTTGAAACTCTCGCACACGTATAATAAGAAAGTCGTGCGGTGGCCACACCTCGTTATTTATCTAGGTGTAAGTTCAGACCGAATGCAGAAATTTGAAAGACGCCTTGTTATTTTTCTCCAGTTATATACGCTTACTTTCTTTACCTTTTTTGTTTGTAACGCACATAATTATTGTAAATAATGGAATTATTATTATTATTATTACATGTGAACAGTTCTCGTTTCTCGGCCTATGCCCTAGTATATAAATTTATTGCAATTTCTGTGCGTTACGGACTGATACATTCACGTGAATTGAACCGAATAAAGTCCGTTAATGTTTAATGCAAATTCTGGGCTTAATATATTGCCTTCGGTGGCAATTAGATGTGTGACATGGATGTTGCACGGCTTCGGTTAGACACAAATTATCGACATTCCCGGCCAAATTAATATCTCGAGAGCAGCTTTTATATACCGGCGCGGAATATGATCCTTCTCGACAAAGAAAGTAAACAGATAATCTCGAAATTAATTAAATTTAATTACATTCCCAAATGTAATTCGGCATCTTATTAGTGTACACATCTGTCTCTAATAGGTAAATAAACGAAACTAATTTTGTTAAATATATATAAGGATACACGTGTACCATAATACACCTAGTACACCAAAGATTACAGCCAGATCATTTTCAGAGGCGATCATTGAGTATTAAATACTATTTTCCCATGAAGGAGCGTTTTCGAACTCAAGATTTCTGTAAGGGAAAATAATAATAATAATAAAAGCCGCTATTTAATCAGTAATACATACAGAGTGTTCAACTTGTCAAAAAGTACAACCACGCAAATAACGCAATAAAACAGATACACATTCATGTGTCAAAATCTATAATTAAAATACTCATCTATGCTATAAAAAGCTTCATTGATGAGTATCTCAAACAATACAGTTCTTTGCCTTTTTTGAGGTCAAATTTTTTGGTGTGAAGATAAATGAGTAGACACTCTTATTATTTGGGTGATACAACTCTTTTCGACAATAATTTTAGTTGTTTCTAGAGGCACCAAATGTGAACATGATGTCGTAATTCTTGCTCTCTGAAAAACTTATAGTCCTCCTTCACAAATTTCACACACTCAATAACATATAAGCTCGTCAACGTAAGTATTTTTTGTTCCTTAAAAATTTCTTTGTAGGAATATGTATTTATCACACCAAAGACGCTACGTAGGCACGACTTCTAGAGGATGAACACCTTGCATCAAACGATGTTCCCAACAACATGATGCCATAACTAAGTCTTGATTGCACATGAGCATAATATGCAGATAGACTTGCCGACTGATTCACAGATACGTAATGCATAACTATGATGATATCTTTGCCGCCAAGTGGTCAATAGGTTTCTTTCAGTTCAATTGAGGATCCATCCACAATCTCAAGAACTTAACTGCCATATGTTCCATATTTAGTCTCCATAAATATTTTTTATTGGGTTCTTCTTGAAATAGCCAAAATTCAACACATTGGTTTTTTCGATATTCAGCTCCAGCCTCTTTCTATCAAACCATGAACCACAGTCCTCAATAGTAGTCAAAATTTCATTCTATGCATCTTTTTTAGTTCTCATAATTACCATCATCAGCGTACAATATTGTTTTATGTTTAATCTTACAAGGGATATCATTCACATATATTAAAAACAATAAAGGACCCAGGACAAAGCACTTGGGCACTCCCCCTTTCATCCACGGGCATTTTATATTCCTTGCAGTAGTCATTCTTTAGACTTAGTAGTAAGCGACTTCGCAAAGTCTTCACTGGAATCTACAATTTCTTTTTAATATTGTGCAAAAGATCTACGTTTATTTTTCGCCTGCAGCGTTGAGATAGTCAACTGTTTTAACTAACGTAAAAGGTATTTCTCTAAAACCACTTTGACATGAGATAGAGAAGTCGAATCGAGGCAATAAAACACCTAAGATATTAAATAGGGCAAATTTACCATGCATTGTTTAATGTTTATCAATACACAGATATGGATATCTCTACACGAGACGAAGCTTCGGGTTTATTGAATCAAATTAAACAGTTTAAATTTGTATGTGCTGTAATAATTTGGTGCGAAACTTTGAAAAATTAATGCAAATTATAGATTTTGAATTAGTTTTTGTCATTGAATTAATAAAAAATACCAAAGGTTTCTTACAAAACTCACGTTCAGATGAATACTTTACCAAGTTTTTGAAGAGGCTAAAGCCTAAGTTATACTGAAATCGACAGCGAGGTGTTAGATTTTGAAAATGAGCCAAAACAACGTGTTTGATCCAAAAACAAGTAGTCTGGTTCCGAGTATGATGATGAGCAATTTATTGATCCCTGTCAAAATTATAAGATCGGAGTACTTATTTCACATTATAAATACAGCTATAAACTTTTTTGAGACAAGGTTTTTCCCAAATGAGTGAGTATTGTAAACATTTTGCTTTTTTGTATAACATATTGCTGTGACTCTTGCAAATTAACAGTTATGTAAATTTATTTAAATTATTTAAATATTAAATTAGGGCAGAATCAAGCATATATCCTAGTGCTAGGCCTTATGCTGGGCTAGGATCTCATAATTTCTGCAGAAAAGTAGGTTAAGCAATTTCACATTTCACTAGCTCAGTATATGGTTGCACTTATGATATTTTCTCTCAGGGGCAGAAAATTAATAACAATATTCCTTCTCCAAAGTGAATGCTCTTAAGTTGTCTCCAGCTCAGATAAAATAAATAAAAATACAAGAAAAACCTTATAACATAATTTATTAAAGTAACTTAAATATCAAAATAATACATAAATAGATCTTAAATACTAAATTAAACCCTCGCATGTTATGATAAAATAACAAAATAAAAAAAAAACTAATTCAGTAATTATAAAAATTATAATGATAATAAATAAATCAGAAAATATTCCATTTTAAACACATTCGTTATACACTAATTCATGAAGATTCAAGTTCGAAACAATCAACAAAGTTCTGTCAAATGTCGCGACTTATACTGGATAATAAACATAAATAAAATATATAATGAATTCCCACGGTCCAAATAATATACACATTAACACATGGACTCTGTTTTGACGTATATATTGCCTAACGCCTTTTCTCGCTCCCAAACAATATCGCCAAAAACAAACTGCACGTAAATTGATAAACCAGGGCTCCGTTCTACGAGTACATCCTTCGACTCGTTGCACACATCCCTAATGTATACAATTACATGTCCAGCCCTAATGCAATAAATATTAAATTATTGCTACGTGCTTAAATTGTGTTTTAAAATATTGACTTTGTTCTGATTAGTACTGCCTAGCGCCCTTTCTCGCTCCCAAACAGTACCACCAAAACCAATTCGTGTTTTTAGGATTAATCAAGGATCCATACTATGAATTAATCACGTGCTTAATTCACTGTACACATCCCTGATCGATTACCCAACACGTCAAATTTTAATACACAAGCACAAAAATATATAAAAATTAAAAAAAAATAATTTACCAACCTCGTTCAAAATTCCAGTAGAAACACAACAAAAAATTTTGTTTAACACCATATACAAAACAAACAAATTAAACACAATTCACAAGTTCAAAATAAAATCAATTCATAAAAATATTACAAGTCCCAATTTATAGAAAAATTTTCTTATTGTTATATACCTCGGAAAATATATAAGTCCTGATTTATCAAAATTATTTTCTTAATTAAGTTCTTAATTTTATTTTATTCTTTATAAGTATAGGCACCCGGTATTTATATTTTTAAACGCGGTTCACACCTGCTTCTAAAGGTCTTTTTATTTTTGAGAGCGGTTTCCACCAGCAATCTCCTCCTTTTCTCGTCATGTCCCGACTTATATTAACCTTATCTTTCACAAAAAACTACGGTCATACTCGGTACGATTCCCATTCCACTTCCAAAAATGTATAACTACAGTGCTGCATCTTTCGGTCAAGTGATGTATTACACACTTTGAAAATGTAAACAAACGTCTATTTTAAAGTTGATTTGTTTACGTCAAAGTTTAAATGTACAACATTTTATAGAAATGTTAACGTGACAAATGGTGAAACATGAATGTGATAAATAACAAGTTATTGCCTGACATTTTACTTGGTGAGTACATGATAATTATTAGACTATTTCTAATATAACTTAAACATTTGTGTTTGTTATTCTTGACGGCATCTAGCGAAGAATATTGTTTCGCCGGGCCTATCCATCGAACGTTCTCGGTCATAATATCTTCTTGCGCTGAAGCTTGCGGTAAACACTTTATTATGAATAATTACTTGATATATATACGTCTCATTTTAATATTAATTCCATGAATAAAATTTATAATACTTCTCTTACATTATTTTATCTTAAATTAATTGAAATTTACTAAAAATCCTAACTTAATAAATATTTATATACAATGATCATTATAAAATAAATAAAATAATGTTTAATTAAATTAAATCTAGAAGTGATCTTGATAAAACTTATTTACAATTGAATACCAGACTTGAGAGAACTGAAAAGATAAATTGTTAGAACAGAAGGACTCATCATACATAATTACTGCGTTTTTTTTTATTTGAATTGAATTTTTAAAAAATCTTTTTTTCATTCATTTCAGCTGCAGGGAAAACATCTTACCAACAAGTCGATGTAAAAAAAGTTGCGTAAATATAAACCGACTTCATATAACATTTCTGAGAAATTCTTGGATAAACATACATACTCGTTTAGAAGCTCTAGTAAACTAACATAGGTAGATAGATAATATATTCGTCCTCTCGACTACATTATAGTATGGGGATATGTCACAGTTTCAAATATTACATGGTCAACAAATAATTACATACAATATATATAAAAACAAATCATATAAACTAACAGAAAAGTATTTAAAAAAAACTATTACCTTATCTACATCTCTTTCAAAAGCTTGGCTAACGAATAGTAACACTTTCGCAACAGCAATTTTTTTTATTATGTGTTTAAAGCATTTCTTGCACACAATCTTCTTAACTATAACTGGTAACTTGTAGGCTTCTATGGCTATTAAGTGCTGATCCTTTCCATAAAATGTGAGTTTATGCCTTGGTATTTCTAACAGCAATGCATTTCGCGTTTTGTATGAAGGATATTTATTCAGATGAGGCAAATCATTAAGATTATCCTTCGCGTATAATAATCACACGATGTAAACACATGGTTGCGGCAACACCTTTATCAAAGCAAAATATGATTTGCAACTAGTCTTACTACCCACTCCATTCATAACACGTACCTATAGCAAGTTTTTGCATTTTAAATACTCTATCTAGGTCAGACGATGAACCCCATGCCAAAATCGCTTAGGATATCACCGAATGAACCTGCCCAAAGTAATATGTCAGGAGTATGTCTGGGCTCACTTCAGATTTAAGGTTTTTGAGAACGTGAGAATATGAAGATATCCTTTTACAAATTCTGTCAATGTGTTCATTCCATTTACATCTGTAGTCGATGGTTTATGGAATAATATGCCTCTGACTTAGAAGGTCTCATTGTAAAGGACGGCAAATCTTATTTTGGCCCAGAGCGGCTGAATAGCTAGATTGGGCTTTGGTATTCTGCATGATATGTTTTTAAAAATGTATCTAAAAAAAAGAATTTTAAAATAATTTCATTCTAAAGAACTCCTAATGCAAATTACAATTTAGGCAAGTCACATTTTTATCAAGTTAACTGATGTCACCCTTTGTTTGTTCTGTACTTTGTACAACACGCATCGATTAGTTTTTATAGAAAAGACTACATTGTTTTTGTCATCATACGATATAATAAAACATTAATTCATGGCATTGTTACCTTGATTTATTGTTTTCCCTGTATAAAGTATTCACCGCCGGCTTCATATATTTTCCCCAAATCACACACACATATTTGCATCCATATTAAATTATGAGGTATTCAGTTGGCTTGATCGATTCGTTTTAATTTTACAAAACTCCAATTGTTTGCAATTAAAGCGGATTAAAGGTATGAAAGCGGTTTTCTCGCAGACCGCCATCTACCTCCGATACAGAGGAATAATTTATCAAATAACAATACACATATTATACCTTTGTAAACAGGGTGAGTTTACTTTAATCCTTCAATGAGCGGGCAGCGACAACTTTCGTCGTATTTCACACACACACATGTTGGTGAGCCGGGTCGGGGTAGGTAGCTGAAACGGTTGTTTGAATCCTTAATCCTGATTAAGAATTGATTACAGTGGCGTTTCCCTGTAATTAATGAATTTGTCGGTGTTATTACACATTTAAAACTGTCGGATTGGTGATAATTGGATTATGACAGGACTATTCGTTAGTTAAAATTGGATGTTAAAGTTTAATAGGTACCATTTTAATGTGATAGTACATTAGGATTTAAATAAATTAGACAGGATTGGGCATGGAAATGATCAGTTATATACGACGTGTTCCAAAATTCGGGGAACCCCTGGATGGTACTTTATTCAATGAGGACCAAATATCATGAAATATGGAAAAAATTCCATAGCTGTTAATTAACTTTAGATGTCGTTAGTCTAAATTACTATAACACATTTTAAAGATTGGTTTTGATATGGTCAAATGGATAACAATTTTGAACAACTATAACCAGATTTGTAAATGATCACTCTTCTAATTTCACCACTTCCAGAAAATCATTTTAAGCTAATTTTACTTGAAAAAACGTTATCCTGAATTTACACTTAAACCACTTTAACCTAAAAAAATATCGAAATCAAAATTGGTTATTAATGTCATTTTGACGTTGTCAAATTGTCGTGTTTATTTCAACCCCATTACTACCTTATTAATTTTCGTTGCATTTTAGTTGTTCTTAGCTGCATTTCCGTTGATTAGTTCTTTAGTGTTTGTGATAATTTTCGAGTTTTGCTATTTTGTGTTCGTGTTCTTTTTTTTTAATTTATATTTAAATATTTATAAACGACGAATATGCAGACATGTATTTGGTGCGGAAACAACGCTACTGCTGCTAGAGTCTATGCTCTGGGAAGAAGTAATGTCTTTAGACGTTTAGACCGAAGAAGAAGAGAAACAGGAAGCGTATCATCAACAGGTCTTTTATCGGCATGAAGTTCGTCCAAAAACTACAAAGACCCCTGAAATAGAATATGCCGTTTTAAATTTATTAGCAGACAATCCAACAATATCGACACGTGCACTCTGTAATATACTAAACATATCACACAGTTCAGTTTGCCGAATTATTAAGGATGAGCGCTTTCACCCTTAACATTACAGAAAAGTTCAAGTTTTATTACTTAAAGATGAAAATTATGGGTATTAAATACACCATCTCTGGTGAACATACTCTCATCGCTCTAAAGAGTACGTCTTAAAAAGTTGTCATCTTCTTGAATCCTATTTAAAATTCTGTTGCAAAAATTCTTCTTCATGTACTGCTTCTAGAATTTGCTCTTCGAGTTGTATTGTACTCCTTTCTCTTGGTCCACCAGCATTAGCATTTCTTTTAGTAACCGAACCAGTTTCATGTAGACGTTGATCCAACCTTCGAAATAAATTTCCACTAGGATGTCTCCGATTTGGGAAACGTACGCGATATTCAAGTTCAGCCATTTTAGCATTTCCATTACAGGAACCATACACCATGTACAGTTCTGTGCAATAAATTGGCGTACATGTCTTATTGATAATTTTGACATTATTTTATCAGTGTGAAAATGGCTTATTTTATCCTGTATTTGAAAGGTTAAATAATGCCTTCATTATTGACGTTAGTTGTTAACATGATTGGTTTTAATGCTCTTTTACCTTGATGATTATTTTTTTTGAAATTATCGTTTGTAAAGATATTAACATTAAATAAAATTTATTATATTTTATAATTGTTTAATATTCAACACGCAAAATAAAATACAAATAAAAATAAATACAAAAATAAAATAAGAAAACATTAATTAATTTTCATCTGCCATTAATTCTTTCCAGGCCTTTTCTATAGTATCCCAAAGATGTTTCACATTTAGAAAACAAATATTTTGGGTATGTATTTTCTTAGTTAATAAACCACATATATTTTCAATATTATGACATTTTGCCAAAAAGGCAATTCTCTATAAACGTAATTCAAAGAAAATAGTAATTGAGCTTGTTTGTGTTCCTCTGTAAATTGTAATTTCCTAACCAGCATAGAATTTTCAAGTCCGATTCATGGATTCTTCGACAAGCTATGGATCGTGAGCCAGGAAAATTTACTGCAATTTTAAATATTGTAAAAGTCTTCTTCTCCCGTGAATTTTCGGGGACGAGCAGAACTACCTCTTCTATATAATGTTCTTTCCTTCTCCCAGCGTTTCTTAATTTTTAGCACAGTAGATTTATTTATGCAAAATTGCTGTGCTTCGCTTTTTGCTATAATACGAGACTTACTAATCAAACCTAACCATGCAGGCATATTTAAGATCTCTATCTGTCAGTTAAGTATGACAAATTAAAAATAAAAGTCACATTTACATAATCGTATATTAAGTGTACGCCAGTTTATTGCACAGAACTGAACATATCGGCATATCCATTAAATGCAAAATCCATTATGAAGGAATAAAATAACAACAAAGAAACGATAAAACACAATAGCAAAACAACTAATCAAAACAATACAACTAATCACGAAATACACAAAACGCCGTAGTCGAATTAAATACACTGGTAAATGTTAAAATTTGACAGTAATGAATCATTACTGTCATCATTACTACTTAATGATATTGATTGAAATCACATTCAAATACAAACTCATTGCTATACAACGTTGTCAAATGTGTTTTTCGTGAAAATACGTTAAGAGGGGCGTTTACTAACAAATAGAAACTTATGCAACTTATATTACTCGCGAGACGGGTAGGTATACGCAAGGGGGTGTGAGTAGGTGGAGCTAGACGATATTCGGTTTTATTCACAGATTCTGTCATAGATAAAGGAATACTATAGATGGGAAACATAATGTATAAAGAATGAGGACTTACGGAACCGTTAATGTTGTTGATGTTTTATAATAAGCCAATTTTCGCTTGCTTGTAAAGTGGGGATAGACGACGCATAGCTTCGAAAAACATCGTGTGAAATGTGTGTGACAATGTTTACTATTTAATGTTTTTTATCTTCAAATATAATTATACAAATTTGATTTTTTTTTATATCGTTCATCAAATGTGCAGCTGGCGCGTAGAGGTTGTTTTTTTCTTTTGTGTACCAGCCTTAGTTAGTAAATAGTTAGTCAAATGTATGCGTTTTTGTGGTTATTTCTAAAACACATAAATTTTAAGAAAATAAATTAACACAAAAACTGGCCTTGACATTATAAATTTATGCCTTTTGCATCGCTAACCCAAATTTAAGATTCTAAAATTACAAAATAAGTTTAAAAAACGCAAAACGGCGATGCCTTACGGGGCTATAGTTTTCGATAGGTAAACGCTCCTCGTAATGAAGAAATGTTAAAAACAAACTTTTAATCAACACGAAAACGTTTACGAAATAATACTAGTAAAACTGATTTTTTAAACTAAATTGCAGCTATCTCTATTGACAGATATCGAAGAGGAAAGCCTATAGTTACGCACTAAATGTCCGAACATCAAGAACCCCGCGATAACAAACAAAGGATGATATGACGAATAATCGCTACGTGTAACTTTTGTGACAATTTATACAGACGTTATATAATATTTACACGTGTAAATATATGTTACGTTTTCCTTATCATTATTGTGACTTTCATGTAATGTTTGCAGTGAATAAAACTATTGTTATTATATTTTAAACTCCTTTTGCACATTATTTTTAACATTACTTTATAATTTTTGAAAATATCAATTTTTAGCAGTAACCAATATTGTCTTTTGTATGAAATAGGGTTTATATTATACTATTGTCTTTCTAGCTAAACTCAGTCGGTAGAAATTATAGTCGAGTATGAAAAATAAATAATAATCTCAGGTTTGAATTCTTTTGTAAAAGTTATTTTAATATTTATTTCAAAATAATATTTTTTAAAACACAATATAACGTATGTTGACAAATAAGTTAAGTAATAATGGAAAAAACTCTTTTTAACACATAAACAATAAATTCAATTTCAAAATTAAATTCTCCTTCTTAATGAAAATTATTAATTCAATAATATAAATATGATTATTCAGATGATGTTAATATAAAATAGAATCATTTTTTACAATAAATGAAAGATCAATTCTATTATACTCTTTATCTTATAAAGATTTTACTTCAATATTTGATATTAGCGATCAGTGGCGGCTGCTGCAGGGAGGGCAACGGGGCACTGCCCTCCGTGATAAACTTCTTTTAACAGATAAATTTAAATACCTAATTTGTATGTAATTTTTCTGATTTGTTTGATAACAAATAATATCCCTAGCAGCAAAATCAGTATATGCACACTTGTTCTACATTAGTAAATATATATTTTTATCCTTCTCTAAAATTGTGATTTTGCTGCTTGGGTATTTTTTCGGAAGTAACAGTCCGTCTCTTCAGCGCGTTTAAAAATCACAGTCTGACGTAGGCTCCGGGGCATCTTGCGCCACTGCCCAGTTTGTACTAGAAATCGTGCGTATAAAAAGTGTCGCGGGGCGAGAGCGGTATATGTCACGATAGGGCACTAGACTGTGATGCCGGATGACATCCAGTATGTAATATCACAAAATAACAGAAGTGACAAAAGCGTCACTTGCATAATTCCGATATTTGTGCGCAAAATCAAACAAAATGGCGCGTTTTGTTGTTGTTGTGTATGCACTTGTATAAATAGAACCTGTCTTAATTTTATAACTTATAATTTACGAAAAAATAAAGGTGCCAGTTAAATTGTTGTTGATATAAATAATAGAAACTGTACGAAAGAAGAAATCCGGAGTACATAGATGTTGCATTTTGCTTGTAAAAATGTTTAGCAACAATGTATATTCTACAATTTCTTTTCGTTTCCTAAAGAAGAAAATCCGTAAGTTTTATAACAGATAGTTTGTAATAATTCATCTTTGTAGTAAACACTTTGAATGAAACTTTTTATATAGTGAAGGAACTTCCTTCGAAAATAAGAATTTTAGAGAACATCGTTATCTCTCACAGCCGTGACCATAATGAAAAGAAACCAATTCAAACCTCACTGGTTAAGAAACTATCTAAAGGTAAATGTTTATTATAAAATGTTATTTTATAAGAACTAAGTATTATTTGAAATTTTAAAAGCATACTAATTTCAAAATGTATTTTAGTATGTGTGGAAACTATGAATGTTCATAGCACAAGTGAACGTGAACCCACCTATAGGTATGACAATTAATATTTACAATACAAAATTATTTTATGAGCAAAACATAAAATACGTTTAGTTGTTAACTGAAGAATTCGAAGTCATTTTTGAAGAAAAATTCAACACATATGTATTTAATCTAGTATAAAGTAGAATAATTTAGAACTTTTCAATTACAAACATACAATTAATTTGTTTTAACGAAATGTATAATTTTTTAATTTTATTTTACCAGTTATGGAAATGCCTACCCTATGTTGGGGTTCAAACAGAAAAAAAATCTCTGCCCAAACACCCACAAAGGAATGACAGAAAATCTCTAAAACAGCATCGAGTTATAGCTACTAAATCTAAAATGAAATCCTATCCTAAACAGGAGAATTTACAATATTTTCTAGGGCTTTGTGACAGATATTTATCAAATGAACTGGCAACTGTTGTTAAATTTAATGCAGTTAATAAAAATAAGAATATTGCAAGATACAACATACAGTACAAACAATTTGCTTTAAATATCTATTTTTTGAGATCAAGAGTTTATAAATACTTAAGTAAAATACTTCAATTGGAAAGCGTAAGAACATTACAAAGATTAACACAGAATTGGAATATAACTCCACGAGTGTTGATTTTGTGTATTCTGCAAGTGAAATAAAAACTGCTCATTTTACACCATAAGCACGTGAATGCATTCCACGCATTGATGAAATGTGACTAAAAGCTAATTTATTTTATAATATAACTAAAGACGAAATTGTAGGATTTCATAAAATAAATGGTCAAACAACATATAAACCAGCAAAATTTGCTATGGTTCTCTTTGCTAAGGGCATTCATATGAATTGGAAACAGCCAGTTGGTTATGTATTAGTCAGTAGCACATGTAGTGGTAAAGCTTTAGCGGAGACTGTAGATAATACAATACTAAAGTTATTTGCATTTGGGCTTTCTGTCCGAGCACTAGTATCTGATGTCGGATCAAATTTTTGTAAATATTCAAAAGAAAAAGGAGTTACTCCAGAATCACCATACTTTTACTTAGAACATAAAATATTTTATTCTTTTGATGTATCACATCTTGTTAAAGCAACTAGGAACACATGTTTTAAATATACAATACAATTTGACAATTTTACAGCAAACCAAAAATATCTAGATGAATTTTATAATAAAGATAAACTCATGAACACCAAACTTCAATGAATTAGTTATTAATCATTTTGCTAATCGTAAGGAACGGCGAATGGATTTTATTTTCAAACAAATTAATTATATAATATATTGAGTTTATTTTTTTGTCTGTACTTAATTTTTGAAATTAAACACTCAGACACCTATAAATAAATTCTTCTTTACTCCAAAAATCTCGTTTAATTACATAATTCTTCATCATTCATGTCAAAATTCACAAATCATCTATTTGTTTATCAGTAACCATAATCATGGGCGGCCGCAGATTTTTTCTTCAGGGGGGGCGAAATTGAAAAATATTGGTGCACGTTATGTTATGTAACATTTATTTTTATAATAAGTTAACGAAACATAATACTAGCCTCTTTAAGGAACAAAACCAAACATATTTTTCTCATAAAACCATATTTGTGAACACAAGAACACACATGTGTTAAAATATACAGAACAACATACACAATAAATGTTGTCAATACCAAAAAATCACAACAATGACACTCAATAGTACTAAATATAGAAAAGCAAGTATGTTTTACTCTAAACTAAAAACCAGTCTTCTGTTACTTTGACAAAACTGGTCTAGTACTTTAACGGAAAAATTAAAAATATCTACTGTACGGTTTCGATGGATACTCAACAACGCTAACCCAGCAAGTCTGTCTTGCCCCATTGTATTTCTTATCCAGGTCTTAATCCTGCGTAAGGTGCTAAAACTGCGCTCTATAGTGCAAGTCGTACACGGCAAAGTAAGTAGAAGTATGCAGATATCTTTTACAGCAGGAAAAAATTTACAGTGTCCAATACGATCTTCAATGGTTATGTTTTCAGCTATTTGAGATTGAGTTAAATACTCTTTCCAAATATTTAATTCGCTTTCCAAATTTTCAATGCTGTACAGATTCCCGACCTTAACTGCGAAAGATTTAACATCTAATGATTTTATATTTTTTGGCAATATATCAAACAGAGAGAAGGCAATATCATGTTTTTTTGAAAACCTTGTTTTTAAGGCAAGAATCAAGTGATCTAAATATGGGATAAATATAGATTTTCTAAAATAATCTTCAACTGAATCAGATTCATAATTCGATCTATGAATTTGCCGACCGCAAATCCGGGGTTTACCCACCTCTATGTTAAGAGCCTCACAACTAGAAAGCGAAAATTGTATCAGCTTCTAAGCGGTGTTTCTTACATGTGTTGGTAATTAAATTTATGTGATTGTGAACATCTGGAAAATTTATTGAAACACCTTGTAGAGTATTTGCAACAGGTTCTAAAATATTTGAATATTTACTGGCCACTGTTAGACAAATAACGAATGTAAACGAATTCATGGCAGCCCATAATTGAGCTGCTCTTTTTGTGGTAGAAGAGTTCATTAAAATTTCTCCTGATTTTATATTAAAAAGAGTTTTAAATATAGTATTAAAGTTTTCAGCAAAAATTCGCAAAGATTTATATTTAGCTGACCAACGAGTCTCACAAAACAAGGGTATATTGGGAATTAGATTTCTTCTTAAAGTACTCTCTCTAAAAAATACTATTACGTCCTTAACGGTACCTATGGTATTGTGAATTTCAGTTATTTTACTTATATCATGTATTACTAAATTCAACTTATGTGAGGCACAATGAAAATAAAATGCTTTCTTATACTTATCGTGTATGATCTTTTGAACCCCGTGAATTTCACCAGCCATTGTTGAGCATCCATCGTAACCCTGTGCTACAAGTTTGTCCATGTTTAAACCAGATTTTTCTAAAAACTCTAAAATAGAAGAAGCTATGCTATCAGCGTTTAGTTTATCTAATTTCACGAATCCAAGAAACTCTTCTTTCAGAGTGAAATTTTCATTTTCGTCATACACATATCGTATCCCAATGGATAATTGCTCATGTCCGGAAATGTCGGCAGTCTCATCCGCCAATACACTGAAATATTTAGAAGAATTTGCTTCTTCTACTATATTTTTTATTATTACTTGTCCTGCCAATGAAATTATTTCATTTTGGATCCTATGAGAAGTGTATTTAGAGTTACCAGCTGCGTTAAATAAGTGGTTCTCTAAAATTTTATCGCCAGCGTCTATTCTGAATTTCAAAAGATCTGTAAAATTGCCAAAATTCTTGCTGCTTTCTCTTAAAGGCATATCATGAGTTCCACAAAAAACTATTGTCTTTATAATTGGAAGAATTTTCTTCCTATTTTCTTCAATATTTTTCTTCTTACCATCATCAATTAGAGACAATATGTCAAGTTTCTTATCAGAAAATATATCAATAAAATTTTTGGCACGGACAGCTGAATCTTTATGCCAGGCTGAACTCGAATGGTTGTTTGCCCGGGTATGGAAATCTCTGTATTTTTTAAAAGGTTTTGTTATAAATGCGCCTAAAGCACTACCGTGAGTTACAGCCGGCGGAAAAACCACACAGTATTTACAAAGTGCACCTTTAAGGACTTTGGAATAAGCCAACCAATCATATTGATCAAGCCATTTGTGTATAAATGGTCGTTTATCTGGTTCAACATCTTGCTTAAAATCATAGGTAGGGGACGGTGTGTATGGACTTGTCAATAAATCGTATTTTTGTTTATCCGACTCCGACATCAAGGAATAATTCACAACATTTCCAATATCTTCTGTTTGACCGCTAGGTTTTGCTTCTGCTATTACATGTTCTTTATAACCTTCAGCTGGTATGTCACTACTAGTGCTTGGGGCAGGATTGGGACTATCATCTGTTTGTAGCCCTATTTTCTTTGAAGAATTGTTGCATTCTTCGTAGGTTGTTTTTCTTTTGAAAAAATTTCGAATGTCCATTTTTTCTATAAACAATAATTTACTATGAATATAAAAATACCAATAAAATCATTAAACACCTAATTACCTGATGCGTATAGCGATTTGTATGTTACCGATTTGAAGCCCGTAATTTTCATTCAAAAGACAATGAAGAGCACAGATAACATATTATACACAATAACAGCTCAACAGCTCGACGATAACTATCTGAGGCGGAGGGCAGCGAAGCGGCCGGGTTAAGTCATCGTTACATGTTTGTGCAAGGTTGCCGGTTGTGCTGAAAAGGCGCGTATTGATTGCAATTTAATATAATATCTCAATAATTTTCTTGTTTTTCTTTTGTATGTAGTTTTCGTATTAAAATATAAAGACTTGAAAAAGGCTAAGTGTTGTGGAAAAAAAAACACAATATCAAAATCTCAGGAGGGGCCACGGCCCCCACTGGCCCCTCTCTGCGGGCGCCCATGACCATAATATTCTTGCTTAGTTTCCATATACGTATTTGATTTTTCATGATAATGTCATTTTCTTGTATAGTAATTTAAGTTGCCTATCTTATGTCTTGAAAATATTACTAATATAGTGACTTTTCAAAATCTTTCAATAAGAATGAGATTACAATAAATGTAGTTCCTATAACATTTTATACATTTCATTACTATTCTAATAAAAAATTTCTATTTTATATACGAATGAACTTTCATTTGTATAACATAAATTAATTTTCTTGAGAAGTTCATTTTGATTTTATACTTATAAATGTTGACAATTTAATCATTATAATATATTCTCTTTGAATGTAAATGTGAAAATCACATATTTATTTGATTGATTATTTAGTTACCTCTTAAAGATCATAACAGCATATATATTCCCCCGCATCCTCAAACTTTAACAAAACATGGGGGGGGGGGGGAATTAATTTCGCTCTCCGAATGAAATGGGAAGTCTGACAAGCACAATGACTGCTGTACTGCAACAATAATTACGATACCGTACCGTATCATCGTGTGTACTGTTTGTGTTACGGCCGTTCTTTTTTGTAAATAAATAGGTTATCGTGGTGGATGTTTTAGTGTTCTTAATGATCATTTCGTGCCGAAATGCGAAAACGCTGTCCAAATATCTAGACCGTTTAAACGCTCTTTTATATTTATATGTGTGTACGCTTCCATTTGTTCTAGATTTTGTGTTTGTGGAGTGTTCTTGTTTTCATTCGCTACAAATTTCACACTGCCTACACAAACGATATTCTTTAATTGCAAAAAAAATAAACGAAAATTATTAAAGGTGAGGGCATCTAATGGTGTTTTGGCTAATCGAATTCATGTAAATGTCAGGAATATAAAACAGTTGTGCTCTTAAAATTTGAGTCGTTAAGTATAGAGATTTTTTAAATTGCAAAAAAGAAATACTAATATTGCTATAACATTGTTCAATACAAAAGATAAAACAAACGTTGGACGCCAATTTGCGGCGATGATTCTCACCATTTCACCTTAAACTAATTAATAATTAGCTTGTGTTCACAATAATAAATGAAACTGTTCACCTATCTTAAAGTCAAGCGATTTGTCTTTACTTGTTCAGCTAATGCGTCGCGATTAGTTGACTTGAGTCAACTAACGTTTGCGTTTAGAAATAACCACAAAAATCCTATAAGATCAGAGGCGTATCAAAAATGAAAACTACAGGTGTTGATTTAACAAAATAATAACAATTTAACGTTTGGACAACATTTGTTATAGATACATAAGAAGGCGAAAATACCACAAAATAAACTAAATAAACGGTTGGCATATTATGCTATAAACCAATTTCAATGTATACTTTCAATCAGTCTATATAAATGTAATCATATGAAATTATGACAATATTTAAATCGTGTCACAAAGAAAATATAATGGTGAATATGAAAACTAGAAGCATAATAACAAAATTACAGATTGTAAGTGCTAACATAAATAGCACAGCATCATTTCACAAGCGAAACAGGTTGACAATACACTAGTGGTGGCTTATAAGAAGAATTATTTTAGTAATTTGTGTGTTTTACAATTTCCATCCCTGTGTGAATTCGAATTAGTTGTCAAATATGACATTTTATGAGAGGCGTTTACTAACAATTAGAAACTTATGCAACTTAGATTACTCGCGGGACAGGTAGACGCAAGGGAGTGTAAGTAGGTGGAGCCAGACGATATTCGGTTTTGATCACAGCGCTTCGGTTTTATTCACAGATTCTGTCATAGATAGAGGAATACTATAGATGGGAAACATAGTGTATAAAGAATGAGTAGTTACGGAACTGTTATATTATTATACACTCGAATATTATAGGTATATATGACATTTCTTTTTAATTACAAACTGTCACTCGGATTAAGTCTAGAATAGCCGACCGATTCCGATAGATTTGCGTCTTGGCTAGGACCGGTAGAGATACCGTAAAGTAGGGATAGACGAAGCTATAGCTTCAAAAACACTCGTATGAAATGTGTTGAGGTTGTTTTTTTCTTTTGTGTACCAGCCTTAGTTAGTAGACATTAATGAAATTCATGCATTTTTGTGGTTATTTCTAAAGCACATAACTTTTTTAAGAAAATAAATTAGTACAAAAACCGGTCTTGATATTACAAATTTATGCCTTTTGCATCACTAACCCAAATTTGATAGGTAAACGCTCCTGTTAACTGAGTCCCCGATTTCAGTATATCCATGATCAATTTATAATAATTCTAGTTTTGAGTTTTCGTTTCTTTTTTAATATATACAAGGCTTGTATCTGTAATTGTGGTAGTTTGATAATGACATGTGTTTCTTGTAATTTTAAAAATGTAATCGTAATGCGAGTATTATATTTAGAAAATAAAATGTTACTAAATATTCTGTAAGAGTACCAATAATGTAGGTTATAGACCGATTATATAAAGTTATAAAAAAGAGGTAACTATGCGAAACAGATCAGCTTTATGTGGGTTGTTTAATCATAATTTTGTGTCGTCATCTGTAAAACTCATATCTCTCAATTATAGGGATAATAGTGTCTCTTTCGAGGAGATTGATAGTTTTTTGACACCAGGTTCGCAATCATTTTATATGTTTCCTGTGAACGAGGGAGATATTATTGAAGCGATTTATAAGCTAAGTTCCAGTCCGGCTTCCGGTGATGACTCTGTATCATCGCTTCTTTTGAAGAAGTCATTTCCTTTTATAACGGGTGTATGGCATACCTAATAAATATTTCTTTTGAGAATGGTATATTTCCGTCAAAATTAAACATGCTCGGTATACCCGATGTTCAAGAAGGGTGATCCTAATAATATGAACAATTATCGTCCCATAAGTATACTATCCGTTTTCTCCAAGGTGTATGAATTTGTTGTTAATAAACGACTAATGAATTATTTTTTTCATTTTAAACTCATGTCCGAAAATCAGCATGTTTTTTTCCCAGGTAAATCAACAGATACTGCTATGTTTAATTTCTTAAGCAGTATTTACACTTCGATCGACCACAATCTTCCATGTCAAAGTATGCTAACAGACTTGCCTAAAGCGTTTGATTCAGTTAACCATTTAATATTATTGCATAAGCTTAGTAGATATGGTGTAAATGGTGTCTGTTTGAAGTGGTTCGAGTCATATTTGTCGGGAAGGAGACAGAGTGAGCATCGACGGGAATTTCTCTGGTAGCACTGTAGTACGTATGGGTGTTCCACAGGGCTCTGTCCTCGGGCAACCGCTATTTTTAATTTTTATCAATTATATATTCCTAACTGTCTAACTGGTATTGCTAAGGTGATGTTATATGCCGATGACATAAGTTTAGTTGTTTCATCGAACAATGTTGACGATGTTATTAGTGCTGCTGGTGTGGCCATGTCTAAAGTAAATAAGTGGGTTAAGCTTAATAGGATCGTCGTGAATATCGAAGAAACTCAGTGTATGCTTTTTAATAACAAAAAAAAAATTACCATCTCAAGGTTTGTCATGGCTGACTCAGAAGTTGATTTCGTTAGCAGTTGTAGGTTGCTCGGTGTCATTGTCGATGAGGGTTTGAAGTGGTCGGAACACATAGGCCAGTTATGTTCTAAACTCGCCAGATCGTGCTACGCTCTCTTTCAGTTGGGCTAGACATGCAATTTGTCTACACTGAAATGTTTTTATTACTCTTACTTCTATTCCAGGATGCGTTACGGAATAGTGCATTGGGGCATAAGTAGTGACGTTTCTCGCATTTTTATTTTACAAAAGAGGGCTATTAGAACTATTTTTAATCTCCGACAGGGCGACTCGTGTAGGAATGTGTTCAGGGTCAATGGGATTTTTACATTTTATGATGTATATATTTTTGAGGTTCTGTGTTATGTATACAGAAATCGCAGCAGCTTTGATTTTAGTCTGTCGCATAGCTATGAGACCCGCCACTATGATCGTGTTTTGCCTCCTGTACATAGAACGACTTCCTTTCAGAGAACCCTGGCTTTTGTGGGCTGTAAATTATTTAATGCTTTGCCAAATGAAATAAGAAAATGTCCCGCATTACGAGTTTTTAAAAAAAAATTGAGAGCCTCTCTCCTTCAAATTTGTTGTTACAGTGTTCAAGATTTTATAAATTATTTTAAATAACTTTATATTGTATTGTATGTGACGTATTTCTTTAACTTTTGTAAGTTGTACTGTGATACATACAATGTCTGAAGTACTAAGAAATAAAATGAATTATTATTATTATTATTATTATAACATCACGGCAAATTCTTTTACTCTATCGACCCCATTCTTTGAGTTAGGATGGAATTCCCTACCAGTAAAACGGGCCTGTATATACTACCATACAACACATATCTTTTGAATTCGAGTGTTCGTTAACGACCCTTTGCCGGAGCAAGCAATGCCAAAGAGTCAACAGCAAGATGCTCCAACGGCTTCGCATATTATTCGCATTCCGTAAACGTCAGAGAGTCGAACGCTTAAACTGTTTGAGTTCCTGCAGGGACCGGACAGACGAGGCGGCCTGCTCGACCGTGCAAAACTGTATATGCCTTCTGGGTGATTGTAGGCTGCTGCGATATATTCCAGCCAGTCGACGTTGAAAATATATATTTCAAACAGTTCAAACATTCACTCGCCTCTTTTTTTAATGTAGTAGCGTTAGTAGCTTACACAATCATATGCTGTAGAGTCGACGGCAGCCGATTCCACAGTATGTGATAAGGATGCATTCGCTTTAACGGGTTAGAAGTTGTTACGTTCAACGAAAAATAAACGCAGAAGGCATTTTCTCGATTTTCAAGTATATTATATGTATACAGATGGCTAACCTAGTCGGCTAGCTTCAAAAGAACTCTAATATAAAGGTGTTTTAATAGTATATTAAAATACAAGTTTCGTAAGACACGTTTTTTGCGCACGCGTTCAAGTTTCGCAATTGCGCAAAATGTCTTATGAAACGTGTATTTTATACTATGCTTTCTATTTCGGTTATTAAAAGTTCAAAAAAGCCTAAAATGAGAGACATGTTTTGTTCGAACATTTTAGAAATTCTGTTGTTTTGAAGTTGGTTACTCTGATTTTTAAGTAAAAGATTTTAAATATTTGAATATCGGCGGTGTTATATGTCATTTTGTTTAAAATTTAGTCTGATTTATGCAATAAAGTATTTCAACAAAAGTATACGCCTCCAGAGGTTCGCAAAATAGCAGAAGACAATTTAGAAAATCTTTTGCCAACAAAGTCTCGACATATTTATGAAAAGCCATACCAGCTCTTTTTAAGTTGGTGTAAATAATATTGCGAATATTACGGAAAATGTAGTAATTGCTTATTGTGATAAAGAAAGCAAGACAAAAAAAGGCATTGTTCTTGTGGTCTACATATTCAATGTTACGATGTTGTTTAAATATTTATAAAAGTATAGATATCTGAAAATTTTCTAGGCTTCTTGCATTTTTAAAAAGAATAACTGAAAACTACGAGCCTAAGAAATCCAAGATTTTAGAAATAGATCATATTAACCAGTTTATATAACCCTTTCGAGACTAACGGGACAATACGTCCCAAGGCATATTTTATTTAGACTATTGGGAATAGTGATCCCAAATAAACGTATATAAATGCCAGTTCAGTCGTTTCAACGACCAAAGTAATCTAGCGTATGTTTGTTCACTAATAAAACGAGATAACCTCAAATTTTTCGTACACGTGGTTGCACCTAGTGCGTTTATTTAGTGAATTTGGTATTTGTTTTTTGATTAATTATTTGCTGTGTACCGTGTGTAATCATGTAAGCACCCCTACTTTAGCACGCCTAATATTTGCACCATATAACGTTTTGGCTGAGTCAATACGTTAGGTTTTATTTTCAAGGGACATTATGTCCCAGCAGGCTACTTTGATGGGATGATTTATCCCAGTAGGCGTATAAATGTTTTTTCTTTTCTTTAGAATGAGCAAAAGAAAATTAACTCAAAAGGAGCTTGAAGAAATCGCTGAAAATTTGGACTTGTCAGAGACTGATACTGATCATTATCGTAACAGTGAGGATGAAGATTCAGACTGGGCTCCTTCGGATTCCGAATTTGAACATGCATCTAAAGGCGATATGCAGACTTCAAGTTCCGATGATGGCGTTATCGAACCTGAAGCTAAAGAAGTTTTTCTCGATAGTTATCCAGATACAGTTAATTCCAATGTTCCAAACGCATCGACAATTCTTCAACCAGTGCCTTCAACATCTTCTGGATCAGACAACATAATCTGGAATTCAGTGCCACAGAACTATACCCCAAGGATTCAACTCCCCACTGCTAGGAATACAGAAATTCTTTTGAACTCTATAAATAGTCAGTCTACAGAAATTGATATTTTTCTGAAGTTATTTCCAAGAAGCTTGTACATGTTTATATCGCAATGTACTAATGAGAGGTTAACCATTTTGGAAAAGAAAACTAAGAAAAAAGTTAAACAAACAGACCCTTCAGAAATTATGATGGTAACTGGTGTTATGATGGTAATGGCTTATAACACACTTCCAAGTTTGAGTTGCTATTGGTCAAAGCATACCTCCATGGGTAATACTGCAATAAAAAATGCAATATCACGTGACCGTTATAAACTACTTATATCCAAATTATACTTCAATAGCCCTGAGAAACCAGCAGATTGTTCCAAGATTTATTATATCGAGGAGCTTCTGGAGTGTTTCAAACATACATATCAAAATGCAAGAACGGATTCGGTTTATCAGTCTATAGATGAAAGTATGGCAAAATTCAAGGGCAGATCGAGTCTAAAACAGTATTTGCCCTTGAAGCCCATCAAACGTGGAATAAAGTTATGGGTAAGAAGCGACTCTCTTAGCGGTTATGTTTATGACCTCGATGTGTATAGTGGAAAGCAGGATGGGCAAGCAGATGGAACATTAGGGGAAAGGGTTGTTAGAAAATTTACCAGCTCAATTACGAAAACTGATGTCGTAATATGTTTCGACCGATTTTTTACATCTTTGACATTGATGAAAACCTTGCTATATGCTGCAGTAGGAACTTGTATTGCTACGCGAAAGAACATACCAAAGAGCCAGGGTAAATTAGAGAAGAATGAATCAACATTTCTATGCACAAATGACGGGATTACGTTTACTAGATGGCTCGATACCAAGGAAGTTTTGGCAATTAGCAACTGTCATGGGGATCAGCGTACATTTGTTGACCGAAAGCAAAAGAATGGCGAAAAACTTGCTGTTGAATGCCCCGAGATAATCGCCTTCTACAACAAATATATGGGAGGGGTCGATTTGACTGATCATTTAGCTGGCCTATATGAATTTGACCGCAAGGGTACCAAGTGGTGGAAAAAAGTTTTTTACAAATTATTAATGATAACTGCTGTAAACTCTTTTATTATTTACAATGAAGTGAGACGTAAAAAGATTCCATTTTTGGAATTCTTGGTAGCCTTGGCAGAAAGTCTTATTGAACAAGGGAAAAGCAAAGCCGGGGTGAAGAGACGTTCAACTTCCGGAAGACCATCAAAGCGGCAAAAAACAATGTTGAATGTTGGTGACCATATGCCGATTGTCGAGCAGAAACGGAGAAGGTGCACAAGATGTTCACAAATGAAGATGGAGAAACGGACAAGAACTGTTTGCAAAGCATGTAGTGTGCCGTTATGCAATGATTGTTTCACCCCTTTTCATATGTAAAATCATGTAATATTTTGACTAAAATTATTTGTTCAACTTATTTTTGTGTGTTTTTTCAAAACTGGTGGGAAATATTGTCCCAACGTAATGGACTAATGGGACCATATGTCCCGCTAAAAAAAAACTAAAATACGTTAAAAAAAATTTGACAAAATTACAAACATCACTAAAAGCCTCCCAATTTCCAAATATGGAACCGAAAATCAAATAATAATCTTAACGAAAAAAATAAAAATACGTCTTGAAAGGGATAAAGTGTGTATATAATGCAATAAAGATATATTATTACATTTGAAGGGTGTATTTCATTTTCAATTTATTGTATAGATATATACCGGGTGTCTGTTTAAGCTCGGCCACCGGCCATATCTCGGCAACTGTTTATCGAACAACCTGGAGGAAAAATCATTATAGTGAAATGGACCATACGAATTTCAACCAAAATATTTTTAAGTTTCCAAAATGATCGCAAGCGGGCGCAATTTTCAAGATCAATTAGAAATTCGATAATTTTTCATTAAATTCCAGATTAAGATACATTAAAATTTTTACTAGCAACATTTTTAGCCGTTCTTATACAATTTTCATATAAAACTTTTTGATCTAGGTCCCATACGAAGGGGAGGGTAGAGGGGGGTACGTCTGCTTACAAAAATAGGTATAATTTGGGTTTACCCTAACGGATTTTAATATTTATGGGCTCATTACATAGAGAATTTTACAAGGAATTGAAAGATATGTTGTACGAAAATACATGGTTGTCAAAAAAAAGTGACAGGGGGCGCTGTTCTCAATTTTTGTATATTACTTGTTTTTTCTGTGAAATTTTAAATGGAACGGTATATTTTATTGAAGCACATAAAAAACTGAAGAGAGTGATGAAAACCGGAAGTTGCTACCTCTTTTCTTAACGAAGATAATTCAGAAAAATAAAAAAAATTAAATATGAATTTATTTATTTATAGGGAGTAATACTTTTATTTTAATTTTAAAAGTCTCTAGACAGTGTATAGTTCGTTTTCACTTGAATTTTCATCATACTCTTCCATTAATGTATTAATTTTAATCTTCTCACCGATTTTTTAATTCATTGCATATGTTACGTTAGATTCTCCTTTTAAATGTTTTCAAATTCTCTAGCTATTTTTAAATTTCATGTCTTGCCTTTTTATATATTGAAATAAAATAATATCAATAATAATAATAATAATAATAATAATATATCTTTATTACCCAACAGATATAGATAGATCTAATTATAGGTAAACAGGAAAAATAATTTCCATAAATCATGAACTAAGTAGAAAATAACGAGAAAAAAAAACAATATAATATTATGCATTAGTTATAAACAAATCATTTACTTATTAGTAATGAAAGGGTACAAAAATTGATATCTAATTCGTCCCCACCTATAACATGAAAGTAAGTAAAAGAACCTATTATTATACCTAAACATAAATAAGAAAATATATTGACCAAGTAATGTAAATGAAAAAATATATATATTTAAATCAGAAAGTACAAAAAATAAAACAAAAAAAACTTGAACTTAACAAATGTTCAAAGTGTTATCATTATTTTTAATTTGCATGTTACTTCAATTTCGGAGGCAGCAATTGTTGTAATCGGCTTTTTGTGATAAACTATGTCTTTTATTCTGTCCCATAAATAAAATTCAAGACTATCTCGCAAGGCGAATAAAAACTCAATAATGTCTTCCTTCCGGATAATTTAGGGAATATTGCCGGGAAGCAAGAATGCATTTACAAAGCATTGAAAATACATTCTGATCATGTCATAAGCTTCAACGTTAGAATATGACATTTTACAAACTTAATGTGCAGGTGTCTAAAAAGGCTTAATTTGATAAATACGTACCAAAAGTTTAACTACAAGTGACACTAATATTTTTACATTTAGATTTTCATGGCCCACCTTGGAAATCTCATAATAATGTAATTTAGTATCACGGTGCATGCGATGTTGTATGATGAAAATTAAAAAAAAAAAGCAAACTACACTGTTCAGTATTATTATTATTTTGTTTCAATGTTGGAAAGGACAAGAAATGATATTTAAAAAATAATGACTAGAGAATTTGAAAACATTTAATAGGATAATCTAAAGGAACATATGCAATGAATTAAAAAATTGATAAAAAGATTGAAATGAATACATTTATGGAAGAGTATGATGAAAATTCAAGTGAAAACGGACTATACATTGTCTAGAGACTCTCTTAAAATTAAAATAAAATTATTACTCCCATTAAATAAATAAATAAATATTTAAATTTTTTTATTTTTCTGGATTGTCTTCGTACGACCGTATCTTCGTCAAGAATAGAGGTAGCAACTTCCGGTTTTCATCATTCTCTTCAGCTTTTTATGTACTTCAATATCACGGTATTAAAAATATACCGTTCCATTTAAAATTTTAAAGAAAAAACAAGTAATATACATAAATTGAGAACAGCGCCCCCTGTTACTTTTTTTGACAACCATGTAATTTCGTACCACATACCGTTCAATTCCTTGTAAAATTCCCTATCTAATAAGCCCAGAAACATTCAAATCCGTTGGGGCAAACCGAAATTATACCTACTTTTGTACGCAAACATACCCCCCTCCACCCTCCCCTTCGTATGGGACTTAGATCAAAAAGTTTCTAATGAAAATTGCATAAAAGCGTCTAAAAATATTGCTAGTAAAAATTTTAATATATCTTAATCTAGAATTTAATGAAAATCTATCGAATTTTTAATTCATCTTGAGAATTGCGCCCCCTCGCGATCATTTTGGAAACTTAAAAATATTTTTGTTGAAATTCCCGTCGTCCATTTTATTATCAAGATTTTTTCCGCCAGGTTGTAAGATAAACGGTTGTCGAGATATGGCCGGTGGCCGAGCTTAAACAGACACCCGGTATATTTATAAAACATGATTATTTAGTAGTTAAAACTCAAGATTTGTATGTAATAAATACTTCAGGAAATATAAGATCGTATAAGATAAGAGAAGATAATAGATTTATATTTTGGATACAATGGCACACCATGTTTAGACACGTAAGAAGAAAATCATTACGTTCTTTCGTGTAATACGAAGTAAATGTATAAATTCCTTTCATTAAATGAGTGTTTCTCAGTCTGTCTACAAAATAATTTCTTAAAATAAACGTTATTATTCCAGGCGACGTGTTCGTGATAGTGTTCAGCATGGATAGCAGGGAAACTTTCGAGGAAGCGATCCGCCTTCGGGAACAAATCCTGGAAACCAAGTTGAACGCGGGAGCGGCCGCAAACACCGGAGTTCTCGCCAAGAAGAAGGTCATGCCCAGGGTGCCGATGGTCCTAGCCGGAAACAAGAGCGACAGGGAAATGAGGTAAGTTTGTCGCGTGATTAAATGTCAGCATCAGATGCAAGCCGACAACGGCCGGCAGAGGAATTGGACGTCGGCAATCTTATTAAGTATACTTCCGCTGCTCAACACTTAGACTTACTACCCTTACAACTCTTTTTATAATAGACGTCGGGCAAATTTAAGTTTTATGAAATACTAATAATGGTTATGTAATAATCTGTTCATTTTATCCAGAGAGTTTTGAGGTCGTTTATTGATTATTGATGATATGTCTATGAAATAAATTTACATTTATTTAAAATACTATAGTAGTGTTGTAAGCAATACTTAAATAGTATATTATGCAATGAACATTTTAATTTTTAATGATGGCTGTTAAGTCACGAGTATGAAAATTACTATACGAGCTGAAGGCGAGTATTGTAATAAATACAAGTATCTTAATAGCCATTAAATGCGAGTTGCGTACACCATAATGAAACATTATTTTTTCAACATTTCACTTCATAAATTGAGCGTACAATTTTCCGTACATCTTTGCGAATTTAGCTGGTAATAAATTGTTCGTGGCTATTAAGGCTTGCTCAATAATTTCGAGTGGAGTCAAATTTTCCATTTCGCAATTACTATCGCTCATTTTTACTGTTTATATTTTCAAAAAAAACACAAATTTTAGCTACTTACAAGTAAACTGCAAAGAACTGTCAAATTTAATTAATTTTAGATCTGTCAGATAGGTAGTGATGGCCATATTGAATATTAAATGAATATTGTGATATCGCAGTCGTACTTCTATCTTAATGAAAAATTTGTATCTTAATGGACATCATTAAAGAACAGCTCCAGTATATCAAATAATAGAAGTAAAGTAAGTATGGGAGCAGAAAAATATATTTACACACTTAGTTTTTGCTTTCTTAATTAATTTAATTATCCATAGGTACATACATTTTTCCTTTTCATTGTATTTTATTTTTTGTTGTTGTTTTATTTATGGTTAAGGTCGCTTACTTAAATTCAAGATCACTGGTTAATAAAATTGATGAATTCAATTTATTGGTGTTCTCATTAGATGTAGATATGTTTGTAGTCACAAAAACATGGTTTGATTCTGCCATAACTAATAATATCTTGGATGTGAAAGGCCATTCCCTCTTACGATGTAATTGGTAATTGGTCGCTGTGGTGGTGTTGGTGTTTATTTAAGAAATAAATTGAAATTCAAAACCTGTACTTAATTTATAAGATAAAAAGTTGCAACCATGTGCAAATCTATCTTAAAGAAATAGTATTTTTTATATATGAAATATTTGTTAATTGTGTTTAGCACCTAGTGCTCCAGAGGATTCGGATACTTGAGCTATAATACTACATTGTCTTTTAAATGGATTTTGTCTGTTAGACAATAAACGTCATTACTATACAGGGTGTCTCAGCTTTTGCGTTACAGGTATTATCTACTTTCCCTGTATAGATATCAGAAAACTTTTCAAATAAAAGTTACTTGATATTATGATGTGTCGAAAATGACAAACAGAGAATTTTATTTGCTCGTGACCTTGAAGGAGATTTCAAGGTCAACTTTGTTTTTTTTAATGGATATATGCATTTTTTAATGTTGCATCTTATTTATCAAAAACTAATAAATAACTTTTATTTGATCCATTTTTTATTTTGCCTTGTCAGTTTTGACACAATTCAGATAAACTTGTCAAAAGCAATTTTTATTAACTTAAAGGAATACGATAATTATAAGTAAGTAATTCAGTGCAAAAAAAATTAAAAAAATAAAGAGTAAGTATTTCAATAATAAATATCTCAAATTAGTGTATGTAGTTGGATAAGAAAACAAAACAAGAGGCATTAATTTAATAAATGTTCAAATTGGGCTCCATCAGCGTGGACACAAGCTTCCAAACGACGTCTTAATCCTCTGTTGCAAGATGAAAGTATCATTCCGTGAGTCATAATCCGGCATCCCATGCGAATTCGATTTTTCAGATTATCAAGATCTGCCGACCGAACTTGATATACAAATTCCTTTAAATAACCCTACATGAAAAAATCAACAGGCGATAAATCCGGGAAACGAGCAGGCCAAGGGATAGAACCTCTATTTCCAATCCATCCATTGGGGTACAGCGCATTTAAATAATTCGTCACAATTTGCGCATTATGGGGCGGAGCACCATCTTGTTGCCAAATTATGTCTCGTATTTCATTAAGAGGAATATCTTCCATTAAATCGGGAAGCACATTTTGTAAAAAATGTAAATAACGTTGTCCTGTCAGGGTTCCTTCGTAAAAGTGGGGTCCAATTAAATGCCCATTAAACATTCCACACCATACATTGGTTCCCCACACTGTTTGAAAGCGTGCTTCCTCCATCCACCGCGGATTTTGGTTGGACCAATAATGCGCATTATGTTTGTTCACAACACCATTATTGTGAAAGCGACTTTCGTCACTCCACAAAATACAATTAAGATAATTTGGATTTTCATCTTCTAGAACTTGCAATCGTGCAATGAAATCCAGGCGTCTTTGTAAATCGTTTAGTCTTAATTCTTGTGATAAATGAACTTTAAATGGATGGTACCGATGCCCTTTTAAAATTCTATGTACTGTAGCTTTACTAACGCCAATTTCTTCTGCCAAACGTCGAAGTGAAACATGGGGGTTTACAGCTACATAAGCCAAAATGTTGATTACATTTTCTTCATTGCTAGCAGGAGCATTATGGTTAGCATGTTTTACGGTAGAGGGAAATGAACCAGTTCGTAACTTCGCTTCTACTCTATTAAATGTTGTATGTGATGGATGATGACGTTCCGGAAATCTTTCTCGATACAAATTTGCAGCTTCTCGGGAATTCCTTCTGCATTCTCCGTAGACTATTAACATATCTACATATTCGTTGGAGTTGTGTGTAAGTGGCATATTAAAAAGCTGCGGATAACGCAAGTCAAATCTTTGTGATTTAAGCAAGACTGACAGTTGTTGACTGACAGAACACAACTTTTTACTTTTGACAAGTTTATCTGAATTGTGTCAAAACTGACACGGCAAAATAAAAAATGCATCAAATAAAAGTTATTTATTAGCTTTTGAAAAATAAGATGCAATATTAAAAAATACATATATCCATTAAAAAAAACAAAGTTCACCTTAAAATCTCCTTCAAGGTCACGAGCAAATAAAATCCTCTATTTGTCATTTTCGATACATCATAATATCAAGTAACTTTTATTTGAAAAGTTTTTTGATAACTATACAGGGAAAGTAGATAATGCCTGTAACGCAAAAGCTGAGACACCCTGTATATTATTACATCCACATTCGTACGCAAATAGTGGCAGGCGCATTGATTAATTAATATAACGAAATTATGTTTATCAAATTTAATATGAGATATACTTTTATCTGAATAACGAACGGCAGCTGTGAAATGTCGCTTGAATTTGACGCGAAAAAATCGATAATTTCTATCGCCGAAATGTATGCATTGCACAACATTTTGTTGGTGTCTTTAATTTCAAACAATGCACCAGCTAAACTTTCCTGAGCTAAAGTAATTAGTTCGCGGTGTACGCGTGTCGGTGACACTCATTTGCATACGAGCCCGCACTTCGAATTCCCATTTCGTACTCGGAAACACAACAGTTCACTCTGCAATCCACGGCTTCAGACTTTGACTCTAACAAAATTGGAATCTCTCCTCTTCGTAGCTGCACTCGTTCGTTTTCCGAGGAACAGATGCATCCCCCCTCCCTCCCTTCGGTTAATGTACCAAGTTCCCGACTTTCCTATATACAGATTATATAGTACGTGTTGGAGTCCTACATGTCGCTATAATATAGAGTCTAGTACAGCGGCTAACCTGTGATCCACAAAAATCTTTCCCGGGGATCCGCCGCACAAACAAGAAATATTTATTTTAAAAATATGTTAAGTTAAATTATAATGATTTGCAAAATACACTGCCCAACAAAAAAATAATTTTTTAATGTTTCCTGCACATAATTTGTTAAATGTTACTAATTTTTGGTTGAGAAAAACGAATTTAACAATGAAATATTTTTATTAGCTCTAGTTTCTGTGATACACAATACATGGAATTAGCTTAGTGTGAATTTGATTAATAGAAGACTATACAGTTTAATTACATTTTCCATCTACATTGAAAGTCCATTTAATTTTTTTTGTAGCAGATACATTCAAAGAGTCCTAAGATAATTGAAGAATACCTGGAAGATGTATGATCGTAAAGATAACTATGTACTGGCTTCATGGGATCGTGGTCTTTTGGCTTGCCTCTTGTAAACGACTTCTGGAGCATCCCTACACAATGACCAACAGTAATCCGCAAACATTGCTTCATTCCAACAGCCCTGATATCTTTGTTCCATAACAGAAATATCCTGATGGAATCGCTCACCGTGTTCATCACTGACAGCTCCACAATTAGGAGGAAAAAAGTCGAGATGGGAGTGTAGAAAATGTATTTTAAGAGACATGTTGCATCCGAGTTCATGATATTTTTGTAGGAGCACTGTCACTAACTGAGTGTAGTTCTTATCCCGTTTGTTGCCTAAAAATCCATGAACAACTCCCTTAATAATAATTTATAATAATAATTTATTTATTGCCCAACGGATAATCAATCCAATAACAGGACAAACAAAAAAAACAAAAATTGTATACATACATTTAGAAATAGAAATTATACAAAAGAAGACGTTAATACAAGTAAATTATATTAAAAAAAAGTATCACCATAAATAAGCTCAGCTGTGCGACACATAGTTGTTACAGGAGAAAAAGATAGTAAGTTGGTTCTAGGAATAGGAAGGGAGAAAGTAGTGGAAGATCGGGAAGAAATACGCGGAACAAGGAAATTTATGGAGGAAAGAATGTAAGAACTATCAATGAGTCCATGCACTAGCTTCCAAATAAAACGCGCACCATGTCTTTCACGACGCGACGTCAAGGACTGCATTCCATGTCGTGCCAAAAGCGTAGCGTAATCCATATTGCGCATAGGATAAGTGCCATCAATTTTGTATGACAAAAACTTCAGGAATCTTCTCTGAATCTTCTCAACCATTAACTGGAGGTAAGTGTAGTGTGGTGCCCAGACTGGGGAAGCATACTCAAGTTTGCTAGCAACAAAGCTATAGAATAGAGTTTTCAGTAAACCGATATTGTTGAAATGCTTGCAGGTACGTATAACAAAACCTAAGGTTTTAGAGGTAGCAAGACATAAATTTGAAATATGTGGGATAAATGTTAGACGGCTGTCAAAAATTACACCAAGGTCTTTAAATTCGTTGACCTTAGAAAGATTGTGATCGTCAATCACATAAGTGGATGGAATAATTCTATGCTTCCTAGTAAAAGTCATGTGGCAACACTTGTCAACATTCAGAACCAGACCATTATGCATGCACCATTCGCTGATCATATTCAAATTCTCTTGCAAAAGCAATACGTCGTTCCAGGTCCTGACGGATTGATAAATTTTAATGTCATCTGCATAAGCAAGTGTAGGACATGATAATGTGGTGAGCAAATCATTAATAAAAAGAATGAATAATAAGGGTCCCAGATTGGAGCCCTGAGGGACGCCAGACTGTGGAACAAACTCGAAGGACTTGAAACCATTGTAATAAACATATGTACTTCGGTTGAGTAAATACGACTCCAAAAGTCTAAGTAATGAGGAACTCAAACCATACACAGACAATTTGGTGAGTAAAATACCATGATCTAAGGTGTCAAATGCCTTGCTAAGATCGGTATAAAGAACATCCACCTGACCCTGCACATCAAGTTCACAACTTATATATTGACAAATGGTGATAAGGTTTGTAACTGTCGATCGACCACGGACAAAGCCATGTTGGTCAGATGAGATGTATGATTTAGTGCCATGATATATACATGAGTAAAGAAAGGATTCATAAATCTTAGCAAGGTTAGATAAAATAGATATCGGTCTATAATTGTCAACAAGCGTTTTATCACCTTTTTTGTGCACTGGACATATTCGTGCACGCTTCCAAGAGGAAGGAAAAACAGATAAACGAACTGATAGATTAATAATAATAGCCAAAGGTATCGCCAAAATATGTCTGGCATCATGAATAAGAAAATTAGGAATTAAGTCATCCCCAGAATTAAAATTCTGCGGAAACTTGGACATAATGTCAATTAGCTCCGATTCAGAAACTAATGGAAGAACAACAGGTAAATGATTTACTGAAGAACTGGGTGCGTTGTCATGAAAAGGTGTACTGTTATGGTAGGAAGTACGAAATTTTTCAGCAAAAGCATCCACGATGTCCTGCGGAGATTCGTGAAAAACATTGAGAAAAGACAGGCCATTGGGAATCCTGGAACTGCACTTCTTGGTTTGTAAAAACTTAAAAACGTTTTTAGGATTAGTTAGAATTGAGGACTGAATTTCATCCAAGTATTTTGAGTAAGCAGCAGCAATATCATTTTTACAAAGAGCTCTTAGTCGACTGAATTCATTATAGTACGATATATTGTTGGATCTTTTCCAATGACGTCTATAATAATCTTTCAGTTTTAGATTTTTAATTATGTTGGAAGTATACCATTCTGGATAAGATGACTGAACATTACCAGAACAATACTTATGCACAGAAGCATCCAATACGTTGTAAATGGTATTATAAAATTGTTGAAGAGCAAGGTCGACATCGTTTATATGAGTTAAAAATGTCCAATCCACTTCAGCCAGATCAGACAACAAACGAGCATTGTCCACCCTACGAAAATTATATCTGAAGTTAGTATTCGATGGAAATAGGTGTGGTCTACGAGCAGAATAGGAAAAATTTAACGTTATTGATAAGGGCGGGTGATATGGGTCAGAGGGAACAAAAGGAGACTCATCTGGGGACACACTAACACAGCACGGAATATTTGAAATAACCAAATCAAGAAGCCTAACGTCACAATTAACAACAGAATTGTATTGTTGTAAGCGTAGCGAGGCACAAAAGTTCAAAAAAGTAGAACATTTCGAGCAAGAAGTAGGGTTAATTGCATATTGTGTTAGATTAAAGTCGCCGATAAATAAGATAGGCTTGCCATCTAAAAGGATTTCGAGACACATGGATAATAAATTCTTCTAAAGAACGTAATGTTTAATAAATTAAACATTACTTTACGAAATGCAAAAGGAAAAATCCCCTTCTTGAAAAGATAACAACAACTTAGTTGCCGAAACACGTATATAAATTTTTTATATCATTTTAATTTTTGTGGTAAGGGACTTTTCTTTTTGCATTTTGTTTCGGTCTCCAGCCATTATTGGATTACATTACACATTATAAAGTTAGAAGGATATGTTTCAAAAGAGTACATCTGTCAGAGAAAATTCTTTGAAACCATAAAAGAGTATTGGGAATAAGTATTAAAATAAAACACAGTGTACTTGAATATGTGTGTATTGTCTGTAGAACTAACTCAAGAGAAAAATAATATCGTACATATATCGCATTTCTCCAGCCCAGCTGCATCTTATATAAAGAAATATACTGATACATAATAGAGTGCTGGCATTTTAATGAGTATAACATATACACACAATTCTCAAGCGGTAGAGACCACACATATATTTGTGATTTATATTTTTGTATAGGAAATGCCCATGATCCATTTCTAACAAAGAGGATAAAATAAAATCTTAATAGGTTGAAAATTAAAGATGTGCTCTTCCGAAGCATGTCTATTTTTTAACTTTATAATATATCAGCATGATAGCTAATAAAAAGAAATTAATTCTCTTTGTATTGTGTTGATCTTCATATTGGTGAACTCTTCCGGGAAAAAAAAAACGTTGTTCCACTTTGAGACAAAAATAAATCAGTTGTTTGAGAAAATAGTCTTATTATTATAAAATACGAATATCTTCAGAAGTTTTTTCATCGCAGTATCTAGTAATCAGCATCACGGGATTCATCAGCAAGGGCATTCCTCCAAATTAAAATTATCTGTTATTTAAAACCTTCTGATAATCTGCTTTTTTATCTAAGATAAGATGGATAGATAAAGGGTCGTCGTGTTATCTAGCTAATTCATCTAGATAAAATCGTCCAGATAATTCACAACACTATTTATTATATTTATTATTATTATTATTATTATTACATATTGTTATAAAATTCTATATATTTATTCACTGCTGTTGGCAACACAATAAAAATGTCTATATATCAGCAGTAAAAAATTTCATGGGTTTATTGTTAAAACAGCAGCTACGTTTTCTTACCTGTCAGACCGTTATTTCAAAATCAAAACCAGAGAAATATCCATTTTATACGACGCGAAGTTCTAATACAGCGATGAAGTCCGTTCATTTCCAGATAAAAGAGCTCGCTGATGATTGCGCAAAACAAAGATTGAATTAACATAATGGACAATCAAAGCGCAGTAGAAAGCTTTAATGCGCTGCTTTACACTGTGCCTCCGTGTTATGTAAATATAGATTCAGTTACAGTGGAGTGAGAGTCGCTGTCGCTTCCAATTCATATTAGAAATTCATGATGTTTCCCTGTCATCCGTCGTCCTTGCTTGCTTGCACCGAGGCCGGGATGTTTTACGGTATCATAAAAGCGACACGCTATTTACGTCTCGGCACATAAAGCCAATAGTCTATATAATGGACGGATTTCATGTGATATTATCCATTTTAGTTCCGAACAGCAACGTACTTAATTTACTGAGAGCAATTAATTGGATGTTTTAACTGCTCTTAGTACCTATATGTATACTGTAGTTATAAATCTTCAAGATAAGTCTTTATTAATCATATTTCGTTTAATCTAGTTTTCAACTTATTATGATGAAAATTTTCGACCTCTAGATTTTTGCAGATGTCCACTGATACCAAAAAAGTGGTTTTTAAAAATGTCTGTGTGTCTGCCTGCCTGTCTGTGTGTGACCACGATAGCGGTCAAACCGCTATAGCTATCTATTCCAAATTTTGCATTTAGTAGTATAATCTCCCTCTTGAGAATTGATTAGATTTTGAACAGCTTCAACTACTAAGTTTAAACAAATTTATAAAGAATTCATATGTACTTAAAATTAAGTTTGAGACAAAGTGTCTTAAAAAAGATTTTCGTAATTCCAACCGGATGTAGGTCTTTTACTCTTATCGAAAATCAGTTTTTTGCGAATATCTCGCAAGTCATGCTTTTTAGACAAGTACGTTACGAGTATAAAAGTATTTAAAACATAATTTTCAATATCTTTTGTATGCAAAAAATTTCAAAATTCAGACCGGAAGTACCACTTTTACTCTTATCAAATAGCGATTTTTTGCAAGTTTAGTATATAAGTAAACATTTTGTTTGTACAATATATTAACAATAAATATTCCATACTTTACGGACTACCTAAATTACATAAAAAAGGAAAACCTATGCGTTCAGTTGTATCTTATGTCAACGCCCCTGCATATAAATTATGTAAATCATTAAATACACATCTACCAGAAATAATAAATTTCACAGCCCCTAACGCAATCAAAAATTCTTTTGAACTATTAGATAAATTAAAAAATATTGTATTAACCAGTAACATTAATTAAAAGCAATTTTATTTAAACCGATCCAGAATTCTCATGTAATCCTAGATCAACAAAACATTTTACAAAAATCTATTAACACTTGTTTCAACCAAAATTACTTCAAATTTTGCAAAAAATGTTATAAACAAACTAGTGGTCTACCCATTGGTAGTCCGTTAAGCCGAGATATAGGTATATGACAGATTTTGAAGATAGATACATAAAAAATAGTAACAACCCTTTTTTTAAATTAATTTCCTTTCGGGCTAGATATGTAGATGACATATTATGTATTTGGTCTGGCACTGACAGACAATTAGATCAATTTTTCAGTCATTTAAATTCAGTTAACAAGAATATACAATTTACAATAGAAAAAGAGGTGGAAGAAAACTCTAAACTTTTTAGACATAAAAATCACTAGAATAGAACAAAGATTAGAATTTGATTTATTTAGGAAAACAACTACCACAGATACTATCATTCCCGCTAATTCAAACCAATAAAAAAGAAAGATATTTTAAAAACTATAGCATTAAATAATGGTTATAGCACACAACTCATTGATTATAGAATAATTGAAAAAAAACAAAAAAAGATCCTTATAAAAAAATTTTACAGTGAACAAACTCAAAATCCACATAACAAGGGGTCTCTTAACTATATACCGGGACTTGGCAGCAGAGTTTCTAAGGAATTAAAAAAGCTAGGTTTAAATATTTAAATTTAGGAAAAATCTTAGTCAACAATAAAGAAAAAACAAAATTGTGTGAGAAATCAGGTGTTTATGAGGTAGGTTGCAGTGATTGTGACGCAATCTACAGTGGTCAAACGGGCAGACCCGTACAGGATCGCATTAATGAACATAAAAAAATCCATTTTACACAATAACAAAAATACAGGCTTTGCTGAACATTGCATAGACCTTATACATGTATTCGATACTAATAATTATACATTATTACATAATAGATATAAAGGAAGAAAATTAGATTTATTAGAAATCCTTGAAATTAAAAAAGCTACAACAGCTAATAAACATGTCACAAACAAACAACTAGATTTCATAAACACCCCCATTATTGACACTGTACTTAAGGCACTAGCACATACATATAAATAGGTATTGGTAACTTTCTTAGTTTAGTTTAAGTCTGTAAACTCTTCGATAATGACTAAGAGGTAGAAACACGTGTCAGAGAGAAACAAATCAGTCCTAAGTGAAACAATATAACCTAGTGTTTACTCGTTTTAATAATAAATATTCCCGCGCCGCACATTTGAACGAGTACTCGGTAACGAATAAAAAGTAACGGATATTGAATTCGAAAGTAGCAGATAGTTACAAGTACTGAAAAGTAACCGAATCCAACATGACTATATACACACAAGATTCACATTTGAATTTTAAATTCCACCTTGTTCAGAAACGAAAATTAATAAGTGGATACTGATGTAACGGCAATAGTTATTTACGAACCAAGTGCGGGAAGACTATTTTCCCGCATGAGCGCACATTTTAAGCACGAGCGACCGCAGGAAGCGAGTGCTTTTAATTGCGGGAATGCGTGGAAGATGTCTTCACGCAAGTGATTTGTACAATATTTTTTGTACAAACATTAAATTAAAAAAATATTATTGATTAATGTCATTGGTATCATACCTAACCTAAGATAGATTACCTAATTAATTAAAGCATTTCATGTACTTAACTATTACTCACCTTTCCCTAAAATTAAGTTATTATATTCTTACACATGGCAAACATGAAGTGTTTATTCTTATATTTATAAATTTATAGTACATTTATTGCGATTTTTGGTTTAATTACAAACAATTCCGAACTGCCAATATGAATGTCGATGTGGTTCAAATAGATGGCGCTTGAATGTTGCTTAAGATGTCGCTTAAAATGTCATCAAATAGATGGCGCCACAATTTTTTTGGAAGAATTTTTAATTATTACTCCTATTTCCCCAACTTTTAGTGAAGAATAGTGGAGAGACTAAATTTTATTACTACCAAGTTAGATTTTTTTTTAAATGTCCCAAAGTGCCAGTGTTTTTTTTCAAATTTTAAGTATTCGGAATAACAATTTACTATAAATAAGTGTGAAGAGTTAATTTGGGTTAACCCGTGACGTACTTTAAATCTAGTGAATTGTAAAGTACGATATGAATGTAAATTGTAGTCAGGTTCAAGAAGACATTTTAAATAATGAAGGATTATTGATAGATTACGTGACATCAATATCGGAAGTATAGGGAAGTATAAAGTGTGACCTCTTTGTTGCACATTTTCCATTTAGTGGTCGAGATACTGTTAAATCCGAAATTGGGGATCTTTTGCAATTAAATTCTATCTAAAAGACTTAATTATGCCTATATGTAAAAGATAAATCTTAACTACAATGTAGGATTAAATTAACATCTGCTTATTATAATATACAGTGTGTCAATAAAGTAAGGAACACCCTAAATATCAGCTTTAAAATATATCTCTAGCAAAAACGCTCAGACACGTATTTTTTTATTTTTGAAGGCGCATTTTCTTAGATTAAATTGAAGTATACAGGGTTATCAAAAAAGAAGATATGACGTTATCATGTGTTTTTTTAAATGGAATACCCTGTATATTTTTAAGAAAATCAAAAGAGCTTCTCATGAAGATTTCAACGATGTATGAGTTGGGGATATCTTTAATATTTACTTGTAGAAATTGAAAAAAAACCTTTGGTGGAACTACATGATAATTTTTGGTAATTTTAATCTTTGAACGTTGTCATGACAGAATTGTCAGTATGGGAGGTGACGTTTTATCTAATTAGACAGTGACTAACCACCGTTAGTTTGTTTGGCCTTGCTGGTTTTATACTTGCCATTTCTTTTGATAAAAATGGGTCTAAGTGAGAGAGAACGGATTGAGATTCTTATGATGATTGGTTATGGTGACCGAAGAAGGAGTACAGTGGAAGTTTGCGAACTATTTAATGCAGCGCATCCTAATCGGCAACCAATAACTTGCTCAACTGTAAGTAAAATACTTCTAAAGTATGAGGAGTACGGAAATGTTAGGGATCTACCTAAAACTGGGCGACCAAAAGTGAATGATGAAACTAAGTTAAATGTTCTTTTGACAGTGCAAGATAATCCGAATTGTGCTACTCGTCAAGCAGCTTTAACCTTTAATTGCAGTCATGAGACTATTAGAAAAATTTGGCATAAGCAGAAATATCATCCTTATAAAGTGCATCTTGTCCATGAATTGTCGGAAGATGATTTTGATCGCCGTTTGGAGTTTTCAGAAAACTTGCAAATACTTTGTGAACGTGATGAAATGTTTGCTAGAAACATTTTATTTTCAGATGAGGCAACTTTTTCTTTAAACGGAACAGTTAACCGACAAAATTGTAGGTACTGGACAGAACATAATCCTCACTGGATGCAGGAAGCTCGAAGTCAACACCCTCAGAAGGTGAACGTCTGGGGTGGAATACTAAAAAATAGGATTTTAGGACCCTTCTTTTTTGATGGAAATTTAAATGGGGATATCTATTTGGATTTTTTACAGTTAGAGCTTCTTCCTGCGCTTGTGGAACTTTATCCTGATCCAAATACCCCTGACAGTCCTAGTAATGAAATCTGGTTCTAATAAGATGGGGCACTTCCTCATTATTCTCGACCTGTGCGTAACTACCTAAATTTGATTTTTAATAACCGATGGATTGGCAGACGTGGGGTTGTTGAGTGGCCAGCTCGCTCCCCTGACTTAACACCACCAGATTTCTTCCTGTGGGGTTACCTAAAAAGCAAAGTTTATGTAAATAGATCTCAAAATATTAATGATTTAAGAGAACGCATACGCCAAGAGATCCGAAGAATCACGCCAGATGTAATCAGCAATGTTCAGAATGAGTTTATTTCTCGCCTAGGCTACTGTCATATTGTGAACGGGCAGCAATTTGAACATTTCTTAAGTAAATTTTTGTTTCAGATTTAAAAATAAACAAGTTAAACTCTATTGTAATTATTTTATGACGTTGTTCCACCAAAAGTGTTTTTTAAATTTCTACAAGTAAATATTAAAGATATCCCCAACAACTCATATATCGTTGAAATCTTCATGAGAAGCTCTTTTGATTTTCTTAAAAATATACAGGGTATTCTATTTAAAAAAACACATGATAACGTTATATCTTCTTTTTTGATAACCCTGTATACTTCAATTTAACCTAAGAAAATGCGCCTTCAAAAATAAAAAAATACGTGTCTGAGCGTTTTTGCTAGAGATATGTTTTAAAGCTGATATTTAGGGTGTTCCTTACTTTATTGACACACTGTGTATATATATATATAATTACAATTGGTTATTTCTTTGCCGTAATTTCAACAATACAAAAGATACTTTCTTGGGAATAGCGGCATGAAATTAAGAAAACTACTACATTTAACTGTGACGTTTCAACATTTTATTTCATGTTTTCATCAGACATTCTGAAATTGTTTAAAAAAGGACAATTTAATTTTTTTTTTTTTATATTACTTATACTTTACAAATAATTAAAATTAGATCTATTGACTTTCATTAGTTTGTATAAAACACTCTGTACAATAAATAAAAACAAGTTTCACATATAATATATAAACATTGTATGACCGATGAACATATACTTATAAAATCAACTTACATTTAGCTTTGTTTATCTTCACATTAATAATCGGGTTTTAGACTTATTTGTTTTTCTTTTCTTCATTATTACCCTTAGCTGTCTCTTTTATTTTCTTGTTAGTATCGTTTTGTAATTTCAAAATTAGTGTATTCTAAATTCTATTCGTGGTCGATGTTATTTTTGTATTAAACCTTGAACAGAGAAACTCCAACATCTGCATTTGTGTCAAAAACATAATAAAAGAAAAAGAGAAAAAAGAAAAAACCAGACAAAAATAAACGCACACAGAAATATTTATTCGTATATACAAAGGTTACTTAAAATAAGCCGTTATCAACTTAGTAATTAATACAATAATCAAATAATTCCGAAATAAATGTCGGATAGTCCATTGATGTCTGTTCGATCATTCACCGCATGTTTTTCCTTCTTTATATGTATCATTTCTACCACGTTTCGTACTTTGGTATTTTTTGCTTTGCTCAATATACTTGTTTTATCAAAATTAAAACCATGTCCTGTGGTGTTACAATGTTTTTTTAGTGACGTAACATTGTTAGCGTATTTATGACCCTTTAATCTCTCTGCTATATGCTGTTGTGTTTGGCCAATGTATATACCATTGCAATTAGCACAAGGAACTTTATATACAACATGTGTTTCTTGCATAATTGGTACTTTGTTTTTGGTTTTAGTAAACAAATGTTTTATATTATTATGGTTTCTGTGAGCTACTTTTACGTTGTATGGAGCTAAACTTTTGTTTAATTTTTCAGTTAAACCTCGAATATAGGGCAGACAGACATATTTGTTCGTGTTAGATTGAGTTTTGTCTTTCGTTTTGTATTTGTTTTGGTTATAGAATTTGTGTAGTCTGTGTTTTATTATCTTTTGAATGAAGTTTAGTGGGTAGTCATTATTTTGTAACATACTCTTGATATTATTTAGTATGTCTTTTCTGAATTTTGCACTTGTCAATCTGATTGCTCTGTCAACCAAAGCTGTGACTACATTTCTTTTATATATATCCGGTTGGCAAGAATTGAAATTTACATATCTGCCTGACGCCGTTGGTTTTTGAAAAAATTTTGTTAGAATAGTATTATTATGTCTTATCAATGTCATATCTAGAAAATTCATTGATCCCTGGTTTTCGATTTCTAAGGTGAATTGTAGTTTACTATGAAAACTGTTGAACTGTTTCAATATGTAGTCGATCTTGTAATTTTGAAATTACAAAACGATACTAACAAGAAAATAAAAGAGACAGCTAAGGGTAATAATGAAGAAAAGAAAAACAAATAAGTCTAAAACCCGATTATTAATGTGAAGATAAACAAAGCTAAATGTAAGTTGATTTTATAAGTATATGTTCATCGGTCATACAATGTTTATATATTATATGTGAAACTTGTTTTTATTTATTGTACAGAGTGTTTTATACAAACTAATGAAAGTCAATAGATCTAATTTTAATTATTTGTAAAGTATAAGTAATATAAAAAAAAATTAAATTGTCCTTTTTTAAACAATTTCAGAATGTCTGATGAAAACATGAAATAAAATGTTGAAACGTCACAGTTAAATGTAGTAGTTTTCTTAATTTCATGCCGCTATTCCCAAGAAAGTATCTTTTGTATTATATATATATATATATATATTTACATTTTATTCAAAACAACAGGGACTGTTACTGTTACAATGCAGAATTGTTTTTGTAATTTTTTATTTGACTACCACATTGCTCATAACTCATATTATTCAGATTAAAAACCTTCAACATCTAAAGGAAATACAAAACACCCCAAGAAATAATAAGTAAGAAGTACATTTTCATAATAATATTAACATACTTCCAGACGAAAAATTAATATCGAATACATTCTGAAAAATATCATTAAAATAATTACAAAATAAATATTGTCGTGTTCAGAATAAAAATATCTAGGTACTCACGATTCAAAAAAGTACTTTTTAAGCACAGTAAGCTTTATATCGCTATAAAACGAAAAAAATTCAAAGTGCTGTATTTTAACTATTTTTTAATATAATAGCAAATTTTAATCGTGAGTCACTAGAACAAATATTGGTTATTTCGTGCATGCAGCGGCAACTTTTTCAAGTGCCTTAATTTTTGCAATTTTTTACGTTGAAATTGACCATTTTGAGGAATACGCCGATCGAGTAAAACCTCCCCTTAAAATATACACATCCATATACCAATGATGTATTCGAAATGTACATTCATGTTGCAGAACGGTGTCCGCGGAAGAAGCCCAAGCATACTGCGAATCCCAAGACGGTACCTGCGCTTTCGTGGAGACCTCCGCCAAAAGAAACTTCAAGGTGGACGAGGTCTTCTATCAGCTGTTCGTCGTCGCCAATTTACCTCTGGAGATGGCGCCGAACCATCACAAACGCGTCAGCGCCAGCTTCGGATCGCCCTGCCCACTGCCGCCGTCATCGCAGGCGTCGCATCACGCCAAAAGGTACACTCTGTCAGTGAAACGCAGACTCAGTGATGCTTGTGGTGTTGTCACTCCTAACGTGCGGCGTCCTAGCATTCGAACTGATCTCATGATCATGCGCACTAAGACATGTAACGTGACGGACGCCAACGGCACGGTTCATAGAATCGAGAACAGCTGTGTCATGCTATAGTCGATGTTTATATATGTTTAGGAAGAGAGTTAATTATGGGCTGGTCTTCTATTTTTGTTAAAAATTGATGATTAAGCACTTTAAAATGGGCTATTAGATTTACTTTATATCTCCTTTCTATACGTTTTTGCGTGTTCGTTCCTGATATGTGTCTTCTATCTCCAACTCTAGTTATTTCTTCTATTGTTGTTCCCAACTGAATCTCAATCTTTAAAAGTCTGATGGGAACAACAATAGAAGAAATAAAACAGCCAGAAACAGCTGGAGTTGGAAAGAGAAGATTAATCTTTCTTACTGCCGTTGTTAACAAATTCACATGGTACCAAACCAGTTTCATAAAAAAGATTGGTCCTTTCTGACTATATTGTACCACCGAACAAAAGATATATATTCCTGCTGCTGTCAAAATTATTCCAAGCGGTGAACTTGTAGTGATTAACAGACATGGTTGCTTGTTCATCTGTAAAAATTGCTTAACGATTCTTATTTGATGATGTCATAATGCTTGAAAACATTTATATAGACTTTTTATGATAACAGAAGAGGTACGTCATGTTTAACGTCAATATGACGTTAGGAAAATAGAAATATTGCGTAGAATTATATGCTCAAAAGTATCCCGGTGATGAAATTAATCTCAGGATATAATTTGGATCTTACGGAATCACATTATCGTTTAATTTAGATTAATATATATTAAACATAACAAGCTTCAGCCATGTTGTACTTGCTTCATTCAAATGTTGGTTTATCTTCCCTTCAATTGCCCCAGACACTTCTATTAAAAGAGATGTAGCTGCAGATTACGTCTGTGCAAAAGAAAATATTATAAGCCTCAAAATATATGTTAAACAAATATCCTTATTTACATTTTGGCAATGATTTTATTTACACAATTTATTAATTCATAACTCTAGACTCTAAATAGCACAGTACAAAAATGAACTCACAGAATAAACTATTTTGCATTGTATATTGAAAGTGTAATTCAAACACATGCAAAAAGTTAACACGCCTTATTTAGCTATGATTGCATTTTTAATTACCACTTTGCCTGAGTACTTCAACAATTGATTAAATTATTAAATAAACAATTATATCAAAAACTATTACTAAATTGCGTAATTTGGATTTCTGGAAATACCATTTTTCAAATTTATGAAATCCTGCATTTTACACGCCATTAACCACACATTTCGTACGGTCTCTTCCTTGGGAAACCTGTAAGATTTAGTAAATATTTTAAATAAAAATAAAAATAAAACTCTTGAAAACTTTCCACAATTTTTATTTAGTCTTTGCGACATATGTTTCGGTATTTTCATACCATTCTCGAGCTGAACTAGCAGGTCAATTTGTGTATTGACCTGTTAGTTCAGCTCGAGAATGGTATGAAAATACCGAAACATATTGCCGTGGTCTCTTGCATATTAATAACATAATAAGTAATAGCATTAAGATTTAATTTAAGTATATAAAATATAAAAGAGACAATAATAATAAGTTTTATTGTATTCCAAGATTTAACATGAGTATATTAAGTTGCATACATTTTAAAGTGAGAAAACCTAGACATAAAAATGAATTTATATTTACAATTTAGATATGAAACAGGTATAAAATAAAAGACGAGATAAAATTTAAGATATATATATTTCTTTTATAGAAAAGAGAAACAAGATGTATGGTTTGTGTATAATGAAAAACAACCTGACTTTATAAAATGCGTGAGAATTGCACTGCACATTTTAAATAATGGACCGTTGTTTAAAAATAAAAAAGAAATGAAAGCGAATAACCGAGAAAGGGTTATGCTTAAGGATGGAAGTGTGATAAGAATTAGTCATCTAAATGCAATAAGATTGTATGAAGAAAATAAAATTCGATATGCACGGGAGAAAAATATAATTGAATAAATTATGTAAACTTGAGAACGTGCATAAGGTAATAAAACTTTATTGAATAAATCATGCAAAAAGAATAAAAATTTACCCTAACTTATGACTATATAAGTAAATAAATAAAAAAGGATATAAATAAAGATATTCTGAGACCATACAATCTGCAGTAGTGTTTTTATAAACGACAGCTGGCAATAATAAAATACATTCATGAATTCGTCTATGTAGTATTATGTTTCATAAGCTGTAGAAAGGTTTTGTACGGTTTTGATTACCTACAAAAAGAAAATATAATGTAAACTTGGTTTGTAGTTTATTACAGATAAATATATCACCGTTGGAAAAGTCCTGGATAGAGGGAAGCAATGAAGGGGCAAACCAAATGGATCATGGTAGTACAAGTAATCTTATTAAAAGAATACCTGTTATTTACAATGTATTTCCAATATTACCGAGAGCTGGACATAAAACAAAAATAAGAATTGTGTTAGCCAATGGAAAGAGGAAATATGTGGCAAATAGTAAAGAAGGTAATAAATTCATAAACAAATATAAAGAAGAATTATATTAATACAAATATACCTACGTTGGAGAAATGCTGGACAATTTATGAGAAACTTTTAAAGTGCAAACGGACAATTCTCGGGGTGTTGACATTTGAAAGTGAGGGAACTGTCAAAAAACAACAAGTGCGTGTGTGTGTGTTCGAATTACAACGGCAACCTGAAAAGCAAAGAGCTCACTGAAGACGCAGGGTGACAACTCAAATGGTAGTTTCTGAGGATGGCGTTGAGAGCGGTCACGTGTTTTCCCGGGGATATAAATTGAAAACAAGAATCGACAAGATTCATTCATTCATTGACTGATTCACGGATTAGCTGGTTATCTGAAAAGAGAATAACAGTAACTTAAAATCGTAGGGTTAGATACACCACGATTCATATTTATTTCTTTTGTATTAGCGTATTAATTTTTATTTGCATTTAAGTTTCATTCATTTATTTTCTTTGGTTAATTGTCTTTGTATTTTTAAAAATAATGGAGATGCAAATGGCAGAATTTGAGAAGTTTTTCAATGACTCAAAGTAAGTTTGATACAAAGATTTATCAATGTGGCTATGCGTGTATTGAAATATAACGTGCAAATGTATATTCAATATAACGTTGTGCAACAGGGATAATAAATATTTTCCTGTAATAGTAATAAGCATTCATTAGTTTCAAGTTTACAAAAATGAAATTATTAATGGTGTTGGGTGTTAAGAGGATATAGCGTGCAAATGTATATTTTCTGGCACTTTATTAGGCATCATTAATGTTTACAATAATTTTTGATTATAAATTAATGACTTAAAATTAAATTTTTAATAAGGAAAGTGTTTCTGGGTAGCGGACTCTGAGATGCTAGATATAACACGTGCGAATGGTTATAGATAGTAATCAGATTCAAGCTTTTTCTCCGAACATTGACCATTGCGAAGTTCTAAGTTTGTCAGAGCATTACGTGCGAATATAATGTCTCTGATGGAATAGAACTAGCATAAAATATAAATAATATACAAAAGTTAATTGAATTTTATTTGTTTTGAAACAGGAAAATATTTTAGATTTCTATTTGATTAAATATAAGAAAAATATATTCGTACCATAAAACGTTACAACCTAGAACAAGGTACAAACGTTTTCTCTTAATTATGTTTCTTTTAAATAAAATGGTGAATATAGTATAGCGATGCTATCTATTATGTAATAAATGTTAAATAAATTATACAATTATATTTTATATGGTTTCTGGTTTTCATTTAAATAAGCTATAACCTTATCCCAATCAAAAGTAAAACAAGAGAAGTGACGAGAGAGGAGAAATTTAGATACACTGATAGAATTCACGTATACTTATAAAGTACGTGCTGTTAAGATAAATAAAATATACATTAAGGATAATAAAAATTATCATCATCTTTATTATTTATGTTGCTGGAACAGCACACAACATAATTTATTTGGCAAAACCTAATGTATGGCAATACTACAATTATCATATTCCAAATAGTCATGTTGCCACAGCAATATGTTTCGGTATTTTTATACCATCTCGAGCTGAACTAACAGGTCAATTTGTGTATTGACCTGTTAGTTCAGCTCGAGAATGGTATGAAAATACCGAAACATATGTCGCAAAGACTAAATAAAAATTGTGGAAAGTTTTCAAGAGTTTTATTTTTATTTTTATTTAAAATAGTTATTAATAAAATGTTGCACCAAGAACCGTCTGCTAACTCAATTAATAGAATCTGTAAGATTTAATCTGACCATATCCACAACTTTATACAACACAGCCAGGCATATTAAATAGAATGTTATTTAAAAGAAAACGATAAAATAACTTAAAACTGTGTCAAAATGCAGCCGATATGAGAATTGTCAATCTGACTTGCTTTGCAATGACGTCATTGACAGCTCAAGCGAGCATACCGGTATAAGTGTATCGTGGTTGTTTCCTATTTCAAAATGTTCTCGTCATTCTTTACGTCATTATGACGTCCAATGCTAGATACGAAATTTCAACTACATTTTAGACATTTTGGTAATCCATTCATATGTCCCAAATCTACTGGCGATGACATACCTCCTCTGTTATCAGAAAACCCTATACATTTCAGAACGTAACAAAAACAAATATAAAAAACGTATTTGACTAAAATTTAATTATGTAATACAAAACTTTTACATCTCTCTAAACAAAATAATTATTGACAGTTAAAACGTATCCCAATTTTTCGCCTATACTTTGCTGGTTCAAATGTGGCGACATAATGGCAGTTTAGTAGGTACTTTGTATTTTTAATGACTTAAACAGATGGTCCATGTTTAGCTCTTTTCCTCGAATTTTCTACTTTTCTGTGTTTTTTTTTATCCGCCTTTAATGTTGACGAATGTATTGTTGAAACCACGTTAACAAATAGATTTAATACCACTATAATAAATAAGTTTTGATTAGATATAGGAAGAAATGGAAATACCAGTGTACCGAGATAGCCACTACGTGGTATGTTGTGCACAAATGGGGAAATGGTACGTACTTGTAAAATATCAATACTTGTACTGGCGATCTCCGTATGCGGGAACAAACTGTAAAAACAATCTGTATACGTAGAATTTTCTGATTTATTTTATAATATTAATTATTTTCGGTTCATGATATTGATTATTTTTGAATGGCAACAGCCATGAACCAAAGTGAATAAAACAAAGCCAAAAGTGCTTCTAAGGCAATCACCTGCTTATTTATTTTAGACAAATATTCGTTTTAAATATTAAAATATTTAATTTTCGTAAAACTCCCCCTCTATTAGTACCTAATCAATTCGTTATATGAACAAAGTAAAAATCGTGTTCATATCCTCCCTTGAATTTCCGTTAAATTCGCCCCTCGCATTCACTGGGAGAATCTCATGCAGTCAGTGAAGACTAACGTTTGCTTTAGATTTGCTTACCGTGTAAACAAAATTAAACTTTCTGAACTAATTACTTAACGAAAACTTAAACACCGTGATTTGTTAAGTCGCTGAAGAGGATTGAACTTCATCTGGGAATATTGCACCCGCTTTAACTTCTCAAAATAATATTTTCGCGGTCATTATTTTAATTAGGCAAACAAAACTGCAGCATGTACAAAAGAAAGAAAAGTGATGTTTCTGTGCAATTTACGACAATTTCTTTTATATAAAAGCAATGACTAAGTGTTTCAGTATTATTTCGTTTTTGTATATATAATTTTACAATTCTCTGACGTGATTATGGAAAGTTGACAAGGTTCATAATCCAATCAAACCGCGCAGTCATTTTTCTTCCGTGTAAATTATTTAATGTGAAAGTTAAGAGAGTATTTCTAAATATTTTAATAAAAAATGCCCACACAAATTGACTTTTTTAGATAGGTATGATGTGTGAAATGTGTTCTAATGATTTACTATAGTTTCACACCGAAAATACTTGCGTTTTCTGATTTATAGACAATACAATATTATGTTTGCAATAAACTGTCGTTTTTTCTGAAAGATTTTACTTACACCTACCTAGTAAGACATTTAATCTTTTTACATTTAGATTCTTCAAAAAAGCATGAAATTGTAATTATCAAAGAATTTTACTGAACTTGTATATGTAAAACCTTTATTCAAATAACTTTCTACGCTGGATATAATTTAAATATTGTTTCTTTCCTTACAACTTCATAAAGATTTTCAACTCGAATCATGAAGAAAAAACTGTTTGTTGTAAACACAAACATATATTGTCTGTAAATCTAAAAATACAAGTATTTTACGTGTTAAACTATAGTGAATCGTTAGAATACATTTCAAATATCATACCTAACACAAAAAAAAGGTCAATCTATGTACACAACTTTTATAAAAATTTCTTTGAAATAGTCTATTCTTTAACTCCATAAACTTTCGAAGCGTAAAAAGAAGTATTCGATTTGTTTGGATTGTGAACTTTGACCTAGAATAATAGTAACGTCAATAATAAAGTGGGTTATTTTTTATTTTAGATTTATTTTTACACTTTAGTAATAGTTTACTGAAGTAAACTTTTTTTTTGCAACTACAAACGATTTATGTTGTGTTTTTCTATCGAAATAAAATTGATTTACATTTCTTCTAACTGTGGTGATTTTAGTAATTATTTTTCATTATTCTCTGCATGTATATATGTGTATGTCTATGACGATGTATCCGGAGCAACCTCCACATTAATGCTATATTGTTGAGCACTTTTTTTCTGTCTAGTTAGTATAAGTTACCAAATATGTCAAACATCTTCTTTCTTCAGATGTAATATACCGAAAATATCGTTTTCAATTGCTCTGTTATTGTTGCAGTTGCATTCTTTCGACATTGTTCGGTTTTTTTACATCAATGTCATATATAAAATCGAATTTTATACATGAAATCAAAACTGTTTTTCTGAATATGACTTTCGTTATGGAGATATTCCAGTTAAAGAAAACACGGTAACTATGAAAATAAAATCTTTTTAATTGTTTAGTTTACAACTAAAATATGAATTATATCATTCGAAATAGTTAATTTTTGATAATTGAGTTTACTCAACTTGAGTTGAGTAGAGTCTTTGAGAATGGTAGAATATACCGAAACACTTGTTAGAAATGTTCTAATAAATTTAGTGAAACGAAATCAAGTTTTTTTTTAATTTTATCTACGTTAAAGTATACAAAAATTATAAGACCATTGCTAAAACATTCATGTTTCAGTGTATATCTCGACACAGAATTAAATACAATAACATAACAGGTATTTTATAAGTTTTCTATATGGTTTTTTATATTATAATGAATAATGTGCTTAGACAAATATAAAATAGATGCTGTTTTATTCTTAGATAGAGCTAAAATATAAAATACAATATTCATATTTGCATTCTTAAGCTTGAAAGTACATATAGCAAAACTATATTTCGAAATATAATACAACCTGACATATAAAACATACCTGAATATATTCGATTGTGTATATAAAGCACTAATTTTTGTGTTTCTTGTAAGCGAAAATGAAACAAGCAGCATTAATATTCAATAATATAATTTCACATATACCTACCAATATGTAACAACAGTATGTAATAAGTTCACAAGTTTTTCTGTAACATGAAATGAAACAATCAGTATTTACATTTAATAATATAATTTCACATATTCCAATAAGCACATATACCGCGAGATCAAAAATTATATTGATAAAGGTCTAAAGGTAAAAGAAAGTTCACACTTGGTTATTTGTTTCACTAAAATAATAATAATAAATTTTAGTGAAACAAATAACCAAGTGTGAACTTCCTTTTACCTTTATTATTTAATATGTTTCACCAAGTGCCTAGCGAGACCTCAATCAATTATATGATAAAGGTCTGCCATGGATGTAAAACGTCTGTCTTAAGTTATATCATTAAATGTTATACTGTCATTAATATTATCCAAACATAAACGCTTACTGTGTATTCCCAAATACCATTAAGTAGCACACCTGGTCCAAAATACGCTTCAATCATGTAAGTTTTGTGCGCTGTGGTGTAAAACATAATTGAAAAACTACAAGATGTCAGAGAAAAAATATAATGACAAATATTAATGACAGTATGACACTTAATTATATAACTTAAGACAGACGTTTTACAATCCATGACAAACCTACCTTTATCAACACAATTTTTGATCTCGCGGTATATATCAATGCAAAAGTTATAATTTCACAAGTTTTTCTGTGAAAAATCCACTGGAATCAGCCGTCATATTGCTCGTTTATGTATTCATGGGCTTTCTTTATTCTACATCGTATTTACTATGTAAATCTACAATTTCTTGCACAAAGCTGAAGTCAATAAAAAAAACAACTTTGCGTATGCTATCAGTAATATTATAGTTATGGATGTCAATTTAAATCAGAGGTTATATTTATGTTTTCTGTTTATATGTCATTTCGTAATTTCAAAATAGACATTTTGATTTAACGCATGCGCAGAACAGACAATGTGACCAATTCTATCTCCCTTATACCGTATTCCAAAAAGAGAGAGAGAATATTATTTGTATGTTTGAATATCTCCTAAACGAAGTCAATACATAAACTTATAGCGAATTATAAATATAATTCGCTATAACTTTGTTATTAATAAACCGATTTCAGTAATTCAAAAACCACGTAAGACGGGTGTATAAATACTACAAAATAGTATAATTTTTTTTTAATATGTCATTTTTGACAAGCGGTAGTCAATTTTTTTTTTAAATAGCAACACTTTTTTTGCAGTTTGGTAGAGATGTTTTTCTGAATACAATGGTGTGATGTTTAAATAACGATGCTTGCAGTATTTCTGAGTGCAAGGAACTAACACAAATCCCAAATTTAAAAAATCAGTTGTTATTCCTTCAGGAACACTTTGGAAACTTGCCTAAACTAATCACATATTTTGAAAATTGAATCTCAAATTAAAAGATGGATTAACCACATTAGACGTGGGCTATTAATAATTTCAAAAGTATTCCAAGTGACTTCGGTTGTGGCCTTCGGCAAAAGTTAGATGCAGTTTTTAATAGAAATCCAGATTTAATAACATTGCGGCAATTGTGTATGCTAAATACGCTGAAATAAAAGAACATTTCCAGTACGCACCTATAACCAGTTGCGATGTAGAAAGGACGCTTTCTATCTACAATGATGTACTTAATTCAAAGAGAACAAGTCTTACAGAAGAGAAAATGAACAAATAATAAGGTATTTTGTATTTTATAGATCACCAATCACTTGTTATCCAATTCTATAAATAAAATTAAAACCTCTTTAAAAATACATGTGAATAGTGCGCCCATGGGCGATGAGTCATCAACCGTTCGTGCCCGCGCCCTAGTTACGATGTTTTATTTTTGACGTTAATATAACTTTTCCATTGTTTTGCATTCCACGGCACACTTAAACTTTTTTTAAAAAATAAAATTATTTTCCAAGAATATTTTACAAAGTCAAATTGAATACCATTATATTCAGAAAAAATATCTATACCAAATCGGAAAAAAAAATAAAGTTGCATACTAAAAGAAAATAAAATTATACTATTTTGTAGTATTTATACAACTATCTTGTGTGATTTTTGAATTACTGAAATCGGATTATTAATGACTGTAAATACAAATGCGTTTTGTTTCCTCCATTTACCGACAATTGACAATGCTTAAATTTTCAATTTAATATTTATTTTGAATACCATTCTGCGATTTTGACTCTTCCTATATTATTTTGACTATCACTTCTAAATAACTATTATTATTCGTTGACTCTTGTTCTAAAGTATTTTCAAAGAGAAAATACAAAACCTTTCCTTTCAACTACTTTACTCTCTTCATAAAGCCGCTTCTTCAACTATTCTTGTAACTTTGATAATTCGATGTTATTTGCCAATTATGACGACAAAGTAATTTATGTGTTGGTGTTTTAAATGTGTAGATCTAGTGTCTTTTGTTACTGTTATTGGCAAAATGAAACATTGACCTAACTAACCAACACACTAATCCTATTATTTCTATTTTTTTAGATGCAGATGGAGTAAACTTAATATATTCAGGGCGAAGTAAGTTCGGTGTTTGTTTCTTTTATAAAGTGTTTGGTTGTGATTGTCTCATTGGGGACCTATGCGAAAGCAAAGACAAAAGGCGTCCGCCAATGATATTATCCTATTAAATGAATGCGATAAAACAAGGACAATTAAGCCAATGTCACGTGGCTAAATGTTGTATGTTGAAATTTCGATGTGTTAGGTAGAATTTGGTGTATTGTAATGGACCAAGAACGTTTAATTTTTATTTTATTCTATAAGCAGAATGTAGGGTAATTCTTAGAAAAGTAACATTTTGAAGTTCCTATAATTTTGTAAAAAACACAATGGAAAAGTCACCCAATACATAAAAAAAAGGCTATCTGTTAATAAACAAAATCACATTACAAAATATCCTTTGCAATATCAATTAAAATTAAAATAAAATAAATAAAAACAACAGGACATACTAATAAAACAGAGAGAATAACTTACTTGATTACTTGATGAACATCAAGACCTCACAAGATTCGAATAACCCTTTTCTGCAGAATAAATATTCGAACTGATGCAGAAGAATATCCCCAAAATGCTATTGAAGAGATAGCACTGTAGAAAGAAATGATTGGTAAGTGTCGATGCTTGTTCTGTAGCTATCGTTTTATTCTTTTGATACATTATACCCTGTCTCAGAATAAGAAGGAGTGATTCAAATATCCCGCCAAAACATGGGACACACAGCCTAAATGTAGTAGACAATTTGGTATGACATCATGACAATTGAGGTTAGAAGAACTGTATTATATTTAAGTAAGGATTTAGGTGTTTTGTGTTTCATTTACCACCTTGGTTAAAATGGATGGCCGTGTAATTTTTCATTCTACCAATCGAAGCGGCAATATGAGTGCAAGGGAATTGGAAACAGGAAGTACAGTGAATGTGTTATACCAACATGAAAATTGTGAATCAAGTCTATTTATTATTAAATTTTTGTACCAGAGAGCAAAAATGAATTAAACTTTTTAACTTTTATCAAGACGTCCTTAAGAACTAGCAGAAGACGTTTTGCTTATTAGTTTCTATTTTAAGTAACAATAAAGAACTTATACAAATAAATCATTCGTATTACTCTTAATACACACCATGAGCAGGTAAATTCAAGCAACCACTCTTGGAAATGTGAATCTTACATGCAACAGTAATAAATATAAAAATTTATATCGGCTGAAGTTGCTTACATGACCTGCAAAGATACGTAATTACATATACACGTTATAAATTATTATTCACTATTATATACAGGAAGTTAACAATAATTTAGTGTTGACATCATATTAAAAAGATTAAAAATACAACAATTGAGACTATATAGGTGTAGTAGTTGTTGACAGTGGATTAATGCTTTAATCTTGCTGGCGATTTTCTAATTGCTATGTGTAACAATTAACCTTTTTTGCTTGAAGTTTTTACGTGTGAGAGAACTTGCTCGTTTCTCATATATAAATAAAACACATTTTGTTATATGAACTTATATGTATAGAGGCATATATTTTTACATGTGTGGCTAGGTTGCCCGGTCGTTATGCACTGCTCTAGTATTTGTTTTTGTACGTCTAGTTCCCACCCTTCGAACACAAACATCTGGATGGGATTAAATACAAAAATAAATATGCCACTTTATTTTTAGTGGCCATTTACTATTATTTATCGTAATAAGTAACTATACTATGGAATGTAAAATAATGTATAATACATAATGTAAATGCAATTATGTCCAAATAGTACACACGTCACATTTTATTGTTATATAAATTGTTTGGAGTTTCCGAACAATAGGTGTCCCAGCTAAGACTTTCAGGTCATATATCTCCATTGTTATTGAACGAATTTTTATAAAATTTGGAATATAGACAATTTATTAAGTGAAGAACGTGAATTCAACTAGCTTTTATTTTATGTTATTGTATTGTTGCGTTAAAACTAATCACAATATAAAAATATAAAATTAATGTAACGCACTTACAACTACTACGAATAAATTAACACACGTATTTATATCTATCACTACTATTTATGTCTGTAATATTTATGTAATAAAACTGTACCGCTCACTTATTTATGTTTATTTGAACTGTTCAGTAAATACCGCGCGCGATTACTATTGAATGAATGAATTCCTTATCCCACCGGCGGCATTTATATATATGTGCAGACAAAAGGTCTAGCAAATTCTTGCTCTCTTCTACCATATTCCAGACTTTCTGTTGCTGACGTAGTATATGACTGCAGTTGATTTATGACTTATTTACGGTGCGTCGCGCTGATGTTTACTTTTCTTTTGTCGTCGCCCGGAGGTCTGCTTCTTTTGTGGGCTTGTTTCGTTACAGTATATTCAGGCGAGTTAAAGGCAGCATACTTTATTAAATGCAAGATACTGGTTTCAGACTTTCCAGTTTTCAGTGCAAACAATTAAACTCACAGAACACCCATAGATACTCCACTAAACTACCAATAAAGGTTAAGTGGGGTTTTCGGGACAACATGCGCATTAAAACTTTGAATTTCAGGTCTGAAAGTAGTCAATTTAATAACAAAAATCAGATGAAAACGTCATAGTAGATGTTTTACTTCATTTTTTCTGGAGAGGCTTGATTTTTGGTGCTTAACCATCTAAAGATATTTTCCTGGAATTTGAAAAAAAGAAGAACAATGAGTTACATTTTTTAACTTTCACTAATTTCAAAAGTAACATAACAATCCTCATTCAATAAAGTATCTACATTTTAAATTTCAAAAAAATTCGTTCAATAATAATGGAGATATATGATCCGAAAGTCTTAGCTGGGACACCCAAGACTTACAAAAAAAAATTGCCGCATAAATTAGTCTGATTCACTTGTGCTTGACATTAATAAGTCACATCCACCATCACTGCTTCGGATAGAAATAACAAATGGTTTCACAATCATCCATTAATCCATCTATGTCTCACTCTTTTTTTTCTATACTTTAATTACACGGTCGGCACATTTTTTCCAATTAGTTATGGTAACATTTCTAATTGCTTCTGTTAAAAGTTCTCGTACAAGTGATATTTTGAAAAGAGAATTTTTTGAAGCAACTTCACCTTCTTCTAGTTGGGCTCAAATCATTTCAGTCGGATTGCGCTCGCAATGATATGGAAGTAACCTGTGCAGCTGTCCTTTGCAACTTGGGTAATATTTGTTGTAATATCCTTCAAAAATGTTACCGTCCATTTCATGAATCAATACAATAGTTCTTCCCCCACATATATCAATTCAGATCCTTGCGTATCTTTACCAGTAGGGTTTTTAATCCTGCCGATAGGCTTTCAACAAAAGTTTGTCATGCAATCCAAACTTTTTATTTGTATGTCCTTCATTCAAGTATGTTTCATCTAATTAAATATTGGACGACCATCCTAATTTGTACTGTTTTAATATTCCCAGATATTTTCATCTTCTTCTGTTAGTACAGGTCTCTTATTACGTTTGACATATCCGAAATATAACAAGTATATGAACATGTGGTAATATAATTAGTATTTATTAACACTTTCTTGAAATTATTGACTTTCAAGAATCTGTGTAGAACTACTCAGTTTATTTTTGGTATGGACTCATCTATAGTTATTTTTGCAATGATATTAAGTGTAGGACGTTCGATTTTAAAAAGGAAACTGTGCACTACCGTACAGTTTTTTTGACGATTCGTCAAATTCAATGTTTCAAATGCCTGATCACTTTTTCTTTAGGTCGTAAGCCGTCTGATCACTCATGTTCATATTGTACATAAAGGTATGGATTATATTTAATAACACAATAAAGTATAATAAACTAAAGTAAAAATGTAAGAGACTAGGTTATGGCTTGGTTATAAACTTAGACGATTTAAACATCGAGACACGCCTTAACTATATATAAAGCAGTGAAGCAAACATAATTCTACGCGGATGACGTCACGGGTGGGCACGATGCAACTACATACAACTACTACAGACTTTGTATGTACTACAAAATTTACTTTTGTAGTACAAAGGAATTCCTTATTTTAATTTATTAAAAACCCCAATCTCCTTATTTGAAAAATATTTGTTTAGAAACATTATAATCTTGATATTTTAAGAAAATTTGTAAAACAAAATCTGAATATACAACCCAGAAATTTCGTTTCTGGTACCTTATCGTACTTACCTCAAATAACTATAAATGTTTGTAAAGACCAGTCAATTTCAGGTGTGGGCACCACACGACTTTCATATACATATTATAAATATCAAATTATGCAAAGTTGTTCTAAATTAAGCTTTAAATACATTGATCCTCTTAAAAAAATACGCCTGTGAATAAATGTGTCCGAAATTTGAAAATTCTTTTATAGAAAAATTATGTAAAATCCTATTCTAAGTACTTCTAGTCTCTTAATCTCAAAAAATGCATACTTTGTGAGATATTTGCAAAAAAAATGCTACTCGCTAAGAGTAAAGGTATTAATTACTTCCGGGCCGAGTTTTGAAATTTTGTTTATACAAAAGATATTCCAAATCCAGATCTAAATACTTTTATACTCTTGATAAATATATCAGTAGCACAGAGGTAAACCGTCGCATCTCCATTATAGAGAGTTTTGAGAAATTAACGAAAACAGTTTTTATTTCGTCTATTAAAAAAATTGCCGAAAATTGAAAAATAGCAGGAATTCATATTCCTGCACTCCGTATCAATACGCTCTGCATGACAAAAAGAAGTATTCATTGTTTCCATAACTCATACCTGAACATGATTTTGTGGACTTACGACTATTTACTTCAACGTCAAATAGCAGGTAAAGGGTCGTTACTACTCCTCATTCAATTTAAAAGATCATTATTTTTATTTTTTAAACTCAAATTTTATTCAAATACACAAAAAAAGAAAAATAAACTGAATGCCAAGCTTAAAAAAAAACAGTTAAGTTTATTCGTCATCGTCTTGTCCATCTTTTGATGCTACCGGTATATTTCTGTAGTAGTCGTGAAAGGGGGTCGGGACCCACTTGAGAAGTGTAATTAAGTGATCTTTCTTCTTTTTGTTGATCCCCTTTGGACTATTTCTTATGGCAGGTAAGTTGTCCGGTAGTTTCATCGTCTGTCTAACAGATCTTGCAATATTAAGAGTTTTGAAGGTTTCTTGGTCGAATTCTGTTTTATAATAAATAATGGATGGTGACTCAACACGTGCCTCCAACCAAACAACTGCAGATATTAGAAAATTTTCTTTGTCCGTATTTTGTTTCCTGCTTGTGAAAGGTGCTCCGCGGGAGCTATACAAAACTTCAAAATTTTTAAAATCTTCTATTTCCATACTAAAAACTGTTGCACCAGAAGTTCGTATAAGTTGCTCCCAGTCCCAGGGAGTTACAATTTGCATCGTGGGTTGTTTCTTTACTGTTCTCTCAATCAAACCATGGATATGGTCAGCTTCCATGTGAGTATGCCCACGTAAAAGAAATGTGTGAACAACAGTTTTCAGAGAAGGACATACATTTAAGAGCCAAAAGTAACTTGTTAACATCATAATGTTTCTATTTTGGCTAGGACAGTTATCGGACCATATTATTAAATTTTCGGTTCCACTTTGAGCAATAACATTGTTTGCCCATTTTAACAGCGCCGAAGCAACTTCATTCCCTCCTCTTCCAGCTTTGGACTCGTCCCAAGTTATACAGTAGGATTTCTTATCGGTAGCATCGTAAATCGTGAGATTGAGTGTCCACAGTTTTAGCAAATAGAAGCTTTGGCAATTCGATAGATATGGAGTAGGTAAACATTTTTGAAGGTCTAACATTATTACCTTAGTTTTTTCAACGCCCCTACTCATTTCTTTATCTCGCCTTTTTTCTTGGTAGCGTCTTTCGGCTTCGTCAAGGTGGGCACGGTAAGCCTGATGAGCTTCTTGCTTATCTTTTTCGTCAAGGGAGTTGTCTTTAAGTTTCAAAACAAAACTGTCACAAGCATCACAGCTGTCACTGGAAGGTTTCTTAAATCCTAGATTGAATTCATTATCGAAGACACGCTTGTAAGCCCAATGCTTCACGACTTCATTCTGTGGAACATTATCTTCTACACACTTTTGTTTGTACAATTGGTAAAGCCTCTCTGTATTTAGGTCACTTCCCAAATAGTTTTTAGCACTTTTCTCGCGGCTGTAGTGACTCTGATACAAAGGAAATGACCTGATATGAGATCTAACTTTGTTGAGGACATTTTCCTGAAGTTTGTTTGAAGGTACGTGCCGACCTCTCATATCACGTGCAGTAAAACCCCCCACATTTCCCTTTTTCAATGATGTTCTTACTACAGTTTCTGAGATTCCTAAAGTATTTAGGAAAAACACTTTGCATCAAAGTAGTAAGAAATTGTTTGCTTCCTTTGACCATTTCTGTTGCCGTCTTTAGATCTTACTCGATTCGGGGGCTTACTGCTCACATGTGATATTATAAATTGCCGCTTTACGTCCCAATTTTTTGATGCGTCCCAATAACAGTGGAATATTTCGTTTCGTACATCTCGTTTATTTTTTTCTGAACACTTTTTCTTGCAGGGCCCGCATGCTTGTTTTATGGATTTCGCACGTATTAACTTGCCTGTTTTAGAAATATGCTCTTTTCCATATAACGTCTTCACTGTTCTCTTGGATGCTTTCCATTGGTCCATATTTCTTAGTTGTTTCCTAATCTCCTTTTTTGCAGTCGGGTTTGCAGCACCAAGTCGATTGGTGACATTCTCTTGTTCACTTTCCAAATTTTCGACTGACGCTTGTTCTGGTTCAGATTCTGAACTTGGAACGTAGTTAGGATCCGCGTCGCTGTCATCACCATAATAAGCTTCTCCAATCTCATCGTAATCATCAATAGCTCCTGCAGTTGTTTTACTTATATTTTCTTCCATTTGTTTGGGGTGTGGGCCAGTAAAACTTCTAGAAGAATGGCCAAGTTCTGCAGCCATGCTTGAGAGAGGCAAATTCTCCTCAGAATCGGTTTCGGAGATGGACATAACTTCTGGGTTGCATAATTCTGTACAGTTATTTCTAAAGTTGGAAGCCACTGCTCCTATATTCTTCGACATTTCAAACTCAGTTTGAGATTCCCCTTGTTCCAAATTGCCTTCGATTACTACTTCTCTATTTTGCGTTTGTTCTAAGGGAAAAGATTCGAGTTGAATTTCAAGGCGAGAATTAAGCATAAAATCATATTTTCCGGCTTCAGATACAGTGTCAAACATTTCTACAATTTTCGTGACGTTTTCTACAACAGATTCATCTGATGTGTTTTCTGAAACAAAGTTTACATATACCTAAATAGCCGTATCTTCAAAGTACATAATCAATGAGAGAATTATTTCTCTTTTATTCGTATGTGATATTTTCCTTGCATTGTTGACAATTTTTGCTATGTTTTTTCTAACAGGAACAGACTCATTAGTTGTGTTTTCTGAAATGAAGCTTACAGGTAAACAGTCGTATCAGTGAGGGCATCATTTTTTCTTGTAATAGCACAGACAATTAAAAAAATGTGCTTTTGTATAATGTTCACATTTGTCATAAGCGTTCATTTTAGTGTTACAATATAACAATACATTACTTTGCCCAGGATTTTTTAAATTATAACCTCAAAATGTACCATGTTTTCATGTTTGTTTAAGCTATCAGTGAAAATTTTACATACCGTATCTGTCATTACCTTTTCTTACATTTTCCAAAGCCAGCTGCACAAGGTTTCTGCTTCTGCTCGTCATTATTACTAGTTCCAAACAGGTGGAGAACATTGAAGAATGGAGATACGATCATTTACCACTAATGAAATCTAGCTTCACATTCATGCGCAGTATCGCTCGGTGGAGTTACTATTATTTACTTCCGTGGGTACAGGAGATATTACAGTTTCTAACTCGAATATCTCATATACTAATGCATTGACACTTACGATCTTTTGCCGTTCGAAAAAAGAAAGTTTTGTTTGCGGTAAAGTGTAGTGAACTCAAATGTGGCTAAACGTGGAGTTACGACAGTTTACCTCTGTGCTACAGATATATAGAATGCATAATTTACGACATATTTGCAAAAAATCGCTATGCGATAAAAGTTTTACTTCCGGTCCGAATTTTGAAAAATTTTTTACACAAACAGTATTGGAAATTAAGTTCTAAATACTTTTATACTCGTAATGTACCTGTCTAAAAAGTATAGTTTGCGAAATATGTGCAAAAAACTGATTTTCGATAAGAGTAAAAGACCTAATTCCGGTAGAAATTTCAAAAAACTTTTATAACAAAATTTTTCTCAAATTTTATTTTGAATACGTATGAATTCTTTATAAATTTGTTTAAACTTAGTAGTTGACGAAATATTGGCAAAATTAAATTTTTTCACTGAAGTAAACTACTACTTCCGGTCTACCAATTTTACTCAGATCCCAAGAGGGTGAATTTATACACGTAAATACAAAATTTGGAATTGATATCTACAGCGGTTTGACCGCTATCGTGGTCAGAGAGAGAGAGAGAGAGAGACATTTTTTAAAACCCACTTTTTTGGAATCAGGGGACCTCAAAACGTGGACATCTGCAAAAATCTGGAGGTCGAAAATTTTCGTCATCACAATACTTCCTTATACTACGTATAAGAAAGTAAAAGAAATTGATTTATTTAATACTTATAAAAATGATTTTGTATTTTCAATTATTGTCCAGATCCATTGCTTTTTCAATATTATATCTTGAGGAAATCTGTAATTTTATCAAGTGGATGCTTATTTCGAACAAGTCAATGTTCAAATTTTATTTGAACATTGACTTGTTCGAAATACTACGCTACTAGTGTTGTAAATTAATACGTTAGTTATTAAGTAATAATTATCATGATAATTAACACATTTTTCATCATTTATATTAACAGTTAATTAACAATAATTGATGATAATTATCACACTCACAACACTAGACGCTACAAGTTTTTTCTTTATTGAATAGCAGCATTATTATACTTATCGATGAAATGATATATCTGTCTAACGTTTGTGTTGTTCGTTGCAGTTATATACACTACAGGATTGTACCATAATTAAAATTAGAACGATTTAATCAATATTAACACTGTGTCTATAACGTTAAAATGGACGTTAGACATACAACAACAGCGGCAGAAACAAGCCCACCCGTGAGGTCACATGCCTGCGTTATCTTATGCTTCAGTTCGTATTCAAGGCGGGACGGAAAACGGCGTGTCTATATGTATAAATGGTCTAAGGTTATAAACATAAAATGACGTTTTGGCGAACTTATTTTCCCATGTTAAACTTGCCTACGCAAGAACCAATGAAATAACTTAAAAATATACACCATTTTGGCGGGATATTTAAATTACTCCTTTTTATTCTGAAACAAGGTTTATAGTTTGACGAAAGTCTGACTCTTAAAGGTTGGCAACACTTTATGTTTATGTTGCTGGCTTCAGCCATGTTTCCGATGTCTACTGTCAAAATTTCAAACAAATCCGACAGTTTATGTTTTATACTCATTTAAAGAAAAATTTAAAGTATGTCATACGCATGACTCACATTTGTGTCAAGTTTAACATTTAAATGCTTTAATAATAGAAGTTATGTTCTCATTTCGTCGTCACTTGGTATATTATGTGTTCGACTGTGTTTTTTAAAAACTTTGAAATAGCAACATCAAACTGTTACTTTCCTATGAATAAACCTTACATTGTATAGAGTGAATTTTAAAAGTAATTAGTCCAGAAAGAGTATTAAGTTGATGCATATAGGTACAGTCGTTTGAAATCGGAAATCCGCCGATGCTCAAATTACCGAGATTGCATGAAAATATTAGGAGATGTAAAACCCCACGACTGCGATGGAGTGAATACAGATTTCTTTACTTTTAATCCACTACTAACGTTTTAACATGTAATGTAATGGCAGACTTTCATGATTCACGGGATCAAATCACACTTTCATAAGCGTAAGTATCTTATCTCTTGACGTAGTTGTATTGGCGTCAAGAACGCAATACGTGTTATTAAATAAGGGACCCCAAAAATGACACTAGCCGACTGTTTTAATTTTTTTTTAATAAATCTTTTAAAAATGGGTGTCCAGTTCTTATAGCCTTTAACTGAAGGCATAACCTGAAACCAAATCTTTCTAACACGTCTAGTTTTAAAGTTATAATCATACTCCGCTAGTAGATAAACGATAATATTGTATTTAGGAAATTTGTTATACAGAAGTTATAAAAAGAGATAGGATAAGTAGAAAAATCTTGATACAACAAATACTTGAATATCTAATCAGTATCAAGAATACAAAAACACTTACCGGCACACAAAGGAAAATTGCTGATAATTCGCTCAAATTTTATATTAATTTCTCCTGGAACAATGCTGTTCCATGGCTGCCATTCTTTTATTTGCACAGAGAAAACTGTATAATACAGGCTATTAGAAACATAATAGTAGGTATTAAATTTTGTATTACGTATAGTGACAGTAAAAAAATGTAATACACAGTATTACACAAATTTAATATGAATCTGTTAATACAAATTATTATAACGTATAATACTATTAATTAATTGTCCTCTTTTTTGCTTGAAATATTTTTCAATCAAAGTAACAGGAAATAAGATAATTAGCACAGCTTGTATAGTTGTCGGGTATTATTAAATAAATTACCCGATTTTCTTTAATTACCCCGTTGTCATCTGCAGATTGATGTGTATGTATATACAAAATAAACGAATATTGAGTGGTCATCCACAAAATAAAACAATTTAGGAAACTACAGGTGCACCACCACATCATATTACGATATTTCAACAACAAAAAAAAAGAGCTGCATCTGAACCGTCACTGTTTGTGGGAAGGTTAGTGTTTAAAGCAGTTTTTGAGGTTATATTTTTCTGTAGCTATTCCTTTTCATTGTATGGATTATTGTCTTTTTCAATATACCTATTTGAAATTTGAAAGCACCTAAATTTTTATACAGGCCAAAACTTTATTGTTTAGTAAACGTTAAAGATATTGTATTATATATGTATTATAGAGGCAATTAACTGGATTAATAAATATTAATAAAACATATTATACCCGGTATTATATTTTTTCTATAATCTAGATTGTATTAGACAGTTTTCTCTGTGTGGTAATGATGCTGAACTGCTCGGCTATCCTACAGACACAAAAAACAATAATATTTGATAAACTTTCCTTGCTTTTCATGTAATAAGGAAATAACCTTATGGTCGCCACAGATTTACTAACGATGATTTGAATATTGAATGAGATTTAATATAGCTGACATACTGCACAGAGAAGACTGTTTAATACAGGTTATTAGAAATATAATCGTAGGTATTAATTTTTATATTACGCATAGTGACAGCAAAAAAAATTAATACACAGTATTACACAAATTTAATATGAATCTGTTAATACAGATTATTATAACGTATACTTAATACTATTAATTATTCGCCTTTATTACGTGAAATATTTTTCAATTAAAGTAACAGGAAGTAAGTTAATTAGCACAATCTGTATAGTTGTCTCGATTGGTTCAGCCTATATACAAAAATTACCCGATTGTCTTTAATTACGCTGTTGTCAGCTGCAGATTAATTTAATCGCCATCGTGTTAATATCAGCAAAGTTGTGTATGTATATACAAAATAAGCAAATATTGACTGGTCATCCACAAAATAAAACAATTTAGGAAACAACAGATGCACCACCACATCATATTTCGATTGTTATACCCAAACTTTCAACAACAACAAAAGAGCTGCGTCCAAACCGTCACTGTTTTTGAGAAGGTTAGTGTTTAAAGCAATTTTTGAGGTTTTGTTTTTCTGTAGCTATTCCTTTTCATTGTCTGGATTATTGTCTTTTTCAATATATTTGAAATTTGAAAGCACTTACATTTTTATACACGCCAAAACATTATTGTTTAGTAAATGTTAAAGACATTGTATTATATTTATATTATACACATTGTATTATATTTATATTATAGAGACAATTAACTGGATTATTAAGTATTAATAAAACTTATTATAACCGGTATTATATTTTTTCTATTATCTAGATTGTATTAGACAGTTTTCTCTGTGTGGTCATACGTTTCTTTTGTCTTTGTAGAACACAAAAGAAACATAGTTAGCATTATAAAGTAAAACGGATTTGAGACTTGTTTTCGACGAGTCGATAAACAGTCTCCATTCTGCAGGGTTATAGTCAATACTAATTTTATACAAAAGTTGATTTATATCAGTACAGTAACAGAAATTTCTTTCATCTATGTAAAAAAAAAAAACTGGATTTTTCGTGAAGATTCTTCAATACAGAGATTCTTGTAGTGGAACGTAAAAGACTCCATTCTTTTAATCGGGATCCCAAAATTTGTGATTTTTCTTTGGTTAAACCCAATGTTAGGTATCAACCCCAAGGCGAAGTTCAGCATCAAGCTGTTTTTCAACTTAACCTTGATCAGTATTATACATAACGATGAAGCAGGTGCTCAAAAACTACAAAAGTCCAGACAAATACATAAAAATATCACAGACATTGAATTCCAATTCGTATATCTTCAGCGATACCACAAATTCAATTGAAATACCTTGCAGTAATATCCCTTACAATTTAATAAGAAAAGAATTAATAACAAAATAGAAAAGAGAACTCGACTGTGCAGTCTAAAACGGCTACACACAAACACAATGCCAACACAACATTAATATAACCCCCTAACCACTGGCTCACATCAATATCCCCCGTGATTCTATAAATATCTCTAAACTTTTCCACGAAAAAACGTGACAGTGGAAGTAAATCCCGTATCAAATTATTCAGATCTGATTGAGTAATGAGATGTGGTTCATCGGTAGAAACATAGGTCAGATCACTTGAAAATGACTCATTCAAAACATCGTTTATATCTTCCTCGTCCGTGGAGTTTGCAGAAGAATTTTATGTGGTACCTATGTTTTGTGTTCATGTTTAATTTTGAAGCCAAGTTATTGTTCATAGCATCCTTGAATTAATTCACTTAAAGGCTTCTTTCGCAATTTTGTAACATATATAATCCACAAACATAACAAAAACTGTGTTTACCGCTGCCCTTCACGGTATAGCCGCGAACATGCTCGAGCTTGTTACAGTACTTTTTCAATTTTAAATTTTACGTTAATCTTAGTAAAAACAGATAAAAATTTTATTTTGAAACTGTGTAGTGTTACCCTATGTTAGAATACAATTTTCATGTTTAAAACAATGCAAAATACTAAAATTTTAGACAGTTAAGTCAGTCATAAGAATCGTGTCGGCTAGTGTAAATGTTATAAACTAAATCTATAATATTTAAACGAATATAATTTAAATAATAAACATTATGTTATTTAAGCAGGTAACCAGAACCTAAAACGCACATAATGTATATCAGTATTTAAGAGGTAGATCAACAGAGATTATTAGTTTAGGAACAATCCTGCATCTGTTGCAGAGATTTTATGTCAATCGGGAGTAGTATTATTGTTATAAACCTGGACGTAAAATAAATGATGGTGCATATTGTGTAAATTCCATACCATAGAAATAATTACATTTCTACCTGTTTATTAAATGGACATACAGGGTAATTCATAGCTGATGGAAGAAATTAAACATCTCGAACGGAATTTCATTTTAAGCTAAAATAAAAAAAAATCATTTTATGTCAAATATCCCTTTGTTTTCCGTTTATGTGTTGTTCATGTTTATAAAGTAAAACACTAATTAATTTAGGTGAAATAAGAAGAAGTTTATGGATTAAATTAGAACAAAGCAACGTAAAACAAAAACATACAAAAACACATCATTTTCGCAGTTATCCAGTACATTAGGTATTCAAATCTCGAATAACTTTCGCCACAGCAACCTCCACATTATTCACATCTAATAATTTAACGTTAATATTTTATTAACAATAAACACCTGTTTGCATGAATCTCTTAGCTGAATATTGAAGACTCCTCTTAAGCACATCTATTGAATATAACACCATAGCAAAATCTCGAGTGAATATATGAGTTGTACGCACTTAGTGCAACGCGTCCTTTAACAGAACCTGCAATAGTGCAAAGAGCATAACCAAACCCAGATATTTTTCCATATAGATACCTCTTCCAGTTTAACTGGCTATCCAAATACAAACCCAGAATGGACAAGTAAATGGATGAACATAAAACAAATGTGAAGTATAGATTGAGAACAGCAGAGGGCCTAAAATGAAACCCTGCGGTACACCGCATTTCAGAAAAGTTACATTTGACACAGCACCACTGACAATCACTCGGTGACTTCTATTCAACAATTAGCTCCGAAAAAGACTTACAGCTCCCTTTCCCAGATCTATATAGTGCTAAAAGAAAAGAAAAAGTTCATGATTAAGGCTGCCGAAGACCTTAGGGAAGTGCAGAAGGACTAATATAGATACAAGACATCTATCTGTAGCAAAAATAATATCATCAGTAATAACTATAATCGCAGTAGCGCAACTATATTCTGCTCTAAAACCTGACTGAAAAAACAGTTAATATATGACAATTATTGTAGGCGATGAAGCCTAGGAAATCATATGGTATACTGATGACACCACGCTAATTGCAGAAAATGAAATTCAAGAAAGCCACGGAAAAAATCAACATGATCACATCCACTGAAAATCCTTTTCTCTTAAATCATTGTTACTCTAAATATTCCGAAGTATATTAAAGTGAAAATCAAGTGATTAATCAGAATAAATCTAGAGCAACATGGAAACACCGTCGGAATTTCGATTTTCACGAAACGGGAGCCATTTTTCTAATTATTTCGGGCAAATTTGAATTTTCTTACTAAATTCTTTGGCTCAATGTTTAAAACGATTACAACAACCTAGAACAACCTTTAGAATTTTCAAAAATTTTTGAAAAAAGGGGTACTGGATAAAAAAAAAAGTGTTTTTTTCAATTATGTCGGAATGTTTTAATTTTTTTCTTTTTTTGAAATACTTTGGAAGAAGTTCAAGATTTTAGATTTTCGAAAGAAGGGGCAGAACTAACTTCACACAGGCTTAAATTTTACACTTTTCTTAAAAAGTAAAACTACGTAACACTCCAAAACGCTACAATTCTCAAACGGTTCATAATCCAAACAAACCGCGCAGTCGTTTTTCTCCCGTGTAAATTATATGCTGTATGAAATGTGTTCTAATGATTTACTATAGTTTAACACAGAAAATACTTGTATTTTTAGATTCATAGACAATACAACATTGTGTTTACAACATATTTATACCTACCTAGTAGGTAATTTAATTTTTTCACATTTAGATTTTTAGAATTTTACTGAACTTGTATATGCAACACCTTTATTAAAATAACTTTCAATGCTGGATAGAATTTAAATATTGTTTCTTTCCTTGAAGTGTATTGCTTTGTATTATTGATATAGTTAAACTTGCAAGTTCATACCTACAGATTTTCAGCAGAATAATGAACAAAAAACAGTCACTGTTTGTTGTAAACACAAAGATATAAAAGTACAAGTATTTTATGTGTTAAACTACAATGAATCGTTCAAATACATTTCTAATATCATACCTAACACCAAAAAAGGCCAATCTATGTACATAACTTTTATAAAAATTACTTTGAAATTGTCTCCCCTATAAAGCCATATACTTTACACGCGATAAAAAGAAGTATCCGGTTTGTTGGGATTGTACCCGCATTATAAAAGGATAATATTGACTATAGAGCAGATATGCATAATTTCAAATGTTCGAGTGTAAATGTGTAAACAGTTAAATGTAGGTATTATTTGCCATTTCATTTGCTGATCAAGTATCCTTTACCAGCTTTGGCATCGTAAGTTATCATATCGTACACTGGGCACATAATTAAGCTACAGGACATCATTTATTTTTCGTTCGAGGTCTGATTATTAGGCACTAACATAAACAATTTCACGAATTGTTGTTACAATAGCTTCCTTTTGCACGATCCGATGTGTGGCAGGAAATACAATTTAAATTTCGTATTGAATATTATGACAAAACTTACCGGGTAACCACACGAAAAATTAATATTGGATTATTTCTGGTGTTTTTGAATTTAAAATTTTGGGTGGTTGTTCGGGATATAGAGAGGGACAATGAATAGTGTATTTTATACCGCCCCATTAGGTCACCCGCCGCCGCCGGCCAACCCCACTCCAAGATTTTAAATGACACCTTATATTTCTTTTTGTTGATTTTGAAAGAACACAATTTTCTTGATATTCCTATGTAAAAAAAAACTAGTTATTTACATCATGAAATTTATGAGATATTTAATGTTAAAGGTTTCAGATATCAGGAATTATTAACTTAAAACGATATTTATTCACAACATTTTAGTCAAATTAAATACTCAAATTGTTCGCCGTTTATATTTTTAAACATAAATTAAGTCTATTTTCAAAAGCATTTCTAACACTTACGGCGTTAAATTTAGACATTCCTCTTTATTCTATTACGTAAATCAGCTATTGATGGTGGCGGTGTATCTTCTATGGTCATTTTCACTAACTCGTCCACTCTACATGCTCCAGAAATACCGAATACTCCAGCAACCTACAAACAATAATACAGAAAATGTTAAATCGAAAGGAATTTTTCTTTTTTACTAATTAGCTTAATAATCAAATATTTTTGATCTGGTGCTTCCTGAACAAATTTGATAATTTCGTTTTTTGTTAAAATTTTGGGTTTTTTTTTTTTGTCTGTAACCTTCACCTATCCTTTTCAGAAATTAACGAAATTTTGGATATTTAGATATCTATATCCGCATCATGTTTATTATAATTGCAAGGGTTGATTTCAACATTGAATAATTAGCTCAAGTTGAATAATTTGCCCAAGTTGAAGATTTTATCTTTGAACGAAGCTCTAAGAAGTACGCCATAAAAACATTATCAAAAAAAAATCCGTTTTTTTTCTTAATGCGAAAATCCTTAAAGCGATTATACGCATATTCATACTTTTTTTTCGATTTTGCTCGCAGAAAATTACATGACGCGGTATTTACTGCCTCCACTAGTTCCGGCGGAGTACGAGGCGGGAAAATAATATTCTACATCACTCATCATAAAGGCACACTTTATACTTCAATTTGGTATAAATAATACTCCAATGGAGATTGTGGCTCAAAATCTAAAAGGAAAAATTTCTTACCACAAAAATTAAAAATATATAAAAAATCTATATACCTACGTATTTCGGCAACTAAGTTGTCATCTTCAGTATAAATCTATAGAAACACAGAAAATAGTGTAAAACGTAGTGTTTTTGGCTAAGGTGTAACCTTAAAGATATTCTCCTGTTTGTTAAGAATTGAGTGTTACCCCACTGGTGACTTAGTGAAAAGCATGTCTTCCAAGGCTACACCTTAGCCAAAAACACTACGTTTAAAAATGTTTTTCTACATTCTTTTCTACTGAAGATGACAACTTAGTTGCCAAAACACGTATATAGTCTTTTATATCTTTTTTTTTTGTGGCAAAGATTTTTCCTTTTGCATTTTGTTTCTGAATTTGACATTTCAACTTCACATATTTCCATATTATTTGTGATTTTTTTCCTAAATTAAACGAGATTAATTTTTGTATTAACGATTTGAGGAATAATAGTATGCTTAGGTACTTCCTTTGCCTCGGCGAGCAATCTTCACGTCGTCCAGAAATGTAAAGCTTTTCCTCCTAAGTGAACAATACAGGGTGTCCCAGAAATAAAAAGACGGAGTAGCAGGTATGTAAAGTCCGAACAAAAATAGGCCCAAATATACCGCAATAACGAAGAAATTCAAAATTTAATTTTCTATGTTGTTTTTTAGATAAAAAATTACATTACGGACCTGGCACAGAATGTATGTTTATAAATACACGTAAGAATGCTCATTTGTAAATAGAAACGAACACGCATTCATTGAAAAATACGCTTTTATTTGTATAAAACGGGAAAAATCGTTAAATCGTACTCATTCATATAAAACATATTTTTTGCCCGATAACGCAGCCATGTGGTCGGTTGTTAACCCAGATGGGCGACCTACTTTATTGCAGACAATAAAAGATTGTTTTTATTTTTAGAATAGGAAGGTTGTTGCTCTTAAAATGTGTTTGTAGTTGGAAATAGCTGATTATTATTATTTTAAAATATTCAATAAATCGTACTTTTTCTAGCCTTTATTACAGTAAATATCAAGAATGTAATTATTTTTTTCTAGCAGGTGTAAAATTAAAGTAATTAATGGTTTCATATTTATTATGAAATATCTATTCCTCCTCCTTTTTTTTAACACAAGTGATAAGTCGTCCAGGGTCGGCGTAAGGCCAATTGAAATTTTGATATTTTGAAGGTACGTTTTTACACAATCTAGTTTCCGATTTCTGCTACTCCGTTTTTTTATTTCTGGGACACCTGTATACTATTACAGCTACATTCTTATCTTCATTTATCACGTGTTTTTTTTTAATACATCCATTTAATACGCAAATTATAGGTTACTATATATCAATCCAATACTGAATTATTTGTTATTTTATCATTTGACAATCAATTTCTATTGATTTCCTATCATTCGGAATGAATTATGGTTATTTTTTGTGTTGCCAATGTCTCCATATACGTCGGCTATCTCTAATCTCCCTTATCTGTGGTAACGCCTAAATGAAGCAAACTGATGCTTGTTTAAAATCGGTTCATGAGAACTGTGATCTCCGTTTTTTTTTTTATGTATTGGAAACACTCTGTATAGGTACCTAAACGTAAATGTGATATTAAAATTTGAATATCCTTTCATTAACATGGACTTTTGCTTTGTAATTCTTCGTTATGTCAGAGTTCATTTCAATTTGTTCTTTTAATATGGAAGAATATTCATTTATATTTATTTTGTATGAAATGTTTCTGTTACGACAATAACAACTTGATGACAATGCAGTTTCACGGATGAGTATCTAAATTACTAAATAATATAAATGTTTCATTTTTAACTAGTAGTAATTAATTGAGAAAACACCAAAATAGTAATAAATTTACCCTTCCGTGAAATAATATGCTGTCGACGTTATTTAAATTTAGAACGTAGTACAGTGGCAGACAAAAGAGTAACCTGTCAAAAGAATAATGAACGAAAACAGTATTAAAAAATTAAAAAGTATTAAAATACTACTGTATTGCGTCAGTATTATTTTGGACGCCACTGTATATTTGTACATTTTCGTATGTATATTTTAATAAATGCCTGTGTAAATATTATTAGAAATTTTACTGTATACAATAATAAATCTGGATTATAAATTTGTATATCTTTAAATCTACCCGAATATCATCACACTCGAACGGTACAGATAAAGAAATTACCGAGGAAGAAAATTAAATCATCGTAGATTGCTTTAAAACTTAATTCATTTCATGAGAAGAATATCTTTTAATTTTTATGGTTTATTCCATTGTAATTAAAAGATGTATAAATAGGGGAAGTTCTTTAAGTTAATTAACAATTAAAACTTTCCATGAATTAATTTTCATTCTATGAATTAAATTATTTTGTAAATAATAGGCAATGTTAGGCCAAATGGCCACCAATTATACAAAATAATTTGTTTGACAAATGTTGGAAGTAACGCCAGAGTTCATTTAAATATAAAATGTAGGACAGCCATTTTAAATAGTTTTTTTGTCAAATTGTACAACAACCTAACTATTTATTTATTAATTTCAATGCATTATGTCAAACATTTTGTATAATTAGTGTACATCAATCCTTAAATAAAGAAAATGCCAATATTAATTCATAAATACAATTTTAAATTCTCTCTTGAAATGGCCAAACATACCATTCAATCTCTGGACGAATAAGTTTAGTGTTCAACGACACGCCTCTGTGATTAAAAAAAGCGATCTACATTAGTCACTCCTACCCGAAGCAGGAAATCTGCTTTATCGGTTACCGACCGAGAGCAAATTGCTTGACACAAATTGACGTTTAGTAATGGCGGTTGACAAAAATACAATATTTGTTTGTGTTCGTTCAATATTTTTGATTTAATACTGATTTCTAATTAAGTACTTAACATATTTATTCCGTTTTCTCGCATATTTTACACAGCAGGACGTACACGTATCGTGAAAATATATGATCACAATGAGGTAAGAGGTTATTTTACATACATGTATTTTGTAACGTTTATTTTGTGTGTACCTTTTGGCAGACATGAATATAAACATTGCGTGCGGTCTCAAAAAAAAAAAAAAAAAAAGAGAAAAAACGAAAGCGCATTTCCCGTTAAATAACGACAAAAAATGCGGACGGCATTAATGTAACGAACGTGAAATTTTTCCTTTGTCCATGCTATTGATAACACTTTTTTTCGCATAACAAATATGATTGAGTGGTGTGAAAGTCAGAAATTGCAGATAAGATGTAACTGTGCGAATAAAAATACGTGTTTTTTATATATTTATTAATTAGAAAGATAAATTCATTGCCGGACTATAAAAACTAACCATATTTTGCAAAATTAACCATTTAAGTTATTAATTTAATCAAAGAGAAGAGTGAAAAACTAAAAAATACAATTCCATCACAAAAAAATGTTTTTCCCCTCGAAATAAACGCAATGCTTTCCTAACAAATGCAACCAATCAACAACACTTCAAATTACCTATACCTAATAACAAACAGAAATTAAATACCTAAATTATTAGATTCTTGGCTAGGTACTAATTTTTAAATTAACAATTTGACAAGCAAGCAAGTGTTTGTCCAACATTTTATTTGACATACAAAGATTTTTTTAATAAGAAAAATACAAAAATACATTTTATGCCATTGCATAGTTACAAGGACTCCACATTTCGAACAATGAGAATATTTACTATCTTTTATCTATATCTAAATAATCGTAATCACACGTGTGTAAATTTCGATAGGTTCGGTTCAAATAAAAATCCAATGGTATAGGTCATAACGAAACAGACAAGTTACGTCAGGGTGATGTCATAACGGTGTTGACAAACACAAACTACAGCTTTGAGCAAGCTGTAATTTGTAAATAATGTGAGGTTAGGGTTAGGTTGACATTTTAAAATATTAACAAATACCATCAGTATGTTTTAAAGTTAAAGAAATAATCTGTATGTTAAAATACTGTGTCAAAAGACAAAATATGTATATAAAACGACCACTTTTTGGATTCAACATTGCTGATATATTGGACATTTTCTAATGACTTTAGTGGGCGGTTGCAGATGGGTGAACGCCCTCCTAAAATTCTACTCGCTAGAATTAACGTTTTTTCAATTGAAGGGTTGGCTAGTTACAAAATTGTCTGGAGCATTGATTATATTTAAAATTATTGTAAATCTCCATGTTAAGGGGGCTTACGCAGAGGTGCCGACTAGCTACCGTGAGATAGGAGGTAAGGGGGTAGCGCCATATGCACTAATGTAAATTCTGGAGTTTACAAGGTTTCGTTAAAACAATAGTAACGCTTTTATTTACGAAATATCAAAGCTAAATTTAAAACACAAATAAACAAAGGCTCAATGCATGCTCGACTTGAATTAGTTTTTAAAATAAAGTTTCGGAAACTGTGTTGTGATGTTGTAAATTTTGCCAACTTTGAGAGTGAAATGTAGGAGTAAATAATTTGAATTATAAGAAAGTACTCCCAACGAAGCATTAATTAATCCTTTGTATTCAATTTAATGCAAAAACATAATAAGAAAAACAAAAATTTCTGCTGTTTGTTTTATTTTAACGAATACCTTACATCGGCGGAATTTACATTAGCGCATATGGCGCCGCCCCCTTACGTCCTATCTCACGGCAGTTAGTCGGCACCTCTGCGCAAGCCCCCTTAATTTTATATTTTATTTTACTTCCAAAAATTTAAACTTATACGACTATGTATACATACAGTTGCGTGCAGAAAAAAGTAGGACAAGTTATTTTTTCTATGTGAATCTGGTTCACTCATACATGCCAGTGCTTTTAAATTTTGTTGACAACTTCGATGTAACAAATTGGGTTTTCTTAGTGAGAGTTTTATTACAACGCCAAGAAAATTGTATATTGAAAAAAAAATTCAAATTATCTCCGAGTTGCAAAAAGGGCAAACAAACTGAGTTAATAAAAGCACCGTACAAAATGTCAAAAACCGTTTGGAGCAAGAACGAACCAATTAATAGAAAACAAGGGAGCGGTAGAAGAAGGATTTCTTTAGAAAATCATGATACCGCTCTAGTGTCTTTCTTAAGAGAGCCATCAGTTGTCTTGTGCATTAGATGCTGTTGTAGCAACAAATTTTCCTGGTTGTCGGTCAACAACCTGCGCAGAAAAATTCAAATGTCAGACATAAGAAATTGTATTGCAGCCAAAAAAAAATGTGTTTTATCGCAACGCCTTAAACAAGGTAGAATAATCTCTGCACTAAATTATTTGTACAGAGATATTGAATTCCGGAATAATATAATTTTTACTGACGAAAATACATTTCAATCGACTAACAATGGGCACATGAAGGTGTATAAACCGAGGAATACAAGATATGAAGAATCATACGTATCTAATGCATATCAGTCATTATCTATGTTAATGTATGGCCTGCTATTACTGTTAATGGACTAGCTATCTGTTGGAGAATTGACGGTATTATAGATTCGATGCTCTGGCATTTCTAAATATTTTGGAGAATATAACACCTATAACCACTATTTCGTAAACATGACCAAAATAACAATTATATTCTTCAACAAGATAATTGTTCAGTAAACACACAGCAGGAATAGTAAACTCAAATTGAAAACACTGAAACTTTGTTTTGGCCTTCCAAAAGCCCGGATGTAAACATAATGGAGAACATCTGGGAGTATTATTGTTAAAAAAAAGGACGAACAGAAGAGCTGTGGAATGCAATAATTGAAGCATGGTAAGACATAGCAGAAAATGAAAATCTTATAAGAAACTGGTATACGTAGGCATGCATCTATTCGCTTGCGATTGAACAATAGGTAATATTAGATGCAGATGGTGCTATGACAAAATATTAGTTTATATATTGTACGGTGTGTTTATAGATTCTTTATTATGTTGTTATTGTTAATTTTATTAAAGTTAATTCATTTTATTGAAATTTATCTCTATACTTCAACATATAAATGATGGAGTTTCACTCATATCCCTATTGACATGTTATGCTATAATTTGGGTTTTATATGTATGTATAATATAAGTTCACATGACTAAACACTTGCCCTACTTTTTTCTGCCCACAACTGTACATACATATCATATAATGAGTGTTGTGAATTGATTTACTAATCAGCGATTTGTATTCTAGCAAATTTTAAGTTTTAGAATCTCTTCCATTGCCTTGAATTCAACACAATTGTTAAATTCGAAATTACAATACATCAGTATACAGTTTCTTAGCTCTGATTTTGAAAATTATCGACAAGCTAATCAACTTTTATTCATATCACAAAGCAGTTTTTTTTTTTGATATATTTCACAAATTATACATTAAACACAAATTTACTATAAGTTAGTATTCGGTACTGTACCCTGCATATTGTAAATACAGTAGAAAGCAACAAAAAAGTAGACAAGAGATCTCGTACTTTAAACCTGGCTTTATTTACTTGTCATTATTTTATGGAATGTCAAATAATTATCAAAATATCTCCTATCTGGTTAATACGAATCAAAATACCTAATTAAAAAAAAACAATATAAAGAAATATATACATTAATAATCTTGATTGAATCGGCCGTTACTTGCTGGAACTCCGTAATAATTAGGGTTAAAGTAAAATACAATTTACAACTAATTTCCAGTATAATCACACTTTATTTAAAAAAATACATGTTTCGCTACGATGTAGCTTCATCAGGTATTTTTCTAACACATTATCTACACACTTGTTCATTACCTAATTACAATAAATCTAAGAAGTTTAAACTGTTATTTAATTCGTTTTCTATCGTGAACTTAATATTTTTATGTAGATTATTTATATGTTCTAAAACTTGCTTTAATTGTCTGTCTGTTCCACTGAAACAACCCCATATATCATCTACGTATCTATGCCAATAAACAAAGTGTTTTAAAATTGGATGTTCTTTAATTTGATCTTCTAAAAATGATCCATAAAAATCTCCGCTAATAGCGGGCTTAATGGTTTACCCATTATTAAACCGTCATTACAAGAATACTATTGTTAAATTCAAAATAGTTTTGCTCTAAACAAATTTTAAGGGAACTCATAATCTCTAATTTTTTAACAATATTGACGTTTTTAATGGTTAAAAGATTTTCAACTAAATTAATTATATCCTTTAGAGGAATACTTGGAAACAAGTTAGTAACGTCAAATGAAACTAATTTAGCATTATCCGGGAGTTTTATCTTTTCTATTTTTTTGACTATTAACTCTATTGAATTCTTAATTGCAAATCTAGCTGAAAATTCTGTATTTTCTTTAATATGTTCCAAGAGTATTTTCGAAAATTTGTATGAAGGTGGGTGCTGAGACAAACGAAACAACAGGTCTAATGGGATTCTCTTTTTTATGAAGTTTAATTAACGAATATAATTTTGGAGTTATAGGGATTCATGTTAATGATTTTACTCTCATCCTTTTCATTAAATAAGCTTTTACAAGTGTGTATACAATTCTTAATTGATGTTTCAAATTTCGCTGTGGGATCTCATTTTAACAATTTATATTTTAACGGATCAAAAGATTCAACTGTTTTCTTATTATAATCACTTTTATCTATTGCTATAACAGTATTTTCTTTATCCGCTTTTGTAAAAATTATATCATTACACTTTCATTTGTTAAAAATTGAATTTAATACGAGAATTTCTTTATTTTGGTTTGAATGTTTTGAAGAATCAGTTTTTAAATTATTTGATACTAAATACTTTTTTTGTACTCACCCCCTGTAAAGTGACATTTGGCGCATGTGTAGCTCGACTAGGAAATACGTTTTCCCGGTTGAGTCGACTGTAAAAATTGAAAAAAACACCGGCACTTTGGGACATTTAAAAAAAAATCTAACTTGGTAGTAATAAAATTTAGTCTATAATAATACTACTTCCCTCCACTAGTTTTCACTAAAACTTGGGGAAATAGGAGAAATAATTGTGCCGCCATCTATTTGACGATATTTTAAGCGACATCTTAAGCAAGATTCACGCGCCATCTATTTGAACCACATCGACATTCATATTGGCAGTTCGGAATTGTTTGTATTTAAACCAAAAAACGCAATAAATGTACTATAAATTTATAAATATAAGAATAAATACCTCATGTTTGCCATGTGTAAGAATATAACAACTTAATTTTAGGGAAAAGTGAGTAATAGTTACGTACATGAAATGCTTAAATTAATTAGGTAATCTAGTTTAGGTTAGGTATGATACTAATGACATTAATCAATAATATTTCTTTGATTTAATGTTCGTACAAAAAATATTGTCCAAACCACTTGCGTGAAGACAACTTCCACGCATTCGCGCAATTAAAAGCACTGGCTTTCTGCGGTCGCTCGTGCTTACAATGTGCGCTCATGCGGGTCTTCCCGCACTTGGTTCGTAAATAACTATTATGTATATTATGGGGTACATTTTTCAATGCGATTTCTGTATCTACTGCTATATTATCTAACATTTGAGGTGCTGGGTTGGAGTGTAAATTATGTTTGAAACCTTTTTCTAAAAGACATTTTTCTTGCTCGGGGAACTCTACTTGGCTTAGGTTTTTAAATTTTTCTGAGAATTTATGATTAGAAAATTGATGTGTATTTTTATACACCGACCTTTTGTTTTTTGTAATTAAATATTCTAATTTGTTTTTTGTTTAATGAATTTTTTGTTAATTAATTAGTTTACTTTTTCCCTCGTATTGATATCCAAAACAAGAAATTCTATATACATAGTTCAATTTATATAATAATTCAGTATGAACAACCTTTAAATAGATGTTGAAAATTCCTCTCTTTTTATTAATTAAAGAACATCCAAATTTCAAACACTTTGTGTATTGGCATAGATACGTAGATGATATATTGGGTTGTTTCAGTTCACGATAGAAAAAGAAGTAAATAACAATTTAAACTTCTTAGATCTTCCAATCTCAAGAGAACAAACAGACATGTTTTTTCAATTTTTCACAACCATCACATACAGATGTTATCATTAATAGTTCTTGTCACCTTTTTAGTCAAAAATTAGCGGCGTTCCACTCTATAGATTGATATCAATTCCATTAAATAAAGAAAATTTTCTTAAAGAACTGAACATAATAAAACAAATAGCGACAAAAAATGAATACAACCCAAATATAGTAGTAGATCAAATCTTGAGAAAAAAGAAATATAAAAAGGCATTAGAAATTGTTTACCCAATAACAAAAGAGAAATTAAGTAATTATAAAGTATTAACTTAGGTACATAGGATTAACAAGTGAAAAAATAGAAAAATTTTACATAAAGTAGATATAAATGTAGCATATAAAACAAATAATTCTTTGGGGAAATACATAAAAAACAATAAATCAAAGATAAACAAGGGTAAAAAATCAGGAGTCTATAAATTAACATGTATGGATTGCCCTAAAACATATATAGGCCAAACAGGGAGGTGCTTTGATAAAAGAATAAACAAACATTTTAAGAGTTTTAATAATAAAAAGACAGATTCAAATTGTGCAATTCACTTAATACTAGAAAATAATCATAATTTCAACAACGAATTTGAGATACTACATTCACAAGAAAAAGGTTTATAATTAAATTTATATGAAGTCTTAGAAATAAATAAGCTTAAATACAGGGATGTACTGTTAAATGACCATATAGATCTAAATAATTCCCCGCTTTTAAACTGGTAGCGTTAAAGACGTAGGTAGTTGTTAAGGGTATATTTAGAGTACATTATATAGTCATTACGAGATTTATTGTAATTAGGTAATGAACAAGTGTGTAGAAAAAGTATTGGAAAAATCATAAATTTGTATTTTACTTTAACCCTAATTATATGCATTAATATTTGGTTATAGAGCCGTTTTTGTTTAAAACTTCTTGCAATCTATTTGGAATAAAGTTATAAAGGTTGGTACAATTATTTTGATTTACATTCTCCCATGCTGTGTGAACTATTTCTACCAGTTCTTGTCTATTTTGAAATGTCCCCCCCCCCCCACACACACACACATTATGGATTATATTTAAATTCGAACTTCTTGGCGGAAAATCCAACACATTGACATTTGATATTATTTTCTCTGAACCATGTTTTCACTCTGTTCGCTGTATATGGGCAGTTGTCCTGTTATATTATAAAATTGCGATTTGGGAAAAATAGCTCCACTCAAGGTAACATCACATTACTTTGAATGTCGATATAAGACTCTGAATATAAGTTTCCTTCTATTTCCCATAACATACCAGTTACCTGTTATCGGATGTTCAAGTGCATATCCATAACGAGTTTCTTTATGGGTCGCATTCAAATTAAGTTTTTCGGCAGTTTTATGACACCTAAAATTAGCTTTTCTGATTCTTCGTCGGGCAATAAAGACAGAACCCGGAAAGTTATTTACACCAGCTGCATTCACTACTGAAGAAAATGGATTTTCAATAAGCACATTTTTGAGATGGCGGTCTTCCTCAGCTGTTGGTATTCTTTTGCGGCCAGAACCAGAAATTCTACAAATTCTATGGTGATCTCGCCATTTTTTAATAATAAATTAATAATAATTCTAAAAGCTGTGCTTTTATTTATATTATTTCTTTTTGAAACCGTTACTCAAATCTGCAATAACATTGACTTGAATATCTTCATTTATGGAAGGCATCTTTATAATAGTTTAATATCAACTGTATGGTTGTCAAATTTTGATAGATAACCCAATATTGACAAGTAATTTTGAAGCCGCTCTTATACTAATCATTTTGAGAAAGTCTATGACAGAAATCTGTATTTTTGTCTACTTTTTTTTGCTTTCGACTGTAAGATTATACAACGTGTCCCAAAAATCGCGGCGCAGCTCCACACTGCGGTTTGAAATAGCGATAAAGGAACACGGAAAAATATTTAAAAATTTCCACATTGTTTATTCTTAGCATGTGAATAAGAGAAAATAATTAATTAAAAATTTTAATGTCAATGACAAATACGATAAATGTCAAAAGAGTCAACGAGATGAAATTATAATAATAAATTTATACCTAAATAAATGCTCAAAATTATGTCCGTGCTGACCTCTGCAAATTTTCACTGTTCTAATTATATTCCCCTGCACTACTTCTAGCATTTCTCCATCTATTGAACGAGCTGCTTCAAAAATCCGGCTAGCTAAATCTGCATCATTTAAAACTAGTGTTCTGTATACCAATCGTTTGATGTGACCCCAAAAGAAAAAGTCCAAAGGGGTGAGATCTAGCTAGCTAACGGAATGGTCTACCTCTTTCCATCCATCTTTCAGCAAATTGCTCATTTAACCAGTTTCTCACCGGTGCTGCATGATGAGCAGGAGCACCATCCATTTGTAGCCACATGTTATTGATTACCGCTAATGGAAGTTCATCTACCCAATTTTTTAAAACCATTTACCAGAAATCCTAAAAAGTAGTCCCCGGCCAAACTGTTAGGAATAATGACTGGGTCGATTAACCTATTCCCGATAATACCTGCCCAGACATTTACGCTAACCCCATGCTGGTGATTAGTTGGTCTAAATACTTGAGGATTTTCCAAAGCATAAAAATGTGAATTTCGCTGGCTGTAAAATCTATCTCGTGAAAAATTAGCTTCATCCGTCCACAAGATATTTCTGCAAAATTGAGGATTTCTTTGTATTTGTTCTAAAACCCAGTTACAAAAATTCTCACGATGTGGAAAATCTTCAGGTAATAAAGCTTGAACTTTTCTATAGTGATAAGGGTAAAACCGCTCATCCTTAATAATTCAGCCAACTGAACTGTGTGACATGTCTAGCATATTACCGTGTTCACCTGTTGATAATGTTGGATTGTCTGCTAATAAATTTAAAACTCCATCCTCTACTTCAGGTGTCCCTGTAGTTTTTGGATGCACCTGTATTCCGAGAAAAGGCACCTGTTGGTGATACGCTTCCTGTTTCTCTTATTCTTCGGGCTAAAAACATTACTACTAGCAGGCGCGGATCCAGAAAAAAATGACAGAGAGGGCACAAAGTCGTGTAGCTAATTATGTGACTTTATATCAATTGTTATTTTCATTTGTTGCTTACAATTAGATTATAAATAGGGGCAAATTGTTGATTTGTAACTTAACAGCAGACAGTAGTTCTAAAATAATTGATTCAATTTTAGATTTTGATTTTACTGAAAAGGAAAAGAAAAAAAGTAAGTAATGTAAAACAAAATCAAAGTGGAAAGTTTTCATTCTTTTTCATGGAAACACATTTTACTAAAATAATAATATTCTTTCCGGAATCCACTTCTTGGGGGTTTCATCGACTTGGATAGGCACTGAACAGGTGCCATTCCTGTTTTACATAAAATGTAATTGTAATTTTCGAGCAAGCTTCTTCGCAAATAAATCTAGAACCTCTTCAGGATATACTTCCATCTCTTTGTTTATATTCATCATACTTAGGCCAATCAATCGCTCATGACCCATAGTCGATCTCAAGAACGACTTAATTCTTTTCAAAGTACTGATAGATCTTTCCGCAGTGGCTTTAATACACAAAGAATTTTCAAAATGCATTATATATTAGGAAACATTGAAGCCAATTTGAAGGCCTCCATTGGGTTATCAATCTTATGCAATTGTTTCATCCACAGTGCCTTCCATAAATGTAACTCTCCGGAAAGGGCTGTACTTGGAGAGGGTATGGTGTTCTACAAGAATATCATGAGTTGCAATTTCTACGCTGGAACTAACATCAGCGGAATCGGAATAATCAACTTTTGTCTTCTTTAAAAAGTTTATGAGACTTAACTGTGTTTGTTTATTTCGTTTATTATTCATGGTTACTTAGATCTTAACCTAAAAACAAAATAAATAGTAGCGCATTATGACGCAATTAAGAGCTAAAAAGTTACAGTAGAAAAGGTAATTCGGTTCCTTCTTTGGAGGCAATAAACTACTTGAAAGTAAAACAACATTAATATGTTCTTTTAAACTGATTTTGACTTGAAAATCAGATAATGTCACGCGCTGTCGCTAACCTAAAAACAAACTATATGTAGGCGCACTATAACTCAAACTGAGAACTAAAAATTTACAATACAATAAATAGCTCGGCTCCTTGTTTGGACACAATAAACAGCTTGGAAATAAAACAACAACAACAAAACACGTATAAATTGATTTGAAATATCAGAGATAGTCACTCGCTAGCTTTCTATACCTGACAACGCCATGACTTAAGACATGAATCAAATCATGGTTATGTGTGTAACACAGTTTCTCTTCACTAGTTAACAAATTGCACTTAAAAATAAAATTTTGCAGTATTAATTTTCTATTTGGGTGGGATTTTCTGTTCAGGTATGTTATTTCGCCTGTTCGCGAAATTATGACAGGGGGGGGCACGTACCCCTGTGCCCACCCCCTGGATCCGCCTATGACTACTAGGATGTCTTCTCAGAAGATACATTTCGCGATAGACTCTAACAGCAGCAGCAGCATTGTTTTCACATTTCCTCAGCACCAAATGCATATCTGCATATTCGTCGTTTGAAAACGTCTTTAACATAAATTAAAAAAAAAAAGAAACACCAACGCAAGAAAGAAAAACTCGAAAATTAGCACTTACACTAAAGAACTAATCAACGGAAAATACAGCTAAGAACTTGAACATCAAAAATGCAAAAGGGTTGCAAGACAATTTGAAAACGTCAAAATCATATTACTAAGCAATTTTGATTTCGATATTTTTTTACGTTATCTTAGTAGTTTACGTGTAAATTCAGGATAACGTTACCATATATTTTGTCAGATAAAATTAGCGTAAAATGATTTACTGGAAATGATATAATTAGAAGAGTGATTAATTACAAACCTATGGTTATAGTTGTTCAAAATTGTTATCCCATTCACCATATCAAAACCAATCTTTAAAATTTTTACAGTAATTTAGACAAACGACATCTAAAGTGTTAACTTTGAATATCAATTTCTTTGAAATTAACAGCGATGGAATTTTTTCCATATTTTTCTCATGACTCCTGGTCCTCGCATAATAACGTACCATCCAAGTGTTCTGCGAATTTTGGGGCACGTCGTATATGAGAAAGAATTTTTAGTTACTTCTCAGCCTTTTTGTCACCTGTTTTTAATTTTAACTACTTCTGTATTGGATAGAATAAAAAAAAGATTTATTCTTACGAACAACACCTCGTCTAGACAGACGACCGCACAGTGAACCATGCTGGGATTGCCCACCAAAGAAACGCTTCTCGTTGATCGTTATTTTCTGGTCTGATCTTCAGACGTATTTTCTTCATATTGTCAGTATGTTATGCTTGCGTTTGTTGTTTTAACCGTAATGCGTAGTATGATATGTTATTATCAAGTCAGCAACGAAACTCATCACTTTTTTATTAACCATTGTGACATATTTTATTTTTTACATGCTCCACAGTGGACCAAGAATGAATATATCCCAGATGAACGGTAACAGTCGTAGGATGACGAACATAAACCGTATGCCCCAACAACAACAACAACAGCAGCAGCAGCAACAACATCAGCAGCAGCAGCAACAACAACATCAGCAGCAACTACTAATGCAACAACAACAACAACAGCAGCAGCAACAACTCGAAAAATACACTTCCTGCAACCAACACGAGGAATTGATTAGGTACATTCACGATTCCTGGAACAAAGTGTCCCAAGAACTAGACAGGAGCAACAGCAACACCGCCTACTATAACGAACAGGAGCCGCACACTTTAAAGAACTTCAAGCCGTTCGATCTGCAGGCTTACTGGGGCAGACGCGTAGTCAAAATGCAGCAACACTCATAGCACACCGTCCAGTGGTCGGGAACGGCGGCGGCGGCGTTTCAGAAACGTAAAAAACAGTGACGTGTATTATATTTTTTTATTTTAGTTTAGTTTCATTTTTTGGTCTTTCGTTTCTATTTTTTTTTTCACGCAAGAAATTAACACTATTTTATTATTCAAGTATGTATTTTCAATTTAAATGTTTCTTATAAATCTCGAAAGAGAAAACACAATATTTCTTTATGTCGTACATATCTTATTCGTTCTTTTATTTTGTTGTTGGGATTTTACTAGCATTTCTGTCAGGCTTGGTGCACGGCAGTTATACAAAATATTGACGGCGTAATACTAACAAGTTAAATAAATTATTAAGTTCTTATACACCATAGTGTACGTGTTTGCCCGCATAGACAATTCAAAAACAATTTAATTCCAATACAGTGTAGAACAATTTTATGTAGTTGCTGTCTGCAGTTTATTTGTTGCTAATAATCCATAAAAACATATTTATTTTAACAGCCTCACGTGCTTCTGCTAATTAATAGAAAATATATTTATTGAACTGTTGAACATGTTTCTCAGATCTTTTGATTGACTTGTTTTCATCGCTTTCAAACATTTCTTCGCGACGTATTTCAAACATTTTTTTTTTCTTAACAATGTTTTGTATAATTCCTGTGCATCAAGTCTTGGCTAAAAGCATCTTCTCTCGGTGAATTCACAGTTTCAGAAGTTTAATATGTCGAATCAATTTGAAAGCATTATTAATCGATTGTATTTTTATTATTTCTAAAGCTGCTGGATATTATTGAAATTCGCCGAAATAAGAGTGTTTTTTCTTTCATTACAAATTAGCGTTTTATTAATTTTCATGGTGATTTTCTTGTCTTTCTACATTTCGATTGTTTAACTATGTAACAGTATTTTATCAAACATGTTTATTTTAATTTTGAGAAGACATTCCTGATATCTTATGAGTTTTCCCCCAACATTTTAGAAAATTACGTTTACTTTTCCGTTCTTTCTGACGTATGCGGAGTGTACGAGGTATGTCGATGGTAAAAATAAAGTTATTTTGTATGTACGAGGACCAGTAAGTAAGCCATTCTCATTTTTTTATAAAGTGAAAATTACTGAAAGTTACAGTTGGTAATTTGAAAATTGGCATGTATTAGTGTGTTTACTTGGATTTTTGTTACAAATGCCCCTCATCCCCCAGCAGGTGTGACAGTAATCGCGTTAATTGTAACAGATACTCAAATTATTCATAAACAATAGAGGGGTTTTTATCAAAAATAACCAATGTCAAAATCACTGTGTTTCCAGAAAATAAAAAAAAACTTTACCAAGCCAATATCATTTGGTGTATCACTTCTTTTATGCTAATATGAGAAAAAGTCCTTATTTTTGCGTGATCTGCAATAAACTTTATGAATACGAAACATTTAGGGGAAAGGGGGGAATGGAGCCGCCTAAGCAGTTTTGTGTATTTTGCGTGCATTTTTATATTTTTTTGTTTGGTTTTAAGTCAAATAAAACTTTGAAGTATACGGAACAAAATTCTATAATTAAAAAAAAAAGTACAAAAAAAGTAATTGTTTTTCTTACCTTAAAAAAAAACTTGAAATGGCCCTCATCACCCACAAACATGGGGCAATTGTGGCCTAGGCTCTAATTACCTCCATTTACGTATAATTAGCGAAAAAAATCACAAATATATATCTTGCCTTCAAAGTCTGCACACTCTTTGTGAGCCCAAAGAAAACAAGTTGGGCAACGTATCCACAACTCTCTGTTTTTCCCTAATTCACCACATATACCACATCAGCCTCTCGTCGCTCGTTTTCTGCACTCTGCTCCTCAACAGATTTGTTTGTGGTATCTTCCTGGCTGCTTTCTTTTATAAAAACTCTCAGCGGCAGCAAAATCCCCCAAAGGAAAATTATCTGGATTTACAGGAAAAATTCCCGTGCTTTCGAAGCCTTTAATGGCTTTAGCTGGTGTAGCAACACGTCCATAGGCATTTTGGAAAATTTCAGCTATCTCGAAAGTGGTTATTCGTTGACATGGATGGCTCCTTGATAATTTCCACATTCAACATTATAAGCCGATTTCAAAGAAGAATAAAATGTCACATCCAGTGGCTGGAGGCGGTGAGATGTATGGGGTGGAATAGTTAAAACTATTATTCCTCTTTCTTTACAAAAATTATACACCTCCAATGAACAGTGGCTTGCGTGATTGTCAATTATTAATAAAACTGGATCCTCCTTTGAAGGTTTTACAAAATCATAAAAATGTTGAAGCCATTCTGTAAATAGCTGTTCGTTTATCCACCCGTTTTCTGAACAACGGTACAATGCTCCTGGTGGTCCATTTTTCTTTAATTCTGATTTCATTCTGTTACGTGCATAAATCAGGAAAGGGGGAACATAGGTTCCAGACGCACTTATGCAGCACATGATCGTAGTGGTTCGTCCTCTTTCGGCGCTTGTAATGAAACCAACTCTTTTCTGACCCTTTTCGGCAAGTATTTTGGAGGGATTTTGGACAGTAGTTACTCCAGTTTCGTCTGCATTAAATATTTTAGACGCTGAAAACTTATATTTGTCCAAAAGAGTGTTTAGGTTGGAGAAAAATAGATCTACTTCATTTTTGCTGAATGCAGAAATACGGTTAATGCTCGTAGCTTCTGGTTTTCTTAAGCTAACACTTGGATTTCGTTTCAGAAACCCGTCGAGGCAATCTCTACCTGCAGTTTTTTTATCTTTAGAGAACGGATGTTGTAAGTTCTTCCCTTCGGCGTACTTAAAGGCATATTTTTTTAATTTCAGTGGGAGATATTCCATAAAAATGTTTCGACAGTGTTATAACCTGCTTTGCTAAAATTTCTTCTTCATCTTTTGTAAAAACAGATGGACGCCCCATCGAAGCATCGGACACATTATTAGTTTTCATTCTTTTTTGAAGTGTTGATCTGGGAATTGAAAAGCATCTTGCAACTTCTCGCGTTTTTCCGCCAGTTCTTATTGCATTTAAAGCAGCAGTAAGCTGTTCAGAAGTCCAGCTACCTTTTCCTCTTACTCTTTTGTAAGTGCGTGGCATCTGCAATAAAAAAAAGAAAACATAAAGAGAAATGAAATTTTTTAGGGGTAATCGTAGCCGGCCCGCATTACCCCGAGGCACATGGCTATCATTACCCCAAAATGGACTTTTACACTTAATTATGAACAGTACTTCAATCATTGTAATTAAACAATAACACATTACATTATCTAAAACTACAGAAGCAAGTACACAATTTGTATAAAGAAAATATTACATAAGCCTTAATAAAATATTTTAACTTACCTTTGAAATACGAAGAATGATACATCAAATTCAACACAATACTACTTTTTCATAGTTTCCTGTTTTACCGATGTTACAACGCGCCCGCTTTCAGTACAATATGAAATACATGCCCATAGATAGCGCACATAAATTTAAAAGCAAATAATAATATATACAATTTGAGATACTGAATTACCACTATTACCCCAGTGGCCCCCATTCCCCTTTCCCCTAGTTTGGAAGAAAATTTTTAATTAATTTGTTTTATTATGTAAAGTAATTAATACAACAATTTTTTCTATTCTTCTCCATCGCTGTTATCATCTTCATCAAGGTCAATATTCTTGGTAGCTTCTATTACAGAAAATGATTGATAAAGCGAGACACTTTCTGGTTTTTTTAAGAAGGCGGCCAGAGTTGTTATATTTCTTATTTTATCAGAACTGATAGAAAGTTTTTTATTATACAAGGTTTTCAAATCCGTGAAATTTTCTAAAGGTTTTTTATTTCGAACGGCGCAGTGCGTCCATGGGCCAGTGTAAGTTTCTCGAACTTTGACATATTGAGAATCAGCCGATATTTCGATAACACGGGCTTGCCCCAAGCTTAAACTTGGTCTTGGACTTTTAAGAAGTAAGGAAAACATGCGCTTTGCATATCAAAAAACATTTCTTGACTCAGATTGGCGACGTTAAATGAAGATGGTTTTTCCCTCGATTCTTTTATTAATAAATCCCAATCTTCTGGAACTTCTGGGCTATTGTTTCTTTTTTTATTCTCAATTAGAGCAAAATCCTGGTCATTAGGCAGAAAAGACTGGCCTCTTATGGGAAATATGTGAGTAATTTTTTTGAACAGTTTTAAAACATGTACCACCATGTACTGGAAATATACCATTACATGATTTTTGTTCTGACCAGAACATCCATCACTAAATATAAAATATAATAAGGTGATTATTATGTGTTATATCCTCATTATTAAGGTCATGTAGAACTATGGATGTGACATCGTTAGAACCTTTTTTTGCAGTATCTTCTGTATAAATAAACATACATAAAAGCTGAATGATCAGCTAAGTTAAGAAATCCCAAAGATATAGTACCACAGCTGACTTTTAAAATATACGTCACTGGTTCTTATATGCGGCAAAGGAAGATTTTGTTGAAAGTCAAATGATATTGCCACGCATCTGCCTGCTCTTGCCTCTGATTTGTAATGTCTCTTTAACTGGGTAAACTTTTCTGCTTTTCGCAGGTGAAGATCTTTGATTTTTGATAGCATCATCGTCAGCAGATTGTATTTTTAGAATAAGTTGGTCGCACTTAGCGCACGTATCACTTCTTCGTACACCAAACGTGATATTAAAATCATTCTTAAATAATTTATAATAAATGGGACACGAAACATTAATTCTAATTTCATTTAAAAACATCTTATGGATTTTATTAACGCTTAACTTTTCCGGTAAATAGACTTTGTTGGGATTATCTCTGCGTGATTAATAAGATTGTCTCCTTCTAAAAGACTTAATGTGCAGTCGAATAAGATTCAAAATCTCATCTGGTGTTTTGGAAGGCCTATTGTCATGTTTTCCACGCTTGTCACAAGGAGCTAATCCAGAAGTTTTGATGGAATCTTATATTCTTCGTAATCGACCTCTGGTAATCCCATGCAAGCTCAAAAACGCAGTATGGCATAAGTTTTCTCCCTTTCCATTTAATCTAATTTTATAATAAAAAGCTACAGAATGGTCGAAAGATGGACCGTCATCATCGTCGTTTTGATTACGTCTGGGTCTTCTTTGTTTTACATTTTTGAATGAAATAAGACCCGCTAGGTAGCTGTCCTGTTCATTCTTTGAAGACAGCGAATTGAATTTTTTCAATATGTTTTGACGATCGTTAAATTCAATCTTTTCGAAGCATTTGTAGCGATTGCATCTGCATCAAAAAATATTAATTAGAGAGTATTAATTACCTTGGAAGCAATGTAAGTTTACCCCTGCAGACCTAGCCGGTTTAGCAGCACCTTTATGATTTATATGATACTCTCCAGATACTTTCTGCTTTTTTATAACCTCACTTTTTCTCGCTTTGCGTTTTCTTTTAACAGGTCACGGTACATTCGAATCTGGATCTCTTAAAATGTTCGATGACATTATAGAGTCTGTGCCGTTTATTTTACGCAACAACAATAAAAAGAATAAAAGACACTGCAAAATAACGAGCACGTTGCACGGTGAACTTTTTAAATTGATTTTAAAATCTAGACAAAAACTGCCAATGTCATATTGTGACATTGGTTGTTTGTTTTAGCTAAAACGCCATATTTTTCTACCGCTCTGTATCTCACTGACTTCGGCAGTTTTTGACACACAAGTTTATAGACATATGCACACGTCATTTCTGCAGCAAGTAGTGCCAATAGCTAAAATTTAACAAAAAATGACATTGGCTGTTTTTGATAAAAACCCCTCAATACTTAGTAGTATAACACCGGTATCGTGATATGATGAAATTGTTATTTATTTGTCTTAATAAATACCACAGCTTAACAATTCGACAGAGAGGTAAACTGACATTTGCTCAATTGTTACCCAGTGTTACTCATTTTTTACAATTGCGACACTGGAAATAAAGTTTGTCGACATTGTCAGCACAACTTTCACGAGCCCAGCTTTTGCATCCATTGCACTTAATCCAGCTTTCTAATTCATTATTATAGGCGCAGGCTTCATGTTAATAAACACAAAATGTTTTGTCCTCATCAGATGATGATGTAATAATGAAGATCATTGGAGAGATCTTTGGGATTCTTTGGAGAGTCCTTTTATTACAAAAATCCGCGAATCCATCGAAATCCAGGAAGATCCTAACAGCTTGAACCGAGGCGATGGTTACTACCTCCATCATACAAACTCAGCTAAACCATATACTCACGCTCGACTGAATTGCAACACTAAACACAATATAAACCATGGTGATTTAAAAACACCGGTGTCTGTTGGCAGTGCTAACACATACCGGTGTGTTTCAGTAAAAGCCCTGAAGATGTGTCTTAGGGTGGTGGATAAAAGCAGAGACGACGACGCGGTTTCAACCCATAAACTAGGATGGATATTTTCTTAATATAAACTGACCGGCAAAAAAACCGCTCACCTGAATTTTTTAGAACAATCAGCTCTACACAGTCATTTTAAGTTTCTATGAGATTGAGTCCAAGAACTATTCATTGTATGCGCAACACGTGGAAATTTTTCAAAGTAATAAGGCAATTTTTGACGGAAGTAAATTTAATTATAGAAAATAAGAAAAACAGTTTCAACAAGGTATTTCCTCTCAACTTCTAAAAATAAAATTGGTAACATCTAATTCTAATCTAATATCAATGTTGCGGCATTGAATTAATTAAATTTCTTATGCAGCCTTGCGGAATTGCTTCAAATTCTTCTTCGAGTATAAATCTTGGCTCTTGAAGAGTTTCCGGTACGACTGCGCGTTGGCGAATACGCCTCTGGAGTTGATCCCATAAATGTTCAATAGGATTGAGATCTGGACTACATGCAGGCCAGTCGAATTTGCAAATTCCGACCTCGTTTAAGATTCGTGCAATGTGAGGCCTTGCGTTGTCGTCCATTAAAACGAAGTTTTCTCCAATAAAATGAGAAATTGGAACTATGGCTGCTTCAATAACTTCCTCCGCGTATCTACGAGCATTCAAAGCACCATTCTCTATAAATATCAAGTCTGTACGTGCTTTAGTAGAAATTCGAGCCCATACCATAACAGAACCTCTCCTAAAAGGCACCCGTTCCGAAATGGTACAGTTTGCATAGGATTCGTTACGTCATCTCCATACTCTTTCTCTTGTGTTAACGCAACAATTTGATAAACGTCTACAACAGTTAGCTGCATTGTTATTGCAACAAAACGTGTGTATTAACTGTCAAATTTATTTATAATTTATTTCAGATATCAATGAAATAAGCCTGCTTGCAGTTTATTGCAAAAATTCAGTAATATATACCCTTAAAATGCTGTACAGTATATTGAAATTGGTTAATATTGTCTAATTAGAAATTTCACCACCAAAATCTCAAATTCGTAACATTTTATAATGAATTAACAGTATATTATGCAATGAGCATTTAATGATAGCTATTAAGACACGAGTAAGAAAATTACAATACGAGCTGAAGGCGAGTATTGTAATGAATACGAGTGTCTTAATAGCCATTAAATGCGAGTTGCATACGCTATTATTTCTACGACCCCATAATAAAGCATTATTTTTTGAACATTCCATTTCATAAATTGAGGGTAAAATTTTCCGTACATCTTTGCGAATTTAGCTGCTAATAAATTGTTCGTGGCTACTAACGCTTGTTCCATAATTTCTGCTGGAGTCAAATTTTACATTTCACTTTCATTATCCCTCATTTTTACCGTTCATATTTTAAAAAAGCACAAATTTTAACTACTTACTAGAAAATTGCATAGAACTGTCAGATATGCAGTCGCCATATTGAATATTGGAATGTCGCATTCCTATTGGATATAAACTTGTATCTTAATGAAAAATCGTATTCTTATTGGACACAAACTTGTATTTTAATGGACATCATTAAAGTACAGGTTCGGCATATTTAATAATACAATTAAAGTATGGGAGTAGAAAAACAATTTATTAATGAAAGACAATCGGATAAACTACATGTGCAAACATAAAACATATGGGTGGGCGGCTTTTTTGCCGGTCAGTTTATATTATATTTTACAAATGAAATTAGGAACGTAAGAAGTTAAGTGTTTGACAGAAAATGCAAAATTAAATCGTACAAAATTGAAAATACGCTAATTCAGTAGGACATCTGTATAATATAAACAAATTTAAAAAAAAAGAATTAATCTTACATAAGAAATAAATTTTTCACGTATTTTCCATGTATTGTACAAGAGAAAAATTAAATTAAAGTGGAAAATTAAATTAGACTGAATATGAATATAAAATTTTTATATTAAAGAATACACAGTTGTGAATGCGTAAAAAAGGCGTACATATCTAATATAGACACACACTAAAACAACGTTTTTACATAACCTTTACATAACACTGTAGGACACTGTTTGAAGAAATTCTTAATGATTCCACGTGAATTCTGTCCGCAGGGGTGGACACTACAAAATGACGATTCAGTGGAGCCGATTACGAGATCGCAAAACTCGTCAGTTTATCCTCAATTATCTCGCGTCATCAGAGTAATACAAAGAAAACGCTAAGAAGGAAACTACAATTAGGAATTAATATACAATAGGAAAATCCACAAAAACTAATTAGAAGGCGAGCTTACCCAAAAGCACGGCAATCATACCCCATAAATTAAGGATCCAGAATCGCAATTTTCCCCAGTCCAAAACTAATCATCTAACTAAAATATATGATTTGCATATCCCAATAAAAAGTAACTGCTACAGCCGAAAAACAATTATGCACAAGCCAAATGATCGTATCGCATGGATTAGGTGCTTGTCTAAACGGCAACGGTACTTAACAAAGTCTCGACAAGTGAAGTAAGCTACAAGGATATCCGTAAACACCTACCACTAGACAGTAACCAACAATACAAAGGGAAGTACGCAGATAAAGAAGACCTCGGAATTAAAAGTTAAAGACAAAAGCTGAATAATAAATCAACGAAATAAGGGAATTCAAAAATAGCACTAAAATCTACTATATGCTAATAAGAACAACTAAAGACCCGTGCTGAAAGGCTGCACACATACAACATGGCTGTTATAGTGAGTCTTTGCCATTTATACCCATTAGCTGCACTAACCTTTTTCGAATTACTGTTTCGAATGATATAGGCGGTAGTATTGAGATGGGCCTATAGCTGCTACATTCATCTGCATTCTTATTTATTGGTATTGATTGGGCTTTCTTCAGCTGCCTCTGGAAGAGACCATCATGGAGGGCGTTACTTACTAATTCCGTAACCGAGCTCGCTGTAATGGTTATGATTGACAACAGATTGTTTGTACTCATACCAAATACATCCAATATTGATTCTGTTTTCAGTCTTCAAAACATAGAATCTGTAGATGAATTTTTTCGATTTTTCATCAACTCAGTCAGAATATTTACTTATTTGCATCATAAATGCTTTCTATTTCTTCTTTGTCTTTGAGTATTATCCAAATGGTCTTCTGACAATTTGCTATGGAGATTATGGTTTCTAAAGCCTAATTTTTTTTTAATCAATTGGTAGTTGTCCCTTGCATCATTATATTCCAGTTTGATAACAGATGTTTTACATATTGTGCAGAGCACGTGAAGGGCATCCTCATTCTTCTACTGAAAGTATACTTTTGAGTGAGATTTCAATTCTGCAGTAACTTAAATATCATTAAAATTAGAACCATTCCATTTACAATAATTTCCCAAGTTTTTCTTGTCTCATAATCATGCACAAGTCTTTATAAGGTATTTATATAAGTATCTTCTGAAACTATTGGAAGCCTATATTTCCTACACAACCATCGAATGTCTGGATCGGTGGAAAATGTATGCAAAAGCAGTTTGTGTTGCATTCAATAACACAAATATAATCTTTAATTTCACTTTCTGAGCATAACAAATATTCACATTTCTATTAAATCGAGTCGATGACACTTTTTGTCTATAAAATCAGACAGAAAATTAATTTATTACCAAATACAATGTTTAAAGTGTCACCTATATTTGCCATATTTGCAAGTCGTTTGTTCTGGAATATTCCATACTCCTAAAACTTGCAATTTTTTAATATTCTATAAAATAATTTAATTTGAGGTTATGTTTGAATTTTGGTTGTATTAATTTGGATGAAAGGTATAAAAATATTTTTTTTTTTATTTTAGACATATCCTGTACACTCCACTTACTACCAGTGGTTCCCAATCAAACTCATACTACTCGATATGGTTAATGTTTGGTGATGTTGTTGGTAAAGTCTATAATAATGTAAATAAACGGAAGAGAATAGGCTGGTGCATAAGAATTACTGACAGATTGAATACAAATATCTTTGCACTACGACCCCTTAGCTGCTAGGAATGCATTTCGAAAGAGTTTCTCCTCTACCGGCAAAGAGGTGAAGTGACAATGGCGTTAACTACTTTACGCACATAATTTACACTAGATGGCTTCAGTGGTTCTTGGCACTCTAACATAAGCTTAGTAGCACACAAGTTGATTGCTTCACAATAAAAAGAATTAATAAGTAAGATACTATGAATTACCATCCTACTATCACATTAGGAACAATTCTAATAAATTATGGATTTAAATACGTTTAATTATTTATTTAGGCGGCTTCGTATTCGGTGTAAAAAAAATACATTTTCTTTAATTTTCGTATATTTTCAAACATGTTGTATTTACAAAATTCATAACTTAAATCAATTAAAATAATACCACTGGTAATTAGGCCTCGCTCACTGTACTCGCTCAACCCAAAAGCCTAATGATCATGAAGAAACAATACGCACTATGCCCTCTAAATCACAAAAACAGACGTGGGAAATTTTGCTTGTGATTAACGATCTCACTATTTTCTTTCTTATTTTAAATTACTAAATAGTAGTAACCTTCAACATCTTTTGCGCGAATGTTAGACAATTATATTAAAAAGTAAAACATGTCTCAAACATTCAGAAACACTTTCACTTTTTCGCCACACACAAAGCTTGATTTTTTGATTGGGAGTCACATTTTTTTATATCAGGTGATCCAGTAAAATTCCAATTTAAGTTGTAATTTAAACGTTAACGCGATCTAATTTACCGATCATTAAACGTCAAATAATGACATTTAAAAATATAATTGTTTTCACATCACAACCATCTAAGCGGCGTGGGATTTTATTGAATCACCTTCGCATGCACCTCCTCCCCCTGTCGTCCAATATGTTCATTTAGAGTAGATTTAGTATGGAGAATACATAAATATGCATTCTCAAACGACGAAGAAAACGGGATAATATTCCTAACGAATCAAATATAATATTGATTCGTTAGGAAATAATTAAATGAAATATATCAAAAGAACAGAACTTTAATTCTTTTAATTCTCTATTAACTAATGTGGACGATTCTTTTTCGTCTGTCGTGTATAATATGTTACTTGATCAGCAGAATACAAATATTATTAAAATCATGTCCTCAATATATTGAACGTTAATACTATCAATTCCAGTAAATTCGATTCTTTATTTTTCATATTAATATTATTATTGTACAGCTCTGTATTGTTTAATTTTTTTTTATTAATTATTTTATTGTACTTTTATTTTATGTGTTGTGGTTGTGTTTATTAATTGAATTTTGTCTATGTCAATTTAAATATTAATTTTACAAAATTTGTACGTGTTTCATTCAAATCCCTCGCCCTCCGACAAACAGTGTAATAAATATTAAAAATGTTGGCTAATAATTTATAATAACATTTAGAACTAATAATTTTAATAAACAATTTGTGATAACATTTTTAGTAACCATTTTTAGCAACAACTTCTAATAGCCATTTTACGACAATTTCTAGTAGCAATGCATCTATATCAATAAGTTTCAGTTTTTAATAACAATTTTAGTAACAAAAAAAATACTAAAACACCTTAACCTAATTAAAGCACAAAAAGGCTAAATACGTGTTTTCATGTTTTTGTTTAGCATCATATAGACTCCAAGTTTAGTTTCTTAATTTTAAAGGTAATAATTTCTATAAACAATTTCTGATAACATTTTCAGTAGTAATATTTAGTATCAATTGTTAGCAACAATTTCTAATAGCCATTTTACGACAATTTCTAGTAACAATGTATCAATAAGTTTCAGTTTTTAATAACAATTTTAGAAACGCTTTTTCAAGTGTTAATGGTAATAATTTATATAAACATTTCTGATAACATTTTTAGCAACCATTTCAAGAAATTAAAATTGAAAACTCTTGTATTTTCATTAATAATCTTTTTAAACAATTGTAACAGTTTTCAATAGTAATATTTAACAACAATTTCTAATAGCCATTTTACGACAATTTCTAGTTACTGTATCAATATGAATAAGTTTCAGTTTTTAATAACAATTTTAGTAACGCTTTTTCAAGTGTTAATGATGGTAATAATTTCTATAAACAATTTCTGATAACATTTTTAGCAACCATTTCAAGATATTAAAATTGAAAACACGTGTAGCAACATTTTCATTAATAACCTTTTTAAGCAATTGTAACAGTTTTCAGTAGTAATTTTTAGTAACCATTTTTTAGCAACAATTTCTAATAGCCGTTTTACGACAATTTCTAGTAACAATGTATCAATAAGTTTCAGTTTTTAATAACAATTTTAGTAACACTTTTTCAAGTGTTAATAGTAATAATTTCTATAAACATTTTTAGCAACCGTTTCAAGTAATAAAAATTGAAAGCAAGTGTAGCAACATTTTCTTTAGTAACCTTTCTAAACAATTGTAACAGTTTTCAGTAGTAATATTTAGCAACAATTTTTAAGAACCATTTTTATCAACAATTTCTAGTAGCAATTTGTATATCTATATCAATAAGCTTCAGTTTTTAATAACAATTTAAGTAACAAACAAAAACACTAAAACACCTTAACCACACTAAAGCACAAAATGGCTAAATTCGTGTTTGCGTGTTTTTGTTTAGTATCAACATCACAAATCCAAGTTTAGTTTCTTAATTTTAAAGGTTAATAATTTCTATAAACAATTTCTGATAACATTTTTAGCAACCATTTCAAGTATAAAAAATTGTAGCAACATTTTCATTAATTACCTTTTTAAACAATAATATTGTCACAGTTTTCAATAGTAATATTTAGGAACAATTTTTAGTAGCCGTTTTAGCGACAACATCTAGTAACAATTTTTAGCAACAATTTCTAGTAACTGTATCTCAACAAGTTCCAGAAACAGTTTTTAATAACAATTTTTAGTAACACACCTTTATCAAGTGTTTGTAAACAGTTTTTAATAACAATTTTAGCAACCATTTCTAGTAAAAAATCTGGCAACTATAATTTAGTAAACAATTTTTGGTAACCATTTTATCAACAATTTCCGTTTGGCGTTTAGCGACAATTTTCAGTAATATTTTAGTAATTACAATCTATATCATCAAATTCTAGAATAGTTATTAAGTACCATTTCAGCAACCTATCCTAACGAAAAATTTGGTAACAATAAGCTTTGTGCCACTATTTGTAATTGCAATTTTTAGCAACAATTTCCGATAGTCATTTTAGCGATAATTTCTAATCACAACTTTTATCAACAATTTCTAGTAACAGTGTACCTATATCTAGAAATTCTAGCAACACTTAATTATAGTCTTTAGTATTATTAGGTAGGTCAAGGTAATACAAATATCTCAAAAAATGTATCGCTATTTGCATCGTGTATAATTTTCAAGGAAATAATTCTGTGTAAGTAGATACGGGGGTTGTTTATTTCAATTGGAAGAAAACCGAGAATATATTACTTTTACCGTCATTTATGAATTTTTCATTATTTATTAAGAAATACTTCATGAATATATCAGTTTTCAAACATGAAAAAACATCATTTACATTTGACCTTGTTTGTCAGTTAATAACAATGATCTAATACTATTATACTACTAGATGCAGTGTAAGCTATGTCTTGCTGATTAGGAAGTGACCCACACCATAGGAGAAAGAAGGAAAATATATGAGCGTCGAAAGTTTGACAAGGATGAACAAAATTGACCGTTTTATGTGGGCAAAATTCAAATATATTGCTATAGCTTGTAATGGCTTATAATGTTTAAAAGAGGAAAGTAAAGGTATTACAACTTTAATAATCAAAAAGATAAATAATTAAATATATATTATTAATATGGTATTAAATATATTCTGTTTAATAACATTTTAAAGGTATCTATGCTAGTTGCCATTCTTCATTAAGGAAAGAAAATTAAATAAATGACTTTTAATGACTATGAGATAACTATATGATTTTGTTCTTCTAATAATACCTATTTTAGCATGTGTGATGATCATTCAGTTTTTATTTAAAACAGTAGTATTAGTAAAAATTTTTAAAAATCACTATACAGATATCAGTTGGAAATTTTGAATTGACCACTAGAATTTTTCAAAATATTACGTTCTGAAAAAATAAATATAGAAACTGACAGCTTTTCTTACAACTTCTGATATATTCAAAATAAAAGACAATTAATGCTTAATTTTTTATTAAAATATATGTACATATAATTAATATGGATTAACAAATACGTAAATGGTAAATATGTGATCGAAGTAAAATAGAGAAAGAAATATTAAAAATACATAAAGCTAGAATAACAACTTGTATTATTTCGTGAGGTGTTTTTTCTGTGACTAATTCAAATACTTCAACATTAGTTACATTTGGGGATTCTGAGCTATAAGGTAAATAGAACATTAAAAATATCTAGGTAGAATAATAACTACAAATAGAAATCTTACTTTAACAGTTCTTTGCTTGGTGCATCAGTAATTTTTAATCGTTGAGATCTGCTATTACAGGGAATTTTTCTCAAGTGAGCAGGAAAATTGAAAATACTTTGAATTGCATTTTGGGGCAAATATTTTCTTCCATAACTTATAACAAAATCTTCAGAAACAAAATGCTCTGAACACAATCTTGAATACTTTGATGGCTTAAAATCCTTTCGTTTAGTACAAATTATCCACTGCTTGCATAGTACTTGATTAGATTGAAAACTAAAATTTTTTATATCAAATTTACAAATCATGTATTTTATTAAGAATAGTTAACCTGTGAAATCATACGTTCATTCCCTTTTCTGCCCTATTAGTACAACCATACGCTGCACATGACATTACCATTGTGTCTTAAATATGTGACTCCAAGCACTGCGAAGCTGGTATATATAATGTTCAACAATTTAAAATATTTATTTCTAATTTTGTTACTGATAATAGCACTTTTAACCAAATATATATGACACTAAATCCATGAGAACAACACTGTTAAATTATAAGCTGAAGTTAACAATTGCCAATATTCTTGATGATTCTCAATTTATATACATTACCTATATGCCTATATCAAATAAAAATGAAATTCTTAAAATGTATCTAATTACAATCACAATTTTATAAATAAAAATAGTTGATTCAATCATCATGAATCCACAGTTGTCTTTATACTCGTATTTCTTTAAATAAAAATAAAGTCAGTGGTGTATGAAATAAAATCAATACTAGAAGAAATCTATTAATAAAATACATAATCCAAATTACCAAAAAGACAAATAAATATGTATAAATCAACAAAATTGAGAAAGTTTATATACAAAACAATGCGATATCGCCATGTTTTGCCCACAACTAACGGTTTTGTATATCTGTCTCTTTTGTATGTAGAGGTCAATTCCTCTCTCTCTACAGTCCATCTAGTAGTTCTATATTATTAGATCATTGGTTAATAAGGCAGTAGTAAACAAAGTAATAATCTGTTATTTGGAATATAATCTATAATAATAAACACCTATATACAAAAATCCGCAATCTTTTATTTCACTATCTATGATCTATCTTTCTCGAGATATTTATGTACCCACATTATATTTTATTTTCACAAATAGGTATCTTTCGTTTGGGATGTTACATTATTTTTAAAGACATGGTATATAAACATGCGTTAAGTTAACAGACAGCTGTTGACAGTTAAAAGCATGCTACCTCCACTTACCAGTTAGCTAGTTAGATATAGATACAAATACGAATTACAAGCACATTACAAGTGATTACAATAAACATGATAAGATCAGTGATGAAACATGTATAATATAAATCAATGCAGGACTTTCTACGTATCAATGTAAATAGACCATTAGTAAAAATAGATGATCTATTTACCACCACACTGATGATACAAATAATTAACATAAAAGTGTGTGTATTTTACATGTAAATTGATACTTCTAGGCTTCTATTAATTTAAATATTTTTGATATATGTAGGTATATATTCATTTATATTATTAAAGTGGGAACGAAGAGGTTACGTTTTCTTACAGAATTTCTAAATGGGTCAAAAGTGGTTTATAATTGGTATTAGCGGTGCAACATGTGGAGGGAAAACAACTATAGCAAATAAATTAAGTAATATATTGCCTTCATGTCGAGTTATCAGTCAAGATGATTATTTCTTACCAGTTGATGATGAGAGGCACGTGTGGATACCAGAATTAAATCACATCAATTTCGACGTACTCACCAGTCTGGATATGAATCAAATGTACGATGATATAAAGAAAATTATTGGAGACTCAGTGTGCAAGTTTAATGTCTCTGGCAAGGAAGTGGACCAAGACCATTCCTTTGTTGATTCAATTCCCTTAACTAATCTAGAATATAATGCAGTGAAAAAATTGGAAGATAAAAATGTAAGCATCTTAATTATTGAGGGTTTCTGCATATTTTATCACAAACAAATCGAGAGCTTGTGCAATTTGAAATATTTTATTACGTTGAATAAGGACGAATGTCACAGGAGACGTTTAGAACGCGTGTATGAGCCACCCGATGTTCCTGGATATTTTGAACATTGTGTTTGGCCTGAATATTTAAGGCAGTATGAGGATATCAAGAATAATGTTAAGGACATACATTATATCAGTGAATATATTGAAAATCCTGTGAAAGTAATACTCCATGATTTGGTAGAAAAGTATAATGAAATTACAGACTAGTATATTTTATCAGATGGAAAGTTACTATTAGAAAGCCTAATTACCTCATGAATATAATGCAGGTATTAATATCGGAAGGATATATGTTACAAATAAGCATTAAAATTCCATTTAGCTTAGTAAGTGTTAGACTGTATATACTTTGTATATTAAAATATGTTATGTTGATTTATATACATATATATATACTCAAAATGTTGTATAAATAGCTTTTATTTATTTTAGTATTTAGTAAAACTCAAAAGCCTAACCACATTGGAGAATAATGGGTACCTATAATAATGTATATACATTTTTAGCAAATAAAACTTGTTGTGGACATTGAAAAAACAAATTTAATAAGAATGGTGTCTGAAAATAAAGACGATATGAATTTCAAGGTCGAGGATATATAATTTAATAGGATATTCAACTGTAACTTATCTGGTTGAACAAATGAATGTAACTTTGATCAGCATGTTCATAAAAACCAATAGATCTTTATGTATTTTAAGTAAATTTCAGACATGCAGTAATATTGGTATTTTAAGAATGACTACTTTGCCCATTTTCATGCTGTGATGACATATGATTCATTATTTTTGTGTACATTGCACAATTGTAAAATATGGTATTGATCTTTAAATAAGTTGCAAATGAAAATTAAATTCACAAGCAAAGCAGATGTTCATTATTAAATTTGTAATTCTAACTATAAGAGACGTCCTTTATTTACACTAGTATTAAAAATAAAATCGTTTTTAACTAGATTTACTTTGTGTTTTCATCAACTTCACGAATTCCTGCGCAGGTGTTTTAATTGTTTTAGTGATTTTATTTCCGGAAATAATAATCGACAGAAAAGTTTCTTATGTAATCTTCATCTACATTTGAAAATTATTGAATCGTTTTAGCAACCGACACGGCCAAAGTACGAACTAAAGACTACGATTCGGTAATGCTAAATAATACTAAAAATCCCCACGGACCGAAACAATTGCAGAGCAATAAAATTAAACTACCGTGTCTTCAAATACCACGCGATCATTTAAATTCTAAATTATAGCAGGCGGGATTTTTTTTTATTAGGTTGTCCAGAATGTCAATTATTGATTAATTAACATATTGAAACGTCACTTTGACAATTCAAATTGTAAATTAGTACTTATATACCAACTTAATTTAAATTTCACAGCCTACTCTAATTTAGAATTTAAATGATCGCGCGGTACGTTCCTTATTAGAGTAGGTTGTTTTTTAGTGTTTAAAGTAATCAATGTTGGTGTACGTGCTAAGTTTTAAAAACTTCAAATTCTGACAATTGTCATACTCAAATTCAAATTATAGACGCCTATTGCCTTCATTCAGCAGGCGGATCGGAACTGTTCTCGCTCCAACCGTTCACTTCACAACAGTTGAGTGTTCGCTGGACAGGACCGCTCACCTTTATATGATCGTCTGTCATCTGATACTTTTCATTGCTGCCATATATTAAAATTGTACAAATTAAACCTAATAAACAATAATAAATTGTTTCTGGTTTTTCCAACCCCTAATAAAATACTGGGGGAACTACAATATTATAATACATTTATTTCTGCACAATACCTTGAATTGAGTTACTTTTCTAGTAACTTTCTTCAAAATTATGTATTAGGTTGGTCTTGGAATGCATCAATGGCGCATGCGTACAGAATACGCTCAGTAAGTGAGCGTAGAATTTTTCCGCTCACAAAAATGGCGGCCGCTCCTGAACATGTTCAGAGTGAGCGGACGTCTACTGGACATGATCACTGAACAGTTGCACAACTGTTGTGTCTGCTGAATGGGAGCATTATTATTATTATGACATAACCAAACTATCAAAATTATGCACTGTCACCAACCGTTAAAAAAAGCATGGCCATCCGTCTAACAGCTTCTAATAGGGAAAGTTTTTGAAGGCACGGTATAATTAATCTACGACGGTGTCATTAAGATACATTTAGTATTGCCATTTGGATATCATTATGACTTTCATAATAACACTCTGTGCTAAGTTATTAAATATTACTTTTCTATATATGTATATATATTTTATTTAGTACTTGGCTATTCTGTTTAGTAGACAAGCATTGTTGATAATTTTGTATTAATTGGATAACAATTATACACGTCAAAAGGTAAGCAGCCCTGAAATGATTTTTGTAGGTTATGTTACTTGATGGGATGGATAAAACGTCGCAACTTCTCAAACTTGACGTCATTTAAATTTATTAGCTTTTTTTAAATTAAAATGTGAAAACAGTTTCTGTATCGACCATTTCTTTTTTCATATTTTTAAATAAGCCTGTATATAGAGTAAAGCAGAAAAAAAATTACAGCATGTAAATTATTAGATTTACTTTTTTCTGTCTAGGTAGTAATTCAGCTTTTCTGTAGTTTCCCACTCTTTTTGACAATTAGGAAGAGGAAAAATTCAACTCTATTATAAGTAATTATATTGATATTATAGTTTGCGGTGAACTATTTTCGCTTATAAAAATCTTCGTTATAATTCATAACGCAGATTTCATTAAAAAAACATACGGTATAACTATTTTTGGTACGCCATTTCTGAAAATAAGGGAGCCAATCAGAATTTAGATCCGTATGATATTTGTCTCTGTGAACAGCTGATTTCACTGCCACAGTTCACCGGTTTGAGGTAATGTCAGAATATGTGTGTGTGTCAAAAAATCTTCTGTCATATCGGCAACAACTTTAACCATAATACATAAAATTGTCGGAGGATGTCATTTATAACGTTAATTTAGTTTTTATGATACCGCAAACGGTTTTTCTTTTTAGTTGGTTACGTTATATTATAAGGAAAAATGGCCGTTTAACGTAAGGGAAAATATGTGACCGCGAACTCACTATTATACTGAAAAATATAACACTTTTCTTTTTCATCAATCGAACTTAGACAACATCATTGTATTTTCCTTTATATAACGACAGTCAAACAAAGTGTAAAGTAAGCAAAGACAAATATCTGTTAAAATATTTATTCAATTATTACATGTTCAAACAATTCTCATCTAAATATAAGAACAAATTAAATTAAATGCAGGTATTTATTACACTGCATTCCAAAAGTATAGTACATTTACGAATGCATCTCGTACTCTTTCATTTACAAAACAAGATCCTATAGAGAAATCGCTTCATCTTATTTCCTTATTCCTATATTACAGCATTCATAGATGTCTCTGTAAAATTCTCGAAAAAAGTAAAAAAAAAAGAAAGATGATCGATATTTTATGTTTGACGTTTCGTGACGTTGACAGAATGCAAAATGAACATGACGTAAGTTAATGTAAGAAATAAACGCACGTTTTGTGTGTGTGTGTGTGTATGTGAGTATGGTGTTGTGCTGAATTTGCACTCTTTTTGTTTTATACGAATCAAAGCATTGTAATTTTAGCTTATCAATTGTAATAGTCGGTGGTTTCCTATAAGTTCCGTCTCTTCTCCGTTTCACAAAAGGTTCAATTGTTGTTGTTATTGTTGGTCGCTAAGTCTTTCGTAATTGGTAATAAGTCACAGAGTTAAACATAAATAGAAAGCGACACATAATTCACATGGCGTAAGTGCTTTTACTCGGTTGTTCTTCGTCTTGCATTCCGGTGGCTTTCTTCACGTACTGGGGATTCACCTGAATTTCGTCGTCCATGGCCAGTATCTGTCGGTCCAATTCCATGCACATCGCCAGCTGACATTCTAAATTCTTCAGCACGTCCGGACCCCCGTACTTCTCCGGTTCATCCCTGAAGACCACCATGCCGTCCTTCTGGTTGATCGTGGCGTAGATCTGTTCGTCTTCGATCTGACAAATGACATGCGACGTGAGAGCGATATTTTTAATTTACAACCTCAAAACATTAAATCATACCATGTGTAAGATATATCTTTCGGCGTCCGCTGGTCCCGGCAGACCCACTCGACTGGCCACGTCCGACAGACTTAAAGTTAGAAACGTCTTCGTTAACCTCTGTATATTTTTTTTGTACATCACAGTCATCACTTGCTTAACTAGTCCGAGATTATGATCCCTATTGAAAGCCTGAAACATTTGCGAATTAGATAAAAGGCACCGGTTATAAAAGTATTTGGTAATTCTTTAGAAAGGGTGCCCCACGATAGCATCAAAATACAAGGACAATATACAGGGTGTTTAAAAAAGATGCGGCAATATTAAAGGAGTTGATTGTCCAGATCATTTTATACAAAAAAGTTTATAATAAACAAGGTCCGCAAACGCTTCGTTACCGATCTACAACGTGTTGAAGTTTAATTAAAAGAAACAGTAAAAATTAGTTTTCTCCAAGACGCTTTTTTCTTCACAATTTAACAAAGAATAGAAACATATATTTTTTTTAGAGAAATCAGCGACGTCCTATTTTTTTCTTGAAAAATAGCACGCCTAAAATTTCATTATGATCTTTAATGCCGTATACACCAATAGAACGCTTACATTTAACGGAATCCAAAAATGTAGATTTTATTGCCAACAGGTGAGTAAAAAGTATCAAATTTTCGTTTTAAAAACCACTATTTTGAGGTTATAATAGGAAAATTTTATATGCTAAACTGGTTGCCGTCTATTGACTATGAGCGGCGCATGAATCTGCGCCCGTTTAAAAGAAATGAACTCGTGTACATTCTTGTTTTTTTTATATAAATGTTTATAATCCGTGATAATATAATAATAAATATGGTCTGTAGTTTTTTTAAAGGTTATATAAGATCATATAACATAATATCCAATTTTATATTTTATCGCCAACCGTCAGTAAAGTGATGCGTTACCATAGCGTTTTACGGAGGTAAAGAAACACTTTATCGTACTGTACAATAAAGTACTTTACCTGCCGCTAATATCTGTCAGCGTAGCCATGACTTATGACTTTAAACATAAATAGTTTGTCACTGTCATAAACTGCCATAAGTTATTATCTCTTTATTTCTTAAATTAACAATTTTCACGGTTGGCGATAAAATTTTGTATGCACCACGTCAGTAAAGTACCTTTACCGAACTCGTCTGTTACTCGCCGCGCTCGCTTCACTCGCTTGGCTCGTAAATCAGACTCGTTCGATAAAGTATCACTTTACTGACTTGGTACATAAATAACTATTATCTCCAACCGTCAGTAAAGTGATGCGTTACCATAGCGTTTTACGGAGGTAAAGAAACACTTTATCGTACTGTACAATAATAGTATATTATGCAATGAGCATTTAATGATAGCTATTAAGACACGAGTAAGAAAATTACAATACGAGGCGAAGCCGAGTATTGTAATGAATACGAGTGTCTTAATAGCCATTAAATGCGAGTTGCATACACTATTTTTTCTACGACCCCATAATAAAACATTATTTTTTGAACATTCCATTTTATAAATTGAGCGTAAAATTTTCCGTACATCTTTCCGAATTTAGCTAGTAATAAATTGTTCGTGGTTACTAAGGCTTGTTCCATAATTTCTGGTGGACTCAAATTTTGCATTTCACTGTCATTTTCCCTCATTTTTACCGTTTATATTTTCAAAAAAGCACAAATTTTAAGTACATACTTGTAAATTGCAGAGAACTGTCACATTTATTTAATTTCCTATTGGATATAAACTTGTATCGTAATGAAAAATCTGTATTCCTATTGGATATAAACTTGTATCATAATAAAAATCTGTATCGTAATGGACCTCATTAAAGTACAGGTTTAGCATATCTAATAATACAATTAAAGTATGGGAGTAGAAAAAGTACTTTACCTGCCGCTAATATCTGTCAGCGTAGCCATGACTGATGACTTTAAAAATAAATCGTTTGCCACTGTCATAAACTGTCATGAGTTATTATATCTTCATTTCTTAAATTAACAATTTTCACGGTTGGCGATAAAATTTTGTATGCACCGCGTCAGTAAAGTACCTTTACCGAACTCGTCTGTTACTCGCCGCGCTCGCTTCACTGGCTTGGCTCGAAAATCAGACTCGTTCGATAAAGTATCACTTTACTGACTTGTTACATAAATAACTATTAAAATATTTTTTTAATTCATGCATATTTTTCATTCGTAAGTTTTGTCAAGAACAGTAAATTAATTTCCTAAATTTTATATTAAATCAACAAATTGTACACTGAGGATTTAATTACAATGCAATTACTTTTTGGAAAATATCTGATTTTCAATTATGTTAGTACCTAATATAAAATGTTCGTATTATAACCTGAAAATAGTGCTTTTTAAGACGAAAATTTGATACTTTTTACTCACCTACTGGCAATGAAACAACCTACATTTTTAGATTCTGTGAATTGTAAGCTTTTTATTGATGTATATATTATCCTTGTATTTTGATGCTATCATGGCGCACCCTTTCTAAAGAATAGCGGAGTATTTTTATACCGCGTGTCCCAGAGGAACGGTCCATTATTGGTATCTAATAATATAGATAGCGAATAATTTTTAATACAAATATTGAAGATAATCAAAGCTCTACAACAGGGGGGAACACATTTACGGGGCAATTGGGTTTCGATTTCGAGCGCCATCCGACGAGGAATCAGGGAAATATTCGTGTTTAATTGTAAGCTAACATTGTAGATGACTCTGTGTAGGAATTATTTGATTTATTTGTTCAGAAGCGGTTGTTTGAAGTTTTTTTTACTTTGTTTTCTAATTTGTCTTTAATAGTGTATTATTTAAAGACTTATTATCTTGTGTTAGTTTATAAGTTTTCTTTGTTGATTTGTAGTTCTTATTGTTAGTTTGTGTTAAATAGTGTATTAGTATAAAAAGACTTTTTATCTTGTGTTAGGTTAGAAGTTTTCTTAAATTGTTTTCGCCATAAACGTAAGTAAGCCTATATATAATGAATATTAGCTTACAAGCAACGTTAACATGGACAGCAGTCGATATATACGGAAGTCTATTACAAATAATTGTGTTATTTTTGTATAGAGTATACCTCCATACATTACGGATTACCTTCTTAAGAAATCTTTTTTGCAACGATTCCTTTAAATGTATGTAATCACACCTGTTTTTTTATTAACCACTGTAATCAATAATAACACTAGTGTGCGATAAGAACACCTATGCTGAATCTAGAAATATTTATGTATTTTTTTTATAATTAAATATATCTATATAATTATTTACGTGTTTCTTTTAAATTTAATAGATATGTAATCAAAAAAGTAAAATAATGTATAATTAATACTACAAAAGGAATAATTTAAATAAGTCAGTTTAGATATCAACCTTCGAATTCAGATTTTATTGAAGCTCAACACCTACTTTGTCCAATAGTACTATGCTTCCTCGATAGATGTGACACAAAATACATATCTAATAATTTAACATTAAGTGTCCTTTCTCTTTGGGGTATTCTCTGCTCTACAATTTAAAAATATTTTCATTTATACAGAGTGTTCGACAACGACGAACAAACACAATTTAAAACTAATTAAAAATATATACTTTCTTCCACGTGTGGGCGATATTGGAAAAGTTATAAGATATTATATCTGAACAGGTATTTCATCATCGATTGATGATGAAATACCCTATTATGGGCTCAATTAGAAAAGATATCTTTTCAGTACGTGAAATTAATGTTCATTTCGACATATCTACGCATGTTCTTTAGAATTACATACCATTCGCTAAAGTTGAAAGTTCTAAAAAAAAAATGGAACATCCTGTATATTTATATGTCACTGAAATGTACTTTAAATTTACTAATTAAAAATATCTATATATTATATCTGAATAAACCCGATTACCATTTAAAAATATGAGTTGCCTTGACTTAATTACACATAGCATAACTAAAATTAAAAGAAAAGAGTTACTTCTAATATCTTCTTTTTACGAATAAGTAATGTTTATTAAAATTTTATTTGAAATTGGAAGTTTGAACTCATGAAATGAAAAGTTTGAAAGTTCATGAACAATAGTTAAAATATCGCAGTCGCTCTGTGTCAAAAAATTGTATACCGTCCTACTTAGACTAAATTTTAAATTACTTTAAAATTAGAGAAGTCATACTTAGATTTATAACTTTAGTTGAAAAAGAAACCGTCAACACAGGTATTTAAATGTACGTTATTGAAAACTTCTATAACTTTCGCAATATCTTGAAGAACATACAAGCTACTATTTTCAAGCATCACAGTTATTATAAGTTATCATATAACAAATTAAAAAATGTTTTTAGTATTTGAAATATATAAAATATGGAAACAAATACATTTACTGTAAAACAAAAACTGCGGATTCTCAGTGGCATAAAAAGCCATATTGAGTCTAATTATAAGATCATTACTCTTAAAAGTAGCTTGATCACAAAATAAGATTTGAGATATAACATTTTGGTTATGATTTAGTTTGTGTAACATCGTGTTACAGAACGCCACCCTATTTATGAAAACTTTCCTCTGAAGATCTTGATGTAATACAGATAAAATTCGAACTTCTTCATTTTGCATTTAACGTAAATTCATGTACTTATTCCCTTTAAACTGAAGCTATAAATCTAAGATTGACGTTTATACAATTTTTGACACACAGCGACTGCGATATTTTTTATACTATTGCTATACTATTACTTCCAAACTTTTCGTGAATTTTAAAATGTTAATAAAAATTACTAATTTGCAAAAGCAAAATATTAGAAGTAACTCTTTTGGATTAATTTTAGTTATAGCCATGCCAACTCATATTTTTAAATTGTAATCGGGTTTATTCAGATGTAATAACCTATAACTTTTGCAATATCACAGGTGGAGGAATGTACATTCTTTTAATTGCTAAATTTTAAGTACTTTTCAATGACATAAAAATATACAGGGTGTTCCATTTATTTATTTTTTTAGAATTTTTAACTTTCGCGAATGGTATGAAATTCTAAAGAACATGGGTAGATATGTCGAAATAAACATTAATTTCACGTACTGAAAAGATATCTCTACTAATTGAGTTCATAATAGGTATTTCATCATCAATCGTTATTTCATAGCAACTTTTCGTATGTGGTACAATTTTTAACGAAAAAACGCCACGTCTCAGAAACAGTTGAAAATCGACAAATACAAATTGATGTCAGTGTAATCAGCTCTTCAAGCTTTATAATAAAATGTAAAAGATTGCATAGTATTCCATTTAAAAAAAAAACATGTATGTGTTGGTTCGTCGTTGTGGAACACTCTGTATAAATGAAAATATTTTTAAATTGTAGAGCTTATGATTATCTACAATTTGGTATTAAAAATTATTCGCTATCTACATTATCAGATACCAATAATGGACTTTACCGTTACGCTGGGACACCCGGTATATACTGGCTGACCTAAACAAGTGAACATCCAAGTAAAGGTGGTGAAATTTTATGGGAAGATATCTTTTATTCGCAACGGAAAACCAAAGAAGTTTCAGCAAGATACAATCGCAACAATTTATGTAAACAGAGTAAACATTAATAATGATCATATAGTCATAGATGTAGTAGCGGCGCTTAACGGTACCTAAGCGAGGTAAACGTCGCAAGAGAGAGCATCAAATAAAAGGACGCTGCAGCAGGGCTTCATTAACAGCAAATCGGTAACGGATGTTCAAAAAGTTTGCAAGCATTAACAACAAAATGAAATGCGCCAAAATATAAAAAAATATTGCAACTGCTGTAACAGCTATTAATAATGTGATGACGTACGTTAGAAATTATCGTTCAGATGAAAGTTTTGTAAAAATGTTGAATGAAATTTCTACAGAATTAAAAAAAAATATATTGTAGATACGTTATCACTTACATCATTAGTTTCAACAGTGCATATACTTACTACGGAAATATTGTCTTCAATATGTTTTCGTTGGATCCGTTCTCTATTAAATATGTTTTACTCGCTAAAATACGGATAAAACTAACGTATTTGCAAATCCTATATGTCAATTTTGACATTTCACGCGAAAAATTTCAAACGTTATTTGATTATGGTATTATTTCCACAGTATGACGGATCCAAGTTAAAACAAGTTACGATTGTTTAAATATCTTCTATCTCTTTTTAACTACTTTAGAGTATGTAGATCGTGTTTCGATACATATTACATACGCTGAATAGACCAATGTTTTGAATTTGTATTTTTATCCTTCTCGTTTGCATTTAAAGCCTGCATGACACGAAACTAAATTTTACAGAAAATTTTCATATACATTTTTGAAATTTAGCAACGTGTCAAACAGAAAAGTGCTTGCAATATTTCATGCGAAATTTAGCGGCTAAATTATTTAGAGTTGGTTCTAATTTCTGTGTGAAAGCTGCGTGAAAAACTGCGCAATAGAATAAAATAGGGATAAAATTGCAATTGACAACAAAGTTAAACCAAACTAACCTAAAAATAAATTTGCGGTTTCAGAGGTTGTATGTGAATGATCATAGTGTTTTTTAAGTTCTTATAGCATAAATTAAAAGATATCCTGGTCACGTGAACAGGTGTCTGTGTTAATAGAGGAATATAAAAAATATCTTTGTTTATATGCATTTAAAGATACTAGGTATAAAAACAAATATGCTCGTGCCACAGCAATAGAGGCAATTAAAAATATAGTGACAAAAAAAAACAGGTGTGTCCATAATATCAGATATTAAAGCTAAATTTCATTGTCTAAGAACTAATTTCTTAAATGAACATAGAAAATATAAGGAGTCTCAAAAAAGTGGTGCAGGAGAAGATGATTATGAAGGCTAACTGTGTATCCCAATGAATCAAAGAATTTAAAACTAATTTCTCGAAGGGCAGCCAACCTTTCAATTACGATAACACTAAAATTACGTCACTACATCATATATTACGCATGTGCGTGTGCTAAATTTGATATGTAATAATGCATATGTGTCATACAGGAGTAATGCAATAATATCAAAATTGTATGCTAAATTAAAGCAGAAAATTTTCGTAATAATTTACATGGAAATTTTCTGTAAAATTTAGCATCGTCTCAGGTCCAATACATGCGGGAGTATCATCGACCCTTTGACATACTTCATGAATAAATAGATCGTTATTTTTAAGATTAGTAAGGTAGTCTTTAAGTAAGAAGAAAGTCAAGATCATATGAACAATTATAGTTCGATCACCCAGTTGAAATCAGTGTCCAAAACTAATGGAACAATAGAGGTACCCCACAAGGCTCTGTTTTAGGTCCATTTTTGTGTTTGATTTTTCTAAATCACATACCAAAAGTTTGATGGAGAGAAGCTCGACTTGGTTTGATTTGTGTATCACGGTCAGACTCAGACGTATGTGCAGCAAAAGATATTGAACCAGACCTTACTGCTGAAAAGTTAACGCACTGCATATTTTCTCAATGGTTCTCATTGCCTCATCGAATGAGAATTGTTTAAATCGGAATAAGATAGTATTTGTGATCTTTACACCTAGAATTATGACACTGACTAGTGGCTACTATTTACCCGTCAATAACAAATCATTGAAACAAGTAAGGTCAACAACATTTTTGGGCCTGCATATTAATCCGGGTCTTATGAACTTGATATTTATGTTTTTTTCGATATCCACTATCGACAGTATTTCATAGTGCGCAACATTACTTTATAATGTGAGTTTGATAAATATTTTTAATAGTAATACAAAAAGATGTTTTAGTTCCATTGCCAGTGTTAAGCTGATTAATTGATTGTATCTTGCCGAAATGTTCATCGCTTCAAAATATACCAACAAATTGGATAACAGATGTTCATTTATGACAAACAGTATATAACAACTTGACTATCAAAACTCGTATTCAGTGGTTTTAAGCCGATTTATATCTTTCAATTAAATTTAATCATTTTTAAATTATGACATTATAAATACCTTGTCTATAAACATCACTTACGTCTGTATGTTTACTTAACACAGCATTAAGATCGGATGAATTATTAGATGCGAACACAGCCGCTAAATCATGATATGGCTGCGATAATGGTTTTATGAATCTATTTACGACCTGTGAAGTGTATTTGGGAACCATTTGCATCTAAAGAAATAAAAATAGATATTTAAATATTCTAGCATTGTACATGCGGAATGATGAATTTTTATTAGTCTCACATACCTTTCCATGTAACAGTAACGAAACTAATATGTACTTCTTGTAGGCTTCTAACATAATGTGGGAAACAGCATGTGCAGGTGTCGTAATTGCAACCTCCAAGAAATACAACGATCGATCTAAATTGCGTACAGCTAAGTATATCATTCCACCATAATAAAAATATAACAAGTAGTATTTTGCATCGAACTGGACGCCATTCGGTCCGTGAGGGCTCTACAATGCAAATTATATATTGGACAAATAAAAACTTTGCTTGTCACTGTGATTGGTTTCAATTAACCATCTCAGACTGTATCATTTTTAAATATCAACAACTCATTATGCTAATACCTCTTGACATATACCCGTTATATCTACATTTAAAACTTGCAATGCCGGTTTGAAACATTTAGCTAGTAGACACAGTTGACATAAATCTGCATGAATTGATGTTAATTGTGAATCATACAGTTGAAGTTTTGAAATAGCCCTCCTCAATAACAGTATTCCTTTTAATGGTTGTTTCTGTTCTATTAAGTAAGCCGTCAATAAATGACATAATTCTGAAACTAATACTTAATTATTGTAAATAATTATGAGACATGTGGCTAAATTTTACATACATAAATCTGGTACTAATCTAATTTGTTCACCATTACAGCCGTTTATGAAATCTTGAGCTTGAAGGAACCTATCAGGACTATTTCCGCTATTCGGTAAATTAAATTTAGCGCACAAAACAGACAGAACTCCGAGAGAATGCTGCTGTAGATCTAGTGTTTCTAATACGTTATCTAAATGTGGTGCATTTTTCAAAAGGATTTCGCTTGATTTGCCTATGTAATCGCACAGCTCCCTATAATTTCCTATAACAATATAACCTCAAAATCAAGTCACTAGAGAAAAAAAAATTAGTTATTACCTTGCGAAGACAAGTTTCTTACTGTATTTACAAATTGTTCTAAAGCAGAAGCCATTTTTTTAACATTTAGTATACAAAATATATATGTGTCTACCTATTTTTAGCTCCTTTCTTTCAAAAGTTATTTTACAAACAAGGTAGAGGAGCAAACAGCTTTTTTCTGCCGACAGTTTTCTACATTTGACAGTACGGTTCGAGGAAGATAGAAAGTCATTTCCACCAACCATAAGGATTAATAAACAATACAATGTGGAAGAAAATATTTTTTTAGGATAATCTCGTTTAGTTCATGTTATATTAGCCTTGTTTATATATAGTATAACAAATAAAGAATAATTCTAATAAATAAGATCCTCAATCGGCTTCAAAAATATATATTTGACAAATGTAATACTACTAACTTCATGAACTTAGAAATATCATTATTACTATTACCGCTATTACCGACAACTTTCCAAAATAAAGATAATAATAAACGAGAATATGAAAGTATACACAAAGTTTCAAAAAGATGTAACATTTGTCAGAAAATAATTGCCTCGTTTTAACGTTTGTTATAATTGTCATACAAATCGTGATCCAAACAATACAAATTTGTCAACGATGCTAAACAGAATAATTGCCAAGTGCTGAATGTAATTAAAGCAATATATCTATCTATAAATAATAATTAATTAGTTTAATTTCTTTGTATTTTATCTGGATCGGTTGCTAAAACGATGTCTAATAAGATTCTTTAGAAAACCGTTTTTTGATACTTTTTTTTATTGTGTACAAAGTAAGGCGAATAAAGGACGTTTGAATTTTCAATAATAAAGTAAGTCAGTAGCGAGAATGCCTATGTTAAAATACGTAATTTGGCTACATAAGTGTTACCTCGTGAGATATTTTTAAATTTGATTTCGTTTGATGCTAATAACAGAAATAGCTCCTAAAAGTGCATTTATCTATGATTTCCGATAGAAAACGCAAATAAATCAAGAAGAAAAAAGGCCAATAAATAATTTTAAACATTTTTTATTTATATAGATATTGTCATTTTTTCATACATCTACATATTTTCTTATCAAAACAATTAAAAATAATTGTGTATTCAATAACTCTATCCATATAGGTATCATACAATAGTCACTTGACGTTTGATTGCATCAAATCTGCTTATCATCACGGGGAGAAGGAATGCAAATCGATCTATCATCGGATGCCATCCAGAATTTGCTAAAATTTAACCCTCAATAGAATATTAAGTGTTGCAATAGGACATAATTTCCATATGTGGGAAACAAGTTACCTTATCACTTTAAAAATGTTCCTATTTGTTTATTATACGACACTGTTTTGCACGGTTCTTGTAGGTCGACATGTTTTTAAAAATAACTCCTCTTTTGCAACAAGCATGTAACTAAAGGATATTCGACGTTAACAATAAAGATCAAATCTGTATCTAAAATTAATTATTTTTCATATTGCGGACGATTTAAAAAAAAATAATTTGAAATTCACTTACTTCATTTCAGACTGTTGGAATGCTCTGTATATAACAAAATAATTTTGAAATGTGTCCAAATCAAAAACAAGAGCATATCTTGAATAATTATTTCTTGTAAAAAACACGCTTTCCTATTCATTTAGGAGTGTGATATTATGTGGACGAGATGACAAATTAATAATTGAATTACTATAGTTCTTAGGTGTTATAAATGGTATCTATTGATAACTTGATACAAATAAAATGATTTATATAAATACACATGAAAGATGTTAACATAATACTGTTGACAACTTAGAAAATTGTTTTTTTTAATTTCTATGAAATATGTTGTAACTTTTCCTTCGGAAAAAAATAAAACAATATAACAACTTAACAAAAATAGGCAGGTTTTTATAAAAGAAATATAATATATTGTATTAAAATAAAAGTAACCGTTATTAGTCCAGTTCCTGTACTTTTATAATACATAATAAATATGTAATTAATAAATTGCAATATAAACTTGGTTTCCATTAAGAGAAAGAAAGTGGTTTCAAAGGTTGATTTTTCCTATCCTGATCTTTCCATATTAAACACATTTCCGCAACGTGTATAAATTGTCCCAAAAGTTATGTGCAGCGACGTTGTTCGTTCGGTTCTGATTGAAAAATGTTAATATTAAAATGTCATCGTTTGTTTTCACGGGGTTCTTGAATTTCAGACTTTTAGTGCGTGACTAAGCATTACTCTTCCATATCTGTTAATAGAGATAGCTGCAATTTTCTTTAAAGAATAATTTTTACTAGTATTGTTTCGTAAACGTTTTTGTTTTGATTAAAATGTTTGTTTTGTGCATTTCTTCATTAACGCACTTGCACGAAAAACACATATGACGACGTTGTAGAGCAATGAGTTTGTATTTCAATATTACTGTTAAATTTTGACATTTACCTGCGTATTTAATTCGACTATCGTGTTTCATTTTGTGTAAACTCTGCTTCTTCGTGGTTATTTGTATTGTTTTGATTAGTTGTTATTGTAATAAATCGGCTTACGCGATTTATTAGTTAAAATTTTATATTTTTGTTTCATGCATTTATTTAATTATTTTCTATTGTTTTTATATTATTCCGGTCAATATTTCCTAAAACCCCTCTCCTTAAATTAAAAAGGGCGGCACAAGGAATCTTATAAACTAAAACCACACCTATCGTCTATATACATGGACCAATGAGAAATGTATACATATTGCTTAAAAGCAATATATTAGTTCTAAGACTGTCAAGGGAAATGAAATATACAAGTACCTTTAAAAGAATGCATGAATATTCGTTCAGGACAAGTATAAGTGTCTGAAATAAAGCTGTTACGTGTAAGCGATATACGCAACGGTTGGCACCAGCCACATTAAAGCAGACGGTCAGTAGATATCCGTTACATTAGTTTCAAGTAGTTTATTATGGGGTGGTTTAGAAACTCTATTGTTAAAATTGCATAAATCTGTCAATAGTAATTGGTAATGCGGAAAGTACGTAGAATTCTGAGTTCTGACAGGGCATAGACCACACGAAGAGCAACATGTGTTAAGACAGACCTCTAGTCAAGTGTGTTTTAGACATTCTTACGTCTACGGAAAAAATATTAGATCACACACAGTGGTGTTTAAATTATATTAATGACAAGACCAAGATAAGAAAGTACATGTAAAAGGCGTACTTTCAACTAACATATCCAAAATAAGTTCAACCAATAAGAACTAAAAATGGATTCGTTAACTGTATACAGGGCGTGACATAATTAGACCAAGAACTGATAACACTAGGTGCAGAAGAAAAATAGAGAGACTTTCGGCGGAGTCCCACCGGGGCTCCGACCGTTCCGACAATTTCAAAGTCCCGGTGAAGTTCCGGAGAAGTTCCAACAGTTCGACAGGATCTCAACCTCGACTTGAGTCATCCTATAATCGCAGTTTTATGTTGTGTATTAAGACTTCGATCTAACAGAGTATGAACTGCCTATTATTGTGTAACCAGTTTAATTCTTTTTTGTAAAATTGTGTTTTATAACTTTTTTGTATGTGTTTCTCTTTTCTGCGTTATATAAATTACGTTCAAGCTATGGTAATAAATAATTAAATTCACCAGTGAGTGATATTTGATTTGTGAGTTTGGTTAATTTATGGTGGTGTAGACGATAGGCTAGATGACAATAAGGTCGGTAAGTCGTTAGTATATTTTGTTTTGTTTTGTTGCGGTTAATGTTAAATTTGGGCTTAAATAAACGGAGAATCATCAGCGGGATTATTATAGCTTTGCGTAAATAAGATTTCAGAGGCCGAGATAACGCCAAGTACATTCTTCTTGTTTTGTTTATTTGTGTAATGTTGTATCGCACTCTGTAATGTTTTGTATTATAACAAAAGTACCTTAGCACTATTAAATATTTAGTTGTTATTACAAAATACATGTTTTCTTTATCTCAATCCAGTAACACCCCACGCTCGAAGAGATCATAGCTACTTGACCAGCTCGACGCGTTACTCAACAGCACGTTACACCTGAGTGGAAAAACATTAATATAATTATTAAATCTAATTAATGTAACTATAGTTTACATTTGGTGGCAGCGAAAACAACATTCTCCGATACCACAGGTGAAGGCTGTTACAATTTGGTGACAGCACAACGTGGTTTTACAATTTGGTGGCACAGTGGTGTTACATTATGCTACTGTCTTTTATCGTTTCTTTGTTGTTATTTTATTCCGTCATAATGCATTTTACATTTAATGAATACTCCGATATGTACAGCTAAAGCCAAAAAAATCGGGAAATTAAGTTTATCCTTTTTTAAATTGGGTTCTATTTGTCAATTGCCTACTTGACAATACCTGTCAAAAAATATTTAAATCAATTTCATTAAATTTATACCAACTTGTGCAATGCCTCATTTAAATGTAGTAGATAGAGCCGGAATCGTCTCTCACCTGGAAAATGGTAGGATAATTATGAATTTAGCGGTAGATTTTGGAGTGGAAAGAAGTAGTATCTGGAAAATTAAAAGAAAATAGGAAAACAAGAGGACTATAAAACGAAAGATGGGTTCGGATCGGCCTAAAACTACAAATGATCAAGAAGATGAGGACTTGGTTAATTTTTTGAGAGAAAGGCCTGTGGCCACTGCTGTAGAAGCAATTAATCTAACGAATTTTCCAGCATCACAAAGCACTGCACGTCGACGAATTCGTTCTACTGAATTGGACAACTATTATGCAGCTATGAAACCTTTCCTAGCCGATTTCCATAAAGAGCAGAGGGTAGGATTTGCTTTAGAATTTCTTAAAAGAGGAAATTCTGGAATATGGTAGTATTTTCTGATGTAAAAACTTTCAAATCTAATAGATACGGTAGAGTAAAAGTCTATAGACCCAGAAACACACGTTTTGAAGAAAAATATACTCAACAATGTAACTCGAAACGTTTTTCAGTTAATGTGTGGGGTTGGTTTAGTGCGCTAGGTTCGGGGGTACTATGTACTGTAGAAGAAAGGCTTAATGCAAACATTTATGTTAACATTCATCAAGATGTTATGTTACCATCAGTTGTTCCGTTCTTTCCTGACAATAATTTTATATTCCAACAGGACTTGCACAAAACTGGTTGAGAACAAATAATATTAATGCTTTGCCGTGGCCTTCGAGAAGCCCAGATGTTTACCCCATGGAAAAAGTGTGGAGGTTAATGGTAAACAGGATGCGCCGGACAAATTTTCGCCCCCAAAATAGGCAAAAATTTATAAATAACACAAATCAGGAATGGCAAAATTTAACACAAGAGTACTGCCAAAACCTGATTGCGACTATGCCTAGACGATTAACATGCCTCATAGAGAAGAACGGAGCTATGATTAAATATTGATTGTTGAGTTTGTTACTATTTCTAAAATATTATTTGTTCAAATTTAACCTATTTATTTTTATCCTGACATACCATCAACGTATTTTAACCTATTTTTAATAAAACATGTTCACACTATACGGGTGTCCCAGAAATAAAAAGACGGAGTGGCAGAAATCGGAAGCTAGATTGTGTAAAAACGTACCCTCAAAATATCAAGTCTTTATTCGTGCGCAGACGGCAGAAATATAATAATAAAGAATTCAATTGGCCTCGCGCCGACCCTGGATAAATATCCACCTGCTTCACTTTCACAATCGGCCCTTTTCAGGACCACCATATTACTTGTGTTAAAAAAAAGGACAAGGAATAGATACTTCATAATAAATATCAAACCATTAATTACTTTAATTTTACACCTGCTAGAAAAAAATAATTACATTCTTGATATTTATTGTAATCTAGAAAAACTACGATTTATTGAATATTCTAAAATAATAATAATCAGCAGTTTCCGACTACAAACACATTAAAGAGCATCAACCTTCCTATTTTAAAAATAAACACAATCTTTTATTGTCTGCAATAAAGTGGATCGCCCATCTGGCAAAAAATATGTTTTATATGAATGAGTACGATTTTCCCCCGTTTTATACAAATAAAAGCGTATTTTTCTATGAATGAGTGTTGGTTTCTATTTACAAATGTACATTCTGTGCCAGGTCCGCAATGGAATTTTTATCTAAAAAATAACAGAAAATTAAATTTTTAATTTCTTCGTTATTGCGGTATATTTGGGCCTGTTTCTGTTCGGACTTTACATACCTGCTACTCCGTCTTTTTATTTCTGGGACTCCTGTAGAAGAAATTGAAAAAAAAACTTATCAATTTTTTTTTTTGGCTTTAGCTGTTACATGGCGTATGATTTCTGTAATGAAAATGCTAATGCTGGTCGACCAAGAGAAAGGCGTCCCAAATAGATGGATTGGTCACGGCGGTTTTATCATATGGCCTGCGAGATCTCCCGATCTCAATCCTGTAAACTTTTTTGTTTGGGGTTTCATTAAGAGAAAGTTTATGCAACACCTCTCAAGACGCCGACAAAGTCAAAAACAGAATTAACGCGGCAGTAATGGAAATTAAACAATAAGACTCGAACAAGTAATACAAAATATCTCGTAGATTGCAACTATGCTTGGAGGCAGATGGTTTTCAATTCCATCAATTACGTAGGTAATAGTGCTACAGATAAATACCCAAACAAAGAACTAGTCCTGTTGTAATCAAACATTTTTCTATATGTATTATTTTGACAATAAATAATTTGAAGAACAAATCAAACCGCGCTTAATATGTAGAATTTAAAACGTCAGATTTACCCATCTGATAATACTAATGAGTAAATGTTTTCGAAGATCGAAATACAGAAATTCTTGCGGTATCTGCAATTACAATAGCATGCAGCTACAGTGTTGCCAAATGTATGCTTCTTTCAACATGATACGACATTTTAACATTATTTATTTTTTAATTCAGAACCGAACGCACAATGTAGCTTTTGCGACATTTTATATGCACGCTGTGTTACTATATTAAACTAAATGTGTGTCAAAACAAAACAAACACTGTAATACAAATGAAATATAAAATTATTTATACTTACATCTAGATGTTACAATATAGCAATAGCTGTTATATCATTATATATAAATTAGGATAACCAGTATACAGAATACAAGAAATGGGGGTACACCAATATGAAATAAATGATAAATTCTAAGTATAGCAAGGGCAGGCGGCAATTATGTATCAATTAGTCAATAATGGAGAAACCGGAGAACAGAAAATTAAGTACAATAATATAAAACTAAGTACAACAAGTAAACAAAGGTGTATATATCAAATCAGCCTGATCGTTAAACAGTGTTAGGATTATCAGAGGCTTTGAATATTTCGAGGGCTTGTAATACAGAAATAACACTGCTTAATGATCAGACTGATTTCATATATTATATATACACCTTTGTTTGCTTGTTGTACTTAGTTTTATATTATTGTACTCAATTTTCTGCTGTCTCGATTATTGACTAACTGATACATAACCCCATTTCTTGTATACTGTATACTGATTGTCCTAATTTATATATAATTGCCGTCTTTGCAGAGGTAACACCTTAATATAAGTATAAATAATATATATTTTATTCTTCATTTGTAATAAAGGATTTGTTAACGACAGTGTTGGTTGCTACTGCAGTCACACATTTAGTTTTAATATAGTGATATACCTGTTTTATTTACTTCATTATGGAATATCACAAAGCAACGGCTTACAGTGACAACCTTTTAGAACAGCTCAATGCAAAACAGTCTAGATTTATCCTCTCCGATGAACTCAGTTCCATAATTCGCGAACGTTGTTTTAGCCAATCGGGATTACAGCATTAGAAAAAAGTAAAGTTGATAAATTCATCGCCGCCGATTGCTTAAAACGAAATTTCGCACGCCCACAATTTCCGTTCAGTATCGCGTATTTAAGTGGCCTTGGGATCTATTTTACCGACCGAGCCGGCTTTCGCTTTATCTATCAACTTGGCCAGCAGGGCGGTCACCTCTTGCAGCAACTTTTTCGTATCCTTATAGTCGTGCTTCTTGATCGCGGATATGGCGGAGCTGAGGTTCAGCCGGACCGAATTCACCAGCGTGTCTTTGGGATCGATTTGATCGTTCAGCGCCACCTCGGCGAGCTTGTGACAGACGTACAGCACCTGTTCGCACCTCGGCGGGTTTTTGTCCCAATTGGACTGCGTGTAACCTCTGTACGCTCTCTGCAAACGTTGCGCGCGCAACAAAAGGATCGGAGCCAAGCTGGCGTACAGTTCCCACACGAGACCCTCGCCGGGATACAAGGATGTGACTCTACCTAGGAGTTCGCGCGTTTTCTGCATTAAATTGCTGCACGGGCGCCCTTCCGAGTCATTCACGTTGTTGCAGACACCGTAAACTAACACGCCCAGGACGTCCGTGTTCAAGTACTTCTCCTTCAGATCCAGCAGCCTGTGGTAGGCCCGTATCACGTCGGAGAAATGGGAAATGTCCGCGCTCACTACCAGGAAGTTCTCCCACACCTTCCAATTGTCGAAGTTGCATCTGAGGGCGTCCAGGAGTGCTTGGTGGGCGCTCCTCTTGTTGCCCAGCTTGATGTAAGCCTGGGCGAGGTTGTTCCACGCCTCGAAACCGTCCGGTTCTAGGGTGGTGTACCTGCGGTAAGCGGTGGCCGCGCACTGCCAATTTTCCGTTTCGAGAGCGGCGTACCCCAACCGCAACCAGACGACGCTTTGCAGGGGATTGATGCTGACGGATTTCTCGAAGTGCGCTATGCACTGTTGGTACTGTTTGCGGGAGAATAGGAACTGGCCCCAGTGCCTTTGGGCCCGGTGGCTGCGCCGTTTCGAGATCTCCCATGCTTTCTCGTAACAGGTGGGATCATCCGTGGCATCGCCTTTAAATAACATAAATATCAGTTAATGAAGACTGCGTTTGAAAAGGTTTTGGCGGAAGAAAAATGTGCCAAAAAATAACAGATTTTTTGTTTGCTAAAAAGCAAAACATCTAAAATTTATGCTTTAAACAAAAGATAAAGGTTTAATATACCGGGTGTCTGTTTACGCTCGGCCACCGGCCATATCTCGGCAACAGTTTATCGTACAACCTGGGGGAAAAAATCTTGATAGTAAATAGGACGGCGGGAATTTCAACGAAAATATTTTTAAGTTTCCAAAATGATCGCAAGGGGGCGCAATTCTCAATGTGAATTAAAAATTCGATAGTTTCTCATTTTTCATTTGAAAACTGGTTTGTAATACGAAAAATCACCATTTCTCAGAAACAAATCATTAATTTTTCGGGGTCTACATTATTCCAATAATGGGCTTTGCGGCGCTTCGTTGAGACATCGGTACATGAATTCCTCATTTAATTTTATCGATATTAAATAAATAAAATATCTATTTTGGAAAACTGTTCTTATTTATTTATACCACAAATTGACTTTTGAGTACTTTTGTAGTCTATTTGGCTAAATTCGGTAGTTGATAATATTCTTTAACTGTAGAAAATGACTACTTTCGGTCTACCGATTTAACTGAAAATCCCATAGCAGAATACGAGGAGGGGGCTGCGTACAAAAGTAAGTGTAACATCGGTTTGCCTTATCGGACTTTAATGTTTCTAGGATCATTAGATAGAGAATTTTACAAAGAATGGCAATGTATGTAGTAGGAAATTACGTAGTTTTTCAAAAAAACTAGCAGGGGGCGCTGTTCTTAATTATGTTTATTACTTCAAATTACTTGTCTTTTCTTTAACATTTTAAATGGATCGGTATATATTGTTAATATCGTAATATTGAAGCGGACAAGAAACTGAAGAGGATGATGAAAACCGAAAGTTGCTACCTTTTTTCTTGACGAAGATAAAGTTATACGAAGACAATCCAAAAAAATAAAAATTTTAAATCTAAATTTATTTATTTATTGCGAGTAATAATTTTATTTTAATTTTATTCATTCATTTAAATTTATATCATATTGTTGCGTTTTCGGGTTCGAAATAAACAACTCGTGCATATTTACACACTTAAAACTAATCACAATATAAAATAACGTATCGCACTTAAAACTACTACAATTTAAATTAACACACGTATTTATTTCTATCACTACTATTCATATCTGCAATATTTATGTATTTATTGCACTGTAATAAAAACTGCACCGCTCACTTATTTATGTTTATTTAACCGTACGAAAACTATTCAATGAATGAATGAATTATCTCCGGCCCCAGCTGTTCTTATAATATTGCATCGTAAAAGGCCTAGAAGTATACGAGAAAATTCTATTGACCATCTCGATAGCCCGGGGGCCTTCCAGAGAAATTCCCGACTTTCCGTCGGTTCGCATACATATGTGTGTGGATGATTTATTGCCTGTTTACGAGTACGTTTTTTGTCGTCGCCCGGAGGTCTGCTTCTTTTTGTGCGTTTATTTCGTTACAATACTCTTCCATAAATGTAATCATTTCAATCTATTCATCGATTTTTTATTATTCATTGCATATATTACGTTAGCTTCTCTCTTTAAATGTTTTCAAATTCTCTAGCTATTATTTTTTAAATATCATTTCTTGTCTTTTCCAACACTGAACTAAAATAATAATAATAATAAAACTTGACAGTGTATAGTTTGCTTTTTTTTTTAAATTTCCATCATACAATATCGCATGCACCGTGATACTGAATTACATTATTATGAGATTTCCAAGGTGGGCCATGAAAATCGAAATGTCAAAATATTAGTGTCACTTGTAGTTAAACGTGTTGTACGTATTTAGCAAATTAAGCCCTTTTGGACACCTCCACATAATTATTAAGTTTGTGAAATGTCATATTCTAACGTTGAAGCTTATGACATAATCGGAAAGTATTTTCATTTTTCAATGCTTTGAAAATCCAGTTCTTGCTTCCCGGCAATATTCCCTAAATTATCCCAAAAGAAGACATTAATTTCGTCGAGTTTTTATTCGCCTTGCGAGATGTTCTTGATTTTTATTTACGGGGCAGAATAAAAAAAAAGACATAGTTTATCACAAAAAGGAGACTACAACAATTGCTGCCTCCCAAATTGAAGTGCTCTCTACTAATCGACGACTAAACATGTGTATTGAAAATAATGGCGGACACTTTGAACATTTATTGAGTTGAAGTTTTTTTTTTTATTTAAATATATTTTGTTTGTTTCGTTTATATTACTTGGCCAATATATTCTCTTATTTATGTTTAGGTATAATAATCTGTTCTTATACTTACTTTCATGTTGTAGGCGGGGATGAATTAGATATCAATTTTTATACCCTTTCGTTAACAATGAGTAAATGATTTGTTTAACCCGAATGCATTATATTATATTGTTTTTTCTCTCGTTATTGTATACTTTGTTCATGAGTTATAGAAATTATTTTTGCCGTTGTCCTATAATTAGATATATATCTCTGTTAGGTAATAAAGATATTATTATTATTATTGTTATTATTTTATTTCAATGTTGAAAAAGACAAGACATGAAATTTCAAAAATAATAGCTGGAGAACTTAAAAACATTTAAAAGAAGAATCTAACGTAACATATGCAATGAATTAAGAAATCGGTGAGAAAATTGAAATAAATACATACATTCTTAGAAGAGTATGATAAAAATTCAAACAAAAGCGAACTATACACTGACTAGTGACCCTCTTAAAATAAAAATAAATTTATTACTCGCAGTAAATAAATAAATTTATATTTAAAAATTTTAGTTTTCTGAATTACCTTGGTATGACTATATCTTTTTCAAAATTTAAAAGAAAACAACAATATACATAAATTGCGAACAGCGCCCCCTGTTATTTTTTTGACAACCACCTTGTGAATTGCGCCCCCTCGTGATCATTTTCGATACTTAAAAATATTTTTATTGAAATTCTCGTGGTCCGTTTTACTATCAAGATTTTTTCCACCAGGTTGTACGATAAACGGTTGCCGAGATATGACCGGTGGCCGAGCTTAAACAGACACCCGGTATATATATTATTGCATTTAAACTGCGCTTTATGTTTAATTACTTATTTTTCTCTAATTCCTTTTGCTATTTTTCTAAAATACTGCAGTAATACATTCAATTCATTTACTTATTTTTGTTACAATTTGAAGCCGTTTGACGAGACTGACACCTTAGATGGTAGCTCAAAAGCTCGCCTACCTCAACTCTTTCTTTACATAACACATGACGTTCTCGGACGACCTCGTCTCTGAACATTCTATAATGACCTAGAGCGCCTCAAATGTGGAAAGAGAAAGGCAGAAAACAAACTTCCCTACCCTTACCTATAAAACCGCACTTCTTGCTTATTTCAGTTGAGTTGCAGTTGAGAGATTAGAAAGTTAACCAACGAAAAAATTCCGAAACAATGTAAGTGTGCGGTTTGACGACGACATCAGCATTACAATTAATTGTCCCACAAAATTTATGTCGACAAGAATAGTTTCATTTCAATTAAGACTACTGCACTTGTTTGCTTCTATTATCGTAGTCATCAATAACACGCTATTACTGTATTTCTCGCTATAATGTCTATTTAATTTCAAATTCATATACATTTAATTTAATGAAAAAATATTTTAACTTAAAATTTCTACCTGACAGGCATAAAGAACATAAGTTTCACATATAATAATCAATTATAAAAGCTATTTACTGTGTTGTTTTACTTGTATTCAATATGTAGACAGTGCCTTAAAACATTTGTACTAAATTTCTTTCAAAACAAAGTGGATAAACATAAACGTTTTTCTAGAAACGAGATTCAACCAATTTATATTAAAATGTGTTGTGAAAATGCTATAACGAATATTTCGATAAAACATTTTTAGGTGTTGCAAAAATTTATGAAGACTGCCAATTGTCTCCAACTACTGAAGGAAAACAAAAATATTAAAATAATATCGAGATATGAAGTAACTGCTATTCTATAGCTGCTACAGTAACTTGTGAAATATTTTTAACCCCTTAATTGGTTATGTCGTATATATTCGTCATGGTCTTTTGTAGCGCTTATGACGGATATATTCGCATCATTGGTATTCTGAATGGTTTTGTCGAATATAAACGCCTAATCGTTCCTAGTGATAGAGAAGGTATATGGTCATTGCAAGATTAAGTTTGTATTATTTACAATGTAGAAAATATAACGTGAACTTCATTCTCTTTCTGCTCTTCCATGTGTTAACTTGGTATTATTGAAATAGTGGAAATTATCATTACTGTGATTAAAATAGTGTTTTAAAATATATTTTTTCATAAGGTAAGTTGATATTTACTTCAACATTTTTTAATTTATATAACGAAACAATTTTTTTGCCATATTCTCATTGAATGAATTTAATTACTTAGAAATTGTTTCAGTTAAATTTATATATTATGTGCTTTGAATAAATTTTAAATATAAATAATAACTACTATTTTATTTTAAAATTTCTTCTGGTGGATATGATGAATATATCCACCAGCTAGAAAAGCAAGTGGCCACTAAGGGAGCCACTACATACAATGCAACAAGCCGCTTAAGGGGTTAATGTAACAAAATAAAAAAAATAGAAGTAATAAAACACACAATTTACTATAAACAAATAAAACATGCAATTGTACTGAAATCTTCGACAGTACCAAAATCTCTCATTAAAATCTGATACACAATCGGAAAATAAACACAAGCAGCTATAACTACTAATTGATTGTATTTACCTAAAAGGCACCACAACTTTACTGTGGGATTCACTTCCAGCTGTTGCTTGATAATTTCCGCAGCCTTATGTCTCATATTCAGTATAGTATAACAGACGATGACCTCTTCCCATAACTGCAGCTTCAAATAAACATCTAAACTGGCCTTTACCAACCCCAGATTCAACATCACATCCGCCTGTTGCGCTTCAGTCTTCCAAATCGGTTGTAAATTACATCCGTAAACACCGCCCACCCTGGTCAAAGGATGCGGATCCTCTTTTTTTATGCAATTCAGGACCTCGCCGATTTGCAACATGGACCTTTCAATAGTGCGGTTGTGTTTCGCCTCTAGACGGCTTCGTAAAAGCAGCGTAGCTATTCTGACGGGCCACGTGTTGTTCTGCGTGAGTATCACATCAATAAACGGCTTGATTTCCTCGTAGAACAACTCATCTTGGGGCTTCGATATTAACATTTTTTGTATTATGGTCAAGATTAATTTCTGCTCTGTATTTGGGAAATGTTGTATTTCTCCGGACGTGGCAAATTTTACTTTTTCCAAGCGTACATTGTCGTTTAGTTCAACATTTTGCGCTACATTACATATATTTACAGGAGGTCGTTGTATACCTTCTCTCTCCAGAAGGGATATTTCCAAAGCTAGTTGTGGGATGTCTTCTTCCTGGTATTTAGTTCGTTTACCAATTTTCCCCACTAATTCATATTTTAAGCCTAATATGTCACAAGCCAAATCAATATGCACTTCAGCTTTAGCTACGTTCCTATACATTAAGTACAACTGTGCTTGCTCAATTTCAAATTTTGCTCTTGAATGGCCTGAAATATCTAAAATAAAAAACTATTACAGAAATTCATATTTATTCATATATTTTCTTACCATCTAATGATAAATTTTGTATTTCTTTTTGTAATTGATCAGCCATTGATAGCAAAGCCGGACTTAGTTCTTCTAAAACTTGTTGATGAATTATCAAAACTCTCCATAACCACCACAAATTCAATAGCGGATACAATTTGCAGTTTTGAAATATGACTCTTGCAGCGACTAGTAAACAAGGGAACTTTGTATTGGCATTTATGTCTTCATTATTAAGGGATAACAGTTTAGCAAAGTCAATCTCTTTAAACATCTCGGAATTTAAATAATCGTCGATGAACTTTTGAAAGTCTGGGCCAGTAAAATTAGCTTGAACAAAATTGATCAAACAGGCCTCTCCGAAACTGAAGTATGGTCGTCTCTGTTCATTATTTAACGATTCAAAGTATGTTTTAACTTGGTTGTCGTCAAATTTCAAACTTATCAGTTTCTTCCAATAATCATCAGTTGTTATCAGTACCTTCCATATTCTCAGCTTAGGAAGATGATAATCGTTTTCTTCGTTTTCTTTCACATCTCTGCAATTGTCGTAATCTATTAGGAGCATTTTGAGAATTTTTTCGGTTTTCTCTTTGGAGGACATGCTTCACGTTATCTCTATTATTTTCACAGATACTTTTCGTTCATTATAAAAATATTATGAATAGTTAAAAACACGTGCTAACCTTAGATTTAATTAGGAAACACGATACTAAGAACGGACGATTTCTTAAAAACATAACCTCACCAGCGGTATGTAATCAATCAATGAAAAATGGTGAAAAATAAAAGCATGGAATCGTTAGGACAGCCAACCTTCACAAATTGATATTTCACCAGAATTCAATACCCTAATTACAAAACGTGGTAAATTTGTTTTTGAGGAAAATTTAAATAACTCTGTGCTTCATATGGTAATAATAACGTCTTCTTTCTACGGGACAAATTTAACTTTATTAAACTAATCAACTTTAACATTTGAAATTACAGGTTACTAACGCTATTTTAACATATTGGCAATGTTATAGTTGCATATCAGTATAATAGTAATATGATTACATAATGATGTTCATATTGTAAATTAAATATTTAGGCGCACCACTGGCGGTAGAAGAAATGAATGTTGACATTTTTAAGATGCCGATTTAATAACAAGAAAATGTTTAAATCGTAATAGGTGCATAAGTCAATTACAGACACTCATTATTTATTGTAACAGAAATATAAATATCATTTTGATATTATCATTTATATAATTTGCTTTAATCACAAGAAAATACATATACCTTCGCAAAAAATACTTGCATATTGAATGTCGAAGTCTCAGGCAAAACCCTTACCTAAGATTCTTGATGCTTAATTCGTAAAGAACTAGTTTGCTGTACTGCTGTTATAAATACGAAAAAAATCGTCAAGAGATTATAATTAACATTAAGTAAATTAAAATTACCATCTGCCACAGAATGGTGAGAAAAAGTAAAATCGTATCGTGAATACCACGCATCACTAATTTGGAAAATATATTCTTTGTGATTTAAACTTTCGTAATTATGGGTGTACAATGTACAGTATTTCTTCCTTTTTGTGTAAAAGAAAGATATCACGAACAGTGACAAAAGTTGACAATTTTAAATTGGCCTTTATTACTGACGTCAATATGACGTGAAATAGAACTGTTTAGTTTTGCTATTGTACAAGTGGTATTGGCTTTTTACGATAACAGCAGACGAGTTACATCATCACTTCTACATTGGGTCTGAAAAATAATAAACAAATCATCTTCAAATATTATTTTACAACTAACCTAAAAATGGAGGAATCTAAAAATTTCAGAAATTGCGCTACTCAGAGTCCTGACGTCATAGTGACGTTGAATATGACGTACCTTGTCTGCTACCGTAAAAAACCTATAGCGACTTTCCAGAGAAAATTAAACAATCTCACTACAAAATATATCCCTATATTTTATATTCAGTGCCCACATAAATATTATTGAAAAAGCCTTAAATAAATATCACTTTGGTCCGAGCATGTTCTCTGGCCTGACCCATTTATCGAACTGTTCGGCGGTCATGTGGCCTAACTTGATCGCGGTGTCCTTGAGTGTGCCGCCTTCTTTGTGAGCAGTTTTCGCGATCGCCGCCGCCTTATCGTAACCGATGTGCGGATTGAGCGCGGTCACCAGCATGAGACTCTCCTTCATGATCTTGGCGATCCGTTCTTTGTTCGCCTGGATGCCGGCGACGCAATTTTTAGTGAAAGCCTTACAGGAATCGCCCAACAGTCTGGCCGATTGCAGCGTGTTCGAGACCATGACCGGCTTGAAGACGTTCAGTTCGAAGTGGCCGTTGGAGCCGCCCACCGTGACCGCGACATGATTGCCCATCACCTGCGCCGCCACCATAGTTATCGACTCGCACTGGGTGGGGTTCACTTTGCCGGGCATTATGGAGCTGCCGGGTTCGTTTGCTGGCAGAGTGATTTCTCCTGGAACACGGAATTGATCGTTATTGTCGCAGCCATATGACGTTAGAACAAACAACAAAGTTTCAATGACTAACAAAATGTAAAGCAAAAAAATTAAATGTGTAACTACTCCTATTTTTACATTATCTGACTGACTAAAATCAGGTTAACAAAACCCGATACATTATATACTAATTTACCGGCTAAGAATACGGAGAAAGTCAAACTATTTAAATTCTAAATGTCAATTTTGTCATTTTATGGAAAACAATTTCAAACGTTGGTTGATTATCGTATTATTTACGCAGTATGACGGCTCCAAGTTAAATAAAAGAACATACGATTGTTTAAATATCTTCTTAACTACTATCGAATATGTAGATTGCATTTCGATAGTTGTACGCCATAAAGATAAGTGATTTTAATTTGTATAGGTATGTTTTTATAGTTTTTATCCTTATATCATGCATTGCAGTTGTATGAGATGTGTTGAGCGACGTTGCCGACGTTTGTGTATTATAGGGACATAAATTATCGGAAGGATGTTAAACAAAAATTGGACGGAGATTGGGTATACATTTTTTCAATTATGCGAGTTTCTGAAACGTATTGATGTTAATTAAATGATTTAAAAGTATAGTATATTAAAATACAAGACAGAAGACCATGATTTATTTATTCATATTTTACACTATTTTCTCTGTTTCGGATTGTATTTATATATTATTTATTTATAGAAAAATTGTTAAAAATATTCATTAAGGGAAATTTTGATAACGTGATGTAGTCGATTGGTAGCAATGATTTACATTTATATTTGACAGTTGACTTTTGTAAGAATTATTTGAATTGACAATTTAATTCATCTGTCAAAAACATGACATTTTAATACACGCTGTGTTAGTTTGCCATCGGATAAACTGCATGTTTGCTAGCGGATAAACTGCATGTTGATTTTCCATGGCAACGAAAATTCAATTCTGACAGTATCGTTCAAATTAATTTCATACATAAACATATGTATTTTTCTCTTTCTTTTGTATATGTATTCAAAGGAATGTTAAATAAAAATATTTCGGTTTATTAATATTAATTAAATGATTCATTAAATTGTCTTACCAAATACCATTCGAGTTTGTGTTTATTTCCGGAACAAACTTTCATTTTGACAAAACTCAAACTTTGTTGCTTAAGGGTAACACGACTCGAACAAATAACAAAAGGTAAAACCGCTCCACCTTCGGTGTCGCGGTTTTACCATGTTATTTGTTCTCGTCAGTTACCAAGCAACAAAGCTTTCGTTCAAAATGAAAGTTTGTCCGGATAAACACAAACTCTTATGGTATTACCCCCGACAATTAACTTCATAGTGTTGTAGACCAATGAGACATTAAAAACAGTGTCACATGCACCAATCACAAGTTAGAAATGATTTCTTTAACTGAAAAGAATGTATGCTATTTTTCTTGCCGATACCTCATTGTTTTAGCATTATTTTAGCAACCATTAATATTTAAAAAATCAAATGTCATTTTGACAAAAGTAAAAATGTCGCGCTTCGGCAACATTCCTGACGCTTCAATTAATGAAAACATTCAAAATTCAAAACAAAATAATTCTCAAGCTACGTTCACTAATTGTACTTTTAATTATAATTATAATTGTTCTCATAAATAAAGTTGTTAAAAATTTCATGTATTTAACGCTTCATTCAGTTAATTCTCCAATCGAAGATCATTCGTTCTCAACTCTTGTCAGGCAAGATTTTTATTTTGTATGAGCATTGGTTGCTTGGCAATTAAACTCGATCAAATTCTTGGGAATTCTTTTCGTCAATTTGATCTAGTTTAATTGCCAAGCAACCAATGCTCATACAAAATAAAAATCTTGCCGACAAGAGTTGAGCACTTATGATCTTATTGTTGAAAAGTTTGCTTAAATTAGAAAAAAATCTCATATTATCTGTGGGCGGAATGTCAGACGAAGAGCGTCAATCTGCGGCACTAGAATTGCGGGACGGGGCCTCCAACGCCATAAATAGTTTACTACCAAGTAAATCGAAAAGCTAGTATGAAAAAGATTATGAAAAATTTATGGCACCAACCTACTTCTACTAAAATAGAAAGTTACCAAAAATCGTTTAAGAATGGAGTCCATTCTAACACCAAAATGCGTGCTAGAATAACGTTGTTCTAATACCGAAACAGAGAAACACTTTTTGCGTAATAATTACGTCGTATTTGTCCTTTTTTAAGCGATATTTTTGTGAAATGAGTCAGTGTGTCGTTGGACGTTGGCATGTGTTGTCGGGCAGCAAGTTTAATCGCGGCAGTGTTTGATTTGCTCTCGTTGATGATAATAATAACTGTTAGGCATTGTGATGACATAACCTTGAAAAACGTTATTTACCTAATCCACAGCGGGGTCCCGACGCCAAGAATCTCAAATCGTTTGCGATTTTCATGACCGAACAGGCAACGGTATTCAGTGCTCCTGACACTTCGACCATACTGTCGTGACAGGCCAAAGCCTCGAACTTATTTGGCGCCGTGATGAAAGGCAAACCTGTCAATTCGGCGATCTTAGCGGCGGACTTTTCCGCGAATCCCTTCCTCGTATTCAATCCGGTGCCCACGGCGGTGCCGCCCAAGGCGAGCATGTACAATCTGGGTAGGGTATCCTTAACCCTGTCTATGCCGAAGGACATCATCTGGGCGTATCCGCTGAACTCCTGTCCGAGCGTCAAGGGCACGGCGTCCATCGTGTGCGTCCGGCCGATTTTGATTATGTCCGCGAATTCTTTCGCCTTCTTGTCGAGTGCGTCACGCAACTGCGTCATCCCGGGAATCGTATATTCGTGGATCTCCTTCGCGACGGCTATGTGCATTGCCGCTGGGAACGTGTCGTTACTGCTTTGGCCTTTGTTCACGTGGTCGTTTGGGTGTACGGGCGTCTTCGAACCTAATTTACCTGTAACGGTCCAAACGTAATATAGTCTAAATTACGTACTCGGACATCCATGGCTAATTAAATTATTTGCTATGAAACCTATATTACATTTCCGATCCACTATACAGCTTGAGCGCGCGGGGTATGATCACCCGATGCCAGTCGATATTCTTCGGACGTATATTCGGAAAATTGATCTCCGCCAGCTGTGTTCGCCAGATATAGATATTTACATCAGTTGCGTACTGCCTGCAAAGAGGAATGCACGTAGGTTTTTGTGTTATTTTATGGTATTTCTGTTATACTTATTTATATTTTTTTTTACCATGAAATTTCTATTTATTTATTTTTCTCTAAACATCTTAGTTTATTCTGCAGATGTTTCAGGCGGGTTGTTTTTATTTCATTCTAAAACCCAGTTGTACTGCTATAACTTTTTACACAACTACATTATTATTTAATTTCATAAGGATAATCATAATTACGTTATAAGTATTACAATCTTCGCGTTATTATCGACTTAGTTATCTAAGCAATCGTCATCACTTAAAGAGAAAATTTAATTTGTTCTTTTTGTCAGTCTGCGAAAAAATAATCAGATCACTATGAGTTCGAATATGAGCAGGCAATGCTAGTATGTTGTGCCCTAACTGTAATATGTATTATCGGACCACGTTTAGATGCGAGTTTACGTATACCATCGGGTGATCATACCTCGCGCGCTCTTGCTGTATAGGACCCTTTAGGCTCCTCGATACTGAAACGACAATCGCAATATTGATTGCATAGCACATACTTTATTAACCGAATGATGTCCGAGTACCTATTACACATAGGGAATAAATAGTAAATATTTGAAATAATAAGTCAATATTTAAAGGAATAAAAATTCATTTATGATCAAATAATTACACATTTGTAAGCGTGGGAATGATTTTTACCAGAATAGCATTCACTGTAATGTGGGTTGCCTAATTTTAATTTATTTTATATTCATCTAAAACAAAGTAAAGAATAGTTGAATGAAGAATAAGTGCAGAGCGGGGTAGCTTTTTGTTCAATTTTTAACGTGAACTAAAGCAAACAAATCTGCTATTAAGGATTTTTGAGAAAACTTGTTTTAAATATTTTGACATATTAATTAGTTTTCTTTAATCAGATAATTTTTTCAAAGTTTTTATTATTCAGCGGGGTAGATTACTAAATTCTTCATAAGTTGACGATGAAAGGTTTCTCCAAATTTAAAATCAACAAAAATATCTTGCATCAAATATCTGTTATTTTTCCACTATTCACAGATCCACTATCGAGGATCCTTAAGAGCTGGTAAATCTTAGGTTTTACTGAAAAATCTTAGGGCTTTTACAGTAACATATATTTGTATATATTTTATATACGTTAAAAGACATATGCGGCTTAGATATAACATCATCTGCAACCACAACTGTATTAAAAAACTAATATTCCGAAAAATATCAACTATAGTTTAGCGAATATTATTGTAAATGTATGTCTGTTTCAGGATATTTAATTTCTAAACTTATCAGATATTTTGATCAAGCATACTTACCTCCCATCATCTGTATACATCTATTGCTAACCACTTCGTTTGTGTTCATATTCGTCTGTGTGCCAGAACCTGTCTGCCAGATTACCAGAGGAAAATGTTCCTCGTACAATTTTCCTGAGATGATTTCATCGCAAGCCTTCGCAATGGCTTCGGATATCTTCGGATCAAGACCGAACTCTTTGTTGACTAACGCGCACGCTTTCTTCAGGATACCCATCGCCACGATGACTTGCAGAGGCATCCTTTCGAACGGTGTACCTATTGGAAAATTCATTACAGACCTCAGCGTCTGTGCACCGTACAATTTTTCAGCCGGCACTTTGAGTTCGCCGAGGGTGTCCTTTTCAATTCGAAATTCACCCGTTCGGACAGTGGAGCCGTGCAAATGTCTCTTGACGAGATTCAACCGGTTCTTGCAGAGTTCTGTTATCGGACGGCGCAAACTTTGCATGAAATTCATGTTTAGAAGTTTATATACGAGTCGAAGAAGCAGTTTGATGCAAAAGGAAATAAGTGGATAAATAAAAAAATGACAGTTCAATGAAACTGACAACTTCAATTAGTAAATCGATTGACGCATAATACCGCGAGATCTTAAATTATATTGATAAACGTTTGCCATGGAATGTAAAACGTTCGTCTTAGGTATCATTCATTTGAGATAATTCTAATTAAATTACCAGGTTAACTGTCATACTGACATTTGTCTGACATAAAATTTGTAAATGGGTTATTTTCAATAACCTCTAACTTTTGACTTATATTACTTTAAAAAAATATACTTTTATTTACAACCATACGCGTAATGTTGGCATTTCTGACTTTTTAAAAGTTGGGAAGTGTGACTTTGTTCACGTTTACTTCCCGGCCTCTTATTACTGCCCTCATTTACTTCCCGCCCTCGTTTCTTAACCTCAATGTCAATCACAAAACTGTCAACTCGATATGTCAAAACCTTATCGGAAATTTTATCACATATAATTATTAATTGTATGGTTGTAAATAAAATTAATTGTTACAGTAGAATTATTGGAAGCTTGAATCCATGTCGATAGGCCGCCCTGCTATTGCTGATATTATGAAATAGTGATTTCTTGTCCAACATTTGAGCCAAGATATCTATCTGGATTGCTACGGTAGGACAGTTTCCCTCAGTTCAAGTGGAGTGCAGTCCTTGAAGGCTTTACTACTCAACATTTCTTTTATAATCTATTCACCGAAAAAAACTGACGTATATTTTTTTGACGTTTACGCTAGAACAACACAAATCTGACAACTCAATATGTCAAAACTTTTACCGGAATTTTTATCACAAATAAATATAATAATTATAGTTGTAAATAAAATAGTATACAAACCTCGGTGAAAAGTTTCATTCCTGTCTCGAGATAAAGTTAACTTCGACGCTTCGCGTCTCGGTTAACTACTTAATCTCTCGACAGTAATGAAACACTTTCCACCTCGGTATGTAATATACTATTACCGATTATACTGTTATAAGATTCAGATCACAGACTAAACAACCCAGACCGGCAACTACTTGAAAAAAAAATATCCAAGATCTTCTATCCTTGTCACATATCAGTGAACTTGGTACGAAGATGGCGCTAGCAGCATATTGGCGCTAAATTTGAAATGAGCTTGTTTTTAGAATACGCTTATTAAATACGTTATTTATGTAACAGAACATACACAAAACTTACTAAAACTATGGTAATAAATATTACTTACTGTAACAATTATAGCCATAGTTTGAGCATCTTATGTGTAATTTTGTGGTGTTACATATTAAATATGTGATACGAAGTATAAATATTAATCTTTTACTTACATGTATTATAACACCCCTCTTACGGTGACCTATTAGACACAACAAACTACTACTCTATATAAGTTAAGAGAAATATAATAATCTAATAAGTGAAAACTGTCAAGCAAAACATAGGGATATAAAAATAGTTTTTATTGATACCTACATATACTTATACAATAAAACATAATAAAATTAAATTAAACAATCAGTAATGAGAAGACAAAAATAATACAAATTTTATGTAATATGACAAATAAAAACAAAACTAATATATACCAAAAGGAACAAATTCAGCAATATATCAGGTGTAAAATGAAGACTACAAATCCTATAATTCTGGAGGTGTTCTCATGTAAAAACCATCGCCATTGCCTTTTGCCATAATCTTGACCTGAATTTATAAAAAAAATACCATGCAAAAAGGACTAATATGATGACAAAGAAATTTTGTAATATACATATTTAAAGCACAACTGTACAATATTTATACTCACTTGTCGAGATTTGCAGGAAACCTGTGCATTTTGTTAACTTCATCCTGCCCAAAACAGCACACTAAACACTTGGACACCATATTTGTATCAACATATAATTAATACGATGTACGACAAAGGATTGCAAAAATATGTCAAAGGTGTCAAATTTTAAATGAAGTTTTGAATGACATAACCACAGCATAACAAACATTTCAATTGACGCTAGCGCCATCTCATCTCCAAGTTCAGTGAATCTGACAAAGATGGTAGAGTATTGAAGTTTACGTTTGCTAAACAAGGATGAGTACTCTGGATAAAATCTAGGATTAAGTTGCCGGTCTGGGTTGTTTAGTCTGTGTTCAGATGTTTAGAAACTAATTATTAACTTGTAAATCGAAATTTTTACCGTCATTTTAACATTACCAACCCGATTTGGCTGTTTTGCAAACGTGACGGTAATGTCTGACCATAGTCTGGCCAGTAATAAAACAGTGTTAGGAATGTTACATCTAGTCATTATAGAAAGAAAGACTTGAGGTTAGGAAATATGAAACTAGCAGTGGTTTAAAATATTGGACGGATGTGATTATAATGATGGCTACTATTAGAAGTAAATTGTCCCATGGGACGGTAATGTTAAGAGAAAAAATACACTGCTTAAAACATACTTTTTTTATAGACAAAAAACCTGTATAACCGTAGTTATTTTTGTAAAACACGGACTCGCAACATCCACATGGCTATAGAAGATCATAAAAGTAACCAAACTATCAAACGGCGCCATACATTGTTTAAAATTTGTACCAAAAGTTGGCGTGACGGTAATGTTAGTGCTCTTAGGTATATTCAGTAAATATTTAAAAATAAAAAAAATATGCTATATATCTTTGAAATTTTACATAAATATGGGGAAGAACAAGTGTTGAAAGAAAATATAGAAAAATTAATTTTATAAGATATATACAAGATATGATAAATATATAACGCCAAACTTGAAAAACTGAAAAAGTATAAAGTGACGGTGATGTAAAATGGAATATTTAAAGTTTAAAAATAAAAGCGATAGCAATTTTAGGTTATTTTTTATCTTTAAATTGACACACCATAACTACTATACCTAAAAAAAAAATAGTACGCCCTAATATCATTTTAAATAATTGTAGTTATAGGGTACCTACATGAAACAAGGGTTATTGAAAATGACCCAAATATATGTTTATTTAAAATGATCTACATGTTTGAATACCATTTTATTAAAAATTAATAAACAAAGTATAATAAATGTTCAAAATGACCCCCACCTTGTTCGATGCACACGTTAACGCGCCTTTTCTTGCTATCATCAAATCGAAGAATTCATGATATCCGCGGATGCATCCCAGGATACACTGAACGTCATGTACCTTAGACTTCCGAACCCTCGTAAGAGGGATCTCTACTCACAGCCGCTAATTATTAATCAATTTTTAATTTTTTTTATACCAAATGAAAGAGAATTCGAATATCTATGTACGCCTAGTAATATTTTTTCTAAAAATATTTTAGAAATTGTCATAATTAGTAGCAGAAGTAGGTCAATATTAGACATTTTGTCGAATTTTTTTTTGAAATAAATAAAAAGAAATTCAAAATTTTACTACTAAGCATACGTAAATTTGAGTTTTCTCTACAAATTGATGTAATTATTTATAGCATTGGTTGAAATTTGATCTTAATTTTAAAGGGGAAATCGAAACCCCTGCAGTGATAATGTTTATGATTTTTGTACATTGTCAAATGGACTGGCCCGTCCAGTAGAGATCCCTCTTAATAACATAAGGTTTTGTTAGACGGAAGAAAAAAAATGAAAACTGCATGTAAGGAAACTTTATATTTTCACTTTATTTCATCTCAATACAACAACGTAAAGATCATCCAGGACTAAACAATAGTGCCTAACATCAGTACAATAACAGACGAATCATTCATCAATTTACTTTAACTATACAATATGCATGTAGACTTAGCAGATAAAATTAAACAACTACATCGAAAACAAAAGGAAATCTACAAAATGAACAAAAAAAAAAGAAATTAACAATCATATAATAAAACAATACCTAGATCACATGTTTATCATTTCCCCTTCTCTTAGAAATTTCAAACATTACAACACAGCATTTTTTTTAAATTTATTTATATAAGTATACAATATATTTATTTATACTAAATACAGTTAATAATTCAATAATTCATTCTTAACGATAATTGACTAAGATATACACTTTAGTTTTATTTTATTTTATTTTTGTATCATTATTCATGTACCCTACTATGTATGATAAAAATGGACAAGAACAAAAGAAAATGTTATTATATTCTTTTGCACATCGAAAGCTGATCTTGCCCCCTTTTCTCCTTAATAACTGTTATGAAAGTATCAAAAATATTTTGCTATTTCTCTCTCTCTCTCTCTCTCCCCTCCTATATCTCTCTCTTTCTGTCTTTTTTTTTGTATTTTTAACATTCTTTATGTCCAAGAAAGAGAAGAAAAAAAATTGTCTACAAACAGTTTGATAACAAACCTCCAATTTGAATTATGCTTTTATAAAATTTAATATTTAAACATTTACACTACTTTTTGGTTTATGTCCTTTATATGCGTAAGTTTGTATATCTATATTTATAAAAAAAAAACAAAGCCCACGAAAAAACAATATTTATTTGTAAAAGTATAAAGGTCACACACTTAAACGAAAGTATTTCCGAAACTCCTTTCTGCTCTAACAATTTTTCCCCAACAAAATAGTTATTAGTAGATAGGTATTAAAATAACTTCTTTGATTGGAACATAAATCGGGGATGTTTCAGAATCTCTTAAAATAACGCAAATTCCTAAATTTTTAAACGAAACTAGGTTTAAAGAACAAGCACACTGCAGGCTTTCATAGATGTTTGAAAGGGATTCGAATGCACAATTATAGAATATACTACTACTACTATATACAGGCCGATTCTTTTAAGATGAGACGTTAGAAAATCAAGCTGGGAATTTGAAACTTGGCATAGGGCTATAATGCACTATTACGCAAAATATTTTCAATATGGAGGCATTTTAGGACATACCGGAAGTTAATATTTTAAATGGCACATTTAAAAAAAATATAGTTTTTTGTTGAGCATGTTCATAAAATCGCAGCAAGTCATGGAAACTTAATTGACACATCACGTTAGCTTCACAAGCATCCGTGAACTATAAATGCATCCACTAAAAAGGTTTTATTTTTTTTATCTTAAATGGTTTGAGAGTTATTAATTTTCTACTAAATCCTTGCATTTCATTTTTTTTTGATAAAAATTGTCGAAGTGATAAATTCAAAAATAAGTTTCAAATTCCTGATTTGTGGTAGATTCAACATTTTCTAACGCCCTGCTTAAAAGAATGACTTCGTATACGCAGTGTCTAAAGTTATGCGTTCACCATCGCTAACTTCCGTATTATTGAAGATATTAAGTTACTTAGTAATTTGCTGAAGAACAACATATTCACAAAACATTTTTTTTAATAGAACAGCCAGTATATTCTTACATATTCTGTGAAAAGGTAATACTCTCTTTATTTATGATAAAGTATGTAAAAATAAAATAAGCTGGTGTTTTATTTTAAAAAAAAACCTACATCTTGGTAATTAAACTTTCAATTGTTTTTCCGCTTTTGCCAACCAAATGAACACATAAAAATGCCACTAACTTGCTAATTCAACTCCATTAGCACTAATAATATGATGAGCTAACAATAGTGAACCGATAACTTTGGACAATTAAACACGCCAGTAGGCGTTAAGTTGAAATACCTTTCAAATCGTTTATGATCACGCTGTATAGTATATACCCACACAGGAATGTTTGAAATGCGCGTTATTAGAACAAAATGTCAGAAGAAATAAATTGTTTAGATTATTTAAAATGCACCAGTCATTAAATAACCTACTACCGACATATATTACAAGAATGTCTTTTGAAGCAGGAAGGTAATTAATTATATGTACCTACAATTAAATAACGTTCGTATAAAATGACAGGAACAGAGGAAAAACATTCGGAAATTTCATATACTTAACACCACACACTGCAGTCCGTAAGTTATACTTTCCCTCTCTTAGGTGATTAAATTAAATTAAAATAGATGAATAAATAAGATTTTAAATAATTAAAATATAGTGTGGTCATTACTATTTGACACATGGAACGTTTTTTCCTCGACGCAGCAATTCTAAATATTTTAATACGTTTAAACTTTCATGATGAAACAATGACCGTGACAAGCAAAATATTTCAAGACGTTTTGAACCTGATATATGAAAATCTACAAATAATAAATAAGTAAGTTGTGTGGTCTATAATTAACAAAGTCAAAGGATTTTCATGTAGTTTAATTTAGTCATATAACCACCGTTATTTTTACACTTGGTACTATTAATTCATCAAAAAAACTTTGTCAAGAAATTGATAAATACCTGCTGAATAAGAATTAGTGATTTAAATAGCGCGCCAAAATGGTATATATTTTTAAGGGATTTCACTGGTTCTTGGGTAAACAAGTTTAATATGAAAAAGTAATGCAAACAGCGTCAACAATAGGGATATTTAACACATCATGAAAAATATACTCTTTTAAATAAACCCCTGGACAAAATTAACGCATCACTTGTGACTTTTACTATTATTTGTAATTTTCACAGTTTTAATTCGTGAAATATAGTAATCTAGGTAGCTTTTATGATGTCATCTCTTATTATTGAAGAAAAAAATGTAGTGATTTGACGTTTTTAAGGTTATAAGTTTGCAAATAGGCGTATGTGGTGTTGATTCCCTGAAAAGCTTTTAAACAAAAATTGGTAAGTTTAATTTTGTTGACTGATCATTTTACCACATGTTCATATATATACATATATATGTTATATTTCAGATATGTCAAACGTAATAAGAAAAATGTACTAATTGCTTAGATTAAACATATGGTTAAATGAACAGAACACAAAGGAAAAAGTTTGGTTTGGCACAATTATAATCTGTGTTTGGAAGGATATTGAATCACTCCTTCTTATTCTGAGACAGAATATAGAACAGCTGTTCTCAACAAGAAATTAACTGTAATATCTTGATCTTGACCAATACAATTGCACTTTGTTAAAAAAACATTTGAAAATATTGACTATTCAAAATATTGAAAACTGTTTTCGTATTTCAAACTGAAAAGCAGCTTCCCCAAACACAAACGTCAGAGAAAGGACAGCAATTCCTAAACGATGCACCTCAAATTCAATATCAAATGGTGAAATTGCTACTAATTCATTATATTTGTTCAAAGCATCTATTTTCTTCATATATGAATCAAGAAGTTTTGCAATGGTTAAGAAAGAGTAAAATTAACTTTTATGTTTTATAAATATTAAATTAGATGGTTTCATCAAAACTAATAATACAGTGGGGAAGGTTCATCCGAAATTGTTGAAACATATAAAGAAAGAGCAAAGCTCAACCGAAATGCAAAAAGGCATTATTTTTTCGAAGAATTTTCATACTTTCAGAGTTTTTGAAATAATGCTGAATTACTATTACTAGCAGTATTTGTTCGCTCTTGAGATAGTGTCGTCACATGAGGCAATATGAAATAGTTGTGTAATATGGAACAATGTATTTTTTAAAATACATATATTATAGAAATTTATAATGGGAGAAATTAAAACGAAAATGAAAAGTGTAAACACATGAATGTTAAAACTAACATCAAGTAGTAAATAAATACTGTGACTTACATTTATACGTAAAACGTATATGCATATATATGCATGTGTTTGGGATACACACATACATTAAGTACCATTGCCGACAATCGAACGCACGGACGTCGCTTTTTTGTGTCGTCTTTTGGGTGTTAAATGTCGCTGTGATACTCTCACTGCATTTACCACGCAAAATTGACATAAGTAGCGTTTTAAGTTTTAAAGCCACTGTTGACAGTCTCCACGTGCACTGATGAGGCCTCAAAGGCCGAAACATCGGTGTCTGTGCGTTCGATTGTCGGCAATGACACTTAATGTATGTGTGTATCCCAAACACATGCATATATGCATATACATACGTTTTACGTATAAATGTATATATGTAAGTCAGAGTATTTATGGGAGAAATTGTTGGATTAAGTTATAGATGGCGAGGTAATATCCGAAACACTTGTAGACTGTTTTGTTTTGTCTACAGCGACTGTGTCGATGATATTTGTGAAATAGATAAAATTTAAATAAAAATGAAACTTACAGAATCTGTGATAACCAGAGGTGGACATTTTTTTGGAAAAAGTTTTAATATTAACGTTAATGCCCTTTTGGGCAAGAATTTATATTTGTTTTTTTTTTTTATTAGAGTGTATTCATTAATTTATTGTTTTGCTTAATAAACCATATTAAAGCGATATTTGCTTGAGGAGTTCATTATTGCCTATTTAATATGAAATTATTTTTTGGTGGTCTTTGTGGATTTTTGCGGCAGTTTAGAAGCAAAAACAATGTAATTCGGTACTTGTTTACATTTATTTTACGTTTCGACCTATACTGTTTGGTCTTCTTCAGAAATAATTATATTATTCCATTCAAAAGTGTTCCAACAGATTTTGTTAATTTGTCAAAGACGATGATAACAATATTTTTTTTTTAAATTATTTATACATAAAAGTAAATTATACATTTATGGAAGGTAGACGAAATAATACATAAATGCCAGTGATAAATTTTAGAAAAATTACAAAATCTATAAATATTGGAACATCTTTGACTCGAATAATTATTATTTCTGAAAAAGACTAAAAAATAGTGACCGAAATATTTAGTAGTAGTGGATTGCATTGTCTTTATTTTTAAACTGTCGGAAAACCCACAAAGAAAACCAAAAATTATCCAGAATTAGCATTTAAACGGATTTTTACTGCAAAAGCTAGCTGGTCTAAAATTACCCCACATGCAGGGTAATATGGGACAGATATTTTCAAAATATAATTGGACCCTTTGCTTTTCCCCTTGCTATTTTTTTCCAGTTTTTTTTTTAGTTGTAGAAAGAAGATTTTGCAGTCACAAAACTACGTTCCACATTGCCCCATTCGAAGGTATCAAATATTAATGACCGCACTATATACTAAAATTAATAATCTAATTTCCCTCTTATACCTTCACGAAAATAATCTTTTGCTGTACCGAACTTGTAGTTTCGTAAATTTCGCATTTTACAAGTAAAACATTTCTTCACTCGTCGTCTACAATGACCAAAATTCCAGGTTGATAATTTATTAAACACCCGAGTACTTTAACTATCGCTCTATTTGTCGGTTTCTCTTTAGTGAGTTTATTAACAGTAACAGTTACTCTTCGTCATTATCTTTCGCAATTTTTAAGTCTCGCAAATCATCTTTGCCGGGCAATCTTATTCAAAACGAACCCGTGATGGTGATATGTTTATTTTTTCATTTTGTTCATTACGTTAGAAAAACTTTGGCGCCTCATCAGTCACGTTTTCCATATTGTATTTATTTCTTCGATTCTCTATCGTCAACGTCTTCGCTATGCTCGATTCCATTTATGAATGAAGCGTTTGGTAATTCGAGACAAATTTTATATATCTGAATAAATAACATAAAATATTTATTAATAAGGTGTTTATATAAGCAAGTAATAACAAAAAACACACTTGGTATTGTTTCACAAATAAATATAATTAAATACTCGTTGTACATTTCGCCTTGCGGCATCGTCAGGAGTTCTCGGGAAACTAAAGTAAAATTTAATATACTGTAACTACCTACTTCTAACAAAAATGTAAATAAAAATGTACAAAAATAGAAAATTATGAAAAGGTCATGGCTTATCTGGAAAGACCGTTTTTACAAGGCTAGGGTTTATTAGCGGTGAATTTATGAGTTCTGTTTGTTCATTAAGAACATTGCCTGGTTGTAAAAGTGATTGTAGTAAATTTTATATAGGCCAAACAGGGCGAAATTTCAAATTAAGATTCTCAGAACACATGTGAGCCGTTAAATTAAATTATGAAAATTCAAGTGAAGCTAACCATGTTTTAGACACGGGACATCAATTTTCAATAGACAATTTAGAAGTACTGTATAGTTTAAATAAAAGTAAAAAAAATGGGTGTTCTAGAAGGTTATTTTATAAAAGAAAGTTTACTTTTACAACCAGGCAATGTTCTTAATGAACAAACAGAACTCATAAATTCACCGCTAATAAACCCTAGCCTTGTAAAAACGGTCTTTCCAGATAAGCCATGACCTTTTCATAATTTTCTATTTTTGTACATTTTTATTTACATTTTTGTTAGAAGTAGGTAGTTACAGTATATTAAATTTTACTTTAGTTTCTCGAGAACTCCTGACGATGCCGCAAGGCGAAATGTACATAGAGTATTTAATTATATTTATTTGTGAAACAATACCAAGTGTATTTTTTGTTATTACTTGCTTATATTTCGACATGTTTCACCAAGAGATTTCCATCACTTCATTTAATTATTTAATAAGGTGTTTAAATCATTATTGCTCTTTGAAAAAAAAAAGTAAAGAGGAGGGAGGCTGACTGTTGAATCAGTCGTTATTTAGAATCGAATGTTTATTGTGCCTGTTCGATTTGTGCGCAAAACGCACAGAAAACAACCACTTCATTCTTAACCCGAACAAAGCATAACCAGTTGTATAATTATAATAATAAAATTGTACCTAGGTATATGTCTAACTAAAATATATACAGGGTTACTGGGGTATTTCGTTACTTTCAAATGTGGTGATTTGATAGGATACGTATTATAAAAAAAAACTCAATGCTTTCTGAGATATTTCAATGTTTGTGTTTTTCTCAAAGAAGTAGAACTTTCGAAAAATCATTTGACATTTTTTGAATTTTTTAATGTTATATGGTATGACATGATTTTATCAATTGCTGTCTACTCTTTTGTTAAGTGATACTTCGACGGTTTGGGATTCTTCGTTAAAATTCGTATTACCGAATAGCGAGATTTAATAATCGGAAGGCTTTCATACAATATGTTGGTAGTAGTCATTAGTTGTCATTTAATAGGATCATTCTTTCTTTCCCAAAATTTAAACGGTGAAATCTATGAAGATTTTTTTTAAGGGTTGGATGCCGGTGCTTCTAGAAGATATTCTTCTCGCAGTAAACATTGGCAGACACTACATCACTTATTAGATTTACTATTAACTATTTAAATATCTTGACCAGCGCGAAGCCTAGATTTGACACCATGTGTTGGTGTGATAGGTATAATGTATGAAATGTTTTCTAATGATTTACTATAGTTTAACACAGAAAATACTTGTATTTTCAGATTTATGGACAATACAACATTGTGTGTACAATGAACTCTGTTTTTTTTCTGAAAGATTTTATTTATACCTACCTACTAAGTAATTTAATCTGTTCACATTTAGATTCTTCAAAAAAACATGAAATTATAATATTATCAAAGAATTTTATTGAACTTGTATATGCAAAACCTTATTAAAATACCTTTCTATGCTGGATACAATTAAAATATTGTTTCTTTCCTTGAAGTATATCGCTTGGTATTATTGATTATGAAACTTTCAAGTTCATAATGAATTTCAACGGAATAATAATGAAAAAACGGTAACTGTTTGTTGTAAACACAAAGATACATTGTTTATAAATCGAAAAATACAAGTATTTTATTTGTTAAAATATAATGAATCGTTAGAATACATTTTAAATATCATACCTAACACTAAAAAAGGTCAATGTATATATACAACTTTTATAAAAATTACTTTGAAACAGACTCTTTTTTAACGCCATACATTTTACATGCGATAAAAGAAGTATCCGGTTAGTTTGGATATGAACCTAGGATAATAGTGACGTCAGCAGAAAATACCCCCAGCAACATCATGAACGACGCAAAACGTGACGAATCTAGAGGGATCGACCAATAAGCATCGGGCATACGAGCTCAAAGAGTAAGAATTGTAGAGATTTAATTTTAACACTTTACGCTTATTGTCTGAATAAATTACTTTTATAATATGTTTTAGTGTTTATCAAAAAAGCAGAATGTTTACTCCCGAGCAAACTTTTAATTCACTTTTTGTTTTTGTACGCTCTGTATATAATATTTTAAATATTTACATTAATCTTAAAACCGGAGCCTTGCTTGAATTGCATGTACCACATCTGCTATTTGTTAGACATTGTAAATTGTTCCCAATATGCACTCAACTTTCTCTTTATGGTATCTTATTTTAATACTTTATGGTACTCACCGAAACGAAGGGTCCACTTGACCTAGCCTAATAAATCTTTTAAGCATTTAGAAATATTTAAAGATAGTTCAACTGTGATTTTATGTATTTTAGTTTACTCATCTCTTTGCGGCAATATATCAATATTTGTTTTCTATAGTGTATATCACATGGGTTAGCAAGAAATTGTATTTTTGTTTTACTTCTTAGAAACCCCAGTTAGATATCATGCGAACTCTGCTTGCAAGAAAAATTCATATTTGAAGTCAGTTTCTTAAGTTACCTCTAATCATTAACATGGGCACCGCATTTTCTGTAATACCAAATCATCAATACAGTTTGTAATGCGTAACTTATTTCTATAATATTATTAGTGTGATTCTTGTTTATTTTAATAATTAAAAACTTATGCATTTACCATTTTGATTTGCTGAGCTATCTACGCAAATATACGAAGTTTTGTGAGTTTGTGTCTTTTAATCCAACTAACTGTCGCCGATCAATTAACAAATATTGCCTATACGGCCTTACAACCCGTGGGTGGCGAGCTCATGAACATACCGCATTTGGCATAACAATTTATCAGCGTCAAATAGTGCTACAGTTCGCAACAACACAGAACAATAATTATTCCTGATTTTCTATTAGAAATATTAAATGTTTTATACATTAACAGATACCTGTTGAAACGAGTTTTTAAAACAGTTTTTGCGAAGGTTACGTTAGTAAAAAATAACCAGAAAGTAAAGCACTAAAATATTCAAAGAATGGCAAGTATATTTTTTTTGAAAAACCTCACAAACACTAAAATATCTTTATAATGTACGGCAAAACTTACTCTTATTTCCTGCCCTATCAAATCACCCGTAAACCCTGTTGATATTACACTGTTCAGCACAGAAATAACCGATGACATCTTATTCTATTATCGACAGAATCGCGCGAAACAAAGAGAGACGCGAAGGAAATAAAATTTTAATACAAATAAACAACAACAGCAGCAGCAATAATTAATTATGTAAGCGGACAGGATTGCGATTTCGTTACTATTATTTTGATTTATTGATCGATCGATCTTTCGCGCCCTCTGTTGATTATTATTGCACTCTACACAGGTAGAGGAGTCAGAATAACCTTCCGTTTCAATATATATATATATTTATTCAAAATATATCAATTAGTTTCTCTATATTTTTGTATATTTCAGTATATATTTTTACATGTATATGTTTGTGTATGTAGTACCATCGTCGTGAATGTAAAATCAAAGTAGCGGTTGATCGATAATTGAAAAAAATAAATAGCTATAACCTATTATTATTATTATTATACGTGTGACACGGGGCGTTTATAACTTGTGTAGGGCTTGCGTTTCATGTTTCGTTTCTCGTTTATTAGAATATGTATGCCATTAAAATTACTCAGTCCTAAAAATACGTTTTTTCCCTATTATAACAATAATTATTTTAAATTTATTTGTTTCTTTAGGCGCATCTTCCTCAATAAAATCAGTTCTTGTTTTTCACAGGGTCCTAATAATAGTAGTAGTACCACTTCTCCAACGGAACAGGACGTTGCACAGTAGCAGCGACAGCTTGTGATAGTACAGCGGTGGCGGCCTGTCGCAGAAGTTTGTTGCATGTTGCGGCAATGAGTGTTGTTGCGGTTGTTGTATGCGGTGTGGGGTCGCGTCTCCTTCGTGTGTCGTCGTGAATGTGTTGCTGCATTCCGCCGTCGAAAATAGTAACAATAATAATGACAGTAATTGTAATAAAGATTGGTTCCTACGGTGTATCATTTTAGTTTGGTTATGTACATATTTACAAAGTTTTGGAGCTGCCTGTATCGAGGCCTCTGACTTGGAACTGTGCTAATCACCAGGATGTTCCGGGCACGAACGATTTATTTCGAACCATTGATCTATGCATCTGCAAAGAAAAGGAAAAAGAACAAATTAACTGAATGTGTGCAACAGGCGCTGTATCAACAAATAAACAGACGTATATTTAAGCATCGTGACGAACATTGCACAGTCACGTGTTTCGGCCTCGATAGGTCTCATCAGCGTGCGACGTGCTGTCAACGACGGCTGTAAATCGCCATGCCCAACTGTCGACTTGTATAGCAAATGTCTATGAGAAATATCAGTCTCCTGCAGAGTTACGACATCGTTTTCCACATTAAATCTTTCACAAGATGTACATCTTTAACAAAATAATACACAATTTGAACAATTAAGGAAAAAAATGTAAAAAAACTTTAAAGCAAGAATTCAAACTGCTTACGTTGAAAACCAAGAATGAATAGCTTTGTATGACTTGCTACACTGAAGTAATAAAAAAATACTTAATAAGAATGCATTGCTTTCCTGTGAAACAAACAACAACATTTTTGAAATTGTAGTAAGGATATCCTTGCTGGAAAGAATTATACTGATTTGTGTATTTTTCATTTTGTATCGTTTGTTTGTATGTACTACGACAATAGAGTTTTAGATTATACTTTTGGTTTTTACCACAATGAATTGGTTAGAATAGGTCTTTTAACGCAAGAGACTGATATCATGAGTAGTTATTTAGGGCCAAATAACATTAAATTACAATAATACCTAGTAATACATAGTCGGAAACATTTTATCTGTCAAATGTCATTCCCGATTAGTTGTTTACAACGAGCTCATTTTCATATTTACTTTTTTATCACCATATTTATACGTCGATATTATATTACATGTGTAAGTTTATTTCACAACTAAATCATGCCCAAACCGTTGGGTAAACAAGCAAAAGTAAATATTCTCTCTTTAATCGGGTATTTTGAAAAAAAACGCGATGATAATGGGCTACTGTTCGCGCTAACAGCAGTTCCAAAAGTTTCATTTAAATTTATTTAAATTATTTATACTTTATACCATGAATTTTTTCAACTCGAATGTTTTTTTTTTGCAGTATCTTTTGTTCTATAAGAGATATGGTTTTGATGTATTAGAACAATGTCTAGAATAAATTCAGAACAATTTGGAACAACCGTCAGAATTCAAATTTTCGCAAAAAGGGGGGATTATGATCTTTTTTTTTTGAAATACTTTGGTACAATTTAGAATAACCTAAAACAAGCGTCAAAACTTCGATTTTCGACAAAGGGGGGATACGAAAAATTGGTGTTAGCTATTTTCTCGGCCAATTATACTTTTTTTCTGAAATACTTTGGAACAATTTAGAATGACCTAAAACAATTGTCAGAACTTCGATTTGAGACCAAAAAGCGGGGGGGCGGACTACGAAAAATTGTTTTTCCCTATTTTCTCGGCCGCTTATGATTTTTTTTAATACTTTAATTTCATTTTTCGAAAAAAAAGGGGGGTAAATTCACACATTCAAATTTCTTTTTTTTTTGCAATATCTTGATACATATTAGATACGATTCTGATTTGGCAATGTTTAGAAGAAATCCAGAACAACGTGGAACACCCTTCAGAATTCCAATTTTTGCAAAAGGAAAGGGGGCTGAAAAAAAAACGGTTTTTTTCTATTATCACGGCCGATTATCATGTTTTCTTTGAATACTTTGGTACAATTTAAAATGACCTAAAACAATTTTCAGAACTTCGAGACCAAAAAAAGGGGGGGAACTACGAAAAAATTTTTTTTCCCATTTTCACGGGCGCTTATGATTTTTTTTAAATTCTTTGTAACAATTTAGAATAATCTAAAACAATTGTCAGAATTTAAATTTTCCAAAAAAGGGGGGCTAAATTCACACATTCAAATTTCTTTTTTTTGCAATATCTCTTTATATTTATTAGATACGGTTTTGATGTATTATATAATGTTTAGAAGAAATACAGAACAACCTGGAACAACATTCAAATTCCAATTTTCGCAAAAGGGAAGGGGCTGTGAAAAAATCATTCGTTCCTATTATCACGGCCGATTATCATGTTTTCTTTGAAATATTTTGGTACAATTTAGAATAACCTAAAACAGTTGTCAGAAAAAATGGGAGACTACAAAAAATTGTTTCCCCATTTTCACGGCTGCTTATGATTTCTTTTTAAATCTTTTGGAACAATTTAGAATAACCTAAAACAGTTGTCAGAACTTTTATTTTCGACAACTAACGTAAAATTGTTTTTCCCCATTTTTTCGACTGATTTGCATTTTACTTTCTTATACGTAGTATACGGAAGTATTGTGATGATGAAAATTTTCGGCCTCGAGATTTTTGCAGATGTCCACGTTTTGAAGTCCCCTGATACCGAAAAAGTGGTTTTTAAAAAATGTCTGTGTGTCCGTCTCTCTCTGTGTGTGTGACCACGATAGCGGCCAAACCGCTGTAGATATCAATTCCAAATTTTGTATTTACGTGTATAATCTCTCTCTTGAGATCTGATTAGTGTTTCAGTAAAATCGGTAGACCGGAAGTAGCAGTTTACTTCAGCGAAAAAATCGAATTTTGCGAATATTTCGTCAACTACTAAGTTTAAACAAATTTATAAAGAATTTATATATACTTAAAATTAAAATTGAGAATAATTTTATTTAAAAAGTTTTTCGAAATTCCTACCGGAAGTAGGTCTTTTACTCTTATCGAAAATCAGTTTTTTGCGAATATTTCGCAAGTCATTCTTTTTAGATAGACAAGTACGTTACGGGTATAAAAGTATTTAAAACATAATTTTCAATATCTTTTGTATAAAAAAAATTTCAAAATTCAGACCGGAAGTACCACTTTTACTTTTATTGAATAGCGATTTTTTGCAAATATGTTGTAAGTTATGCATTCTATATATATTTATCAAGAGTACAAAAGCATTTAGAACTGGATTTGCAATATTTTTTGTATATATGAAATTTCAAAATTCGGACCGGAAGTAGCACTTTTACTCTTATCGAATAGCACTTTTTTGATAATATCTTGCAAAGTATGCATTATATAGAGATTTATTAAGAGAATAGAAGTACTTAGAATAGGATTTGGAATAATTTTTGTATAAAAAAATTCTTAAAATTCTATAATTTGAAACGCTCATACGTATAAGAAAGTCGTGTGGTGGCCATACCTCATTTTTTTCTTTGAAATACTTTGAAATAATTTAGAACATACCTAGAACAACTTAGTAGAACAATCGTCAAAATTTCAATTTTCGAAAAAAGCGGGTTCCTTTAGTAAAAGTCGTTTTTTCAATTATTTCGGCAATTTTTTTTTAAATACTTTTATCTAGAGGAGATATGGTTTCGATGTTTTCGAACTAACCTAGAAGTACGGTCAGATTTTCATCAATCATCGGCGTTGAGATTTGGAGAAATACACAGACCAGCAATGTGAAATATATTGTCAGCAAAATGACATTTGAATACCAGAACATCGGAACGCTATGCGGGAGATAAGTATCAATCACATAATACTGGATGTTTTGATTTAAGGCAATGACACGCATCTACCGGTGGTGGGAGGTGAGGTTTACCAAATTGAATTTCCAGCCACTTCTACAAACAGAAAATATTTCTGGAAACAGTTCATTGCTTGCAGTGGGAATCATTGAACCAAATTTCAGGAATAACAAATATGTATGTCAGAGCAAGAATTTAAATTATTTACTTAGGCTTCATGTGTTTTAGTGCGTAGTCCGCGAGTATTTTGGTAGTTATAGGTGGACAAATCAAGAAATTTATTTCTGTTGGTATTAATCAGTTTTTCTGGTTTGATTTCAAAATCCTTGAAGCACTTAATTTGTAGTTAATAGACAGATTCTGTTCTCCATTTGCAACGCGGTCTGTCCTGCATTTCAGTTTTTATACGTCGAAATAAGTCAATTTTCATAACGTCACGATTTAACGATACCTATATAAGATCACTCAGAGTTCTTCAACTTACTACCACGTTTACGAGTTCGAAATGTTCAAATTTGCCCAAACTTACTGGTTGAGATATGTCACCATTGCTAACACCGGATCTATTGCTGCTCAAACTTAACTCGTCTACTTAATGGGGACCCATTATTAGAATAGTATTTACCACTAAAGAGTAATATCCGCTGCTCTACTTTTGGCAATAAAATATAAATAAATAATTCTTAAGGGGAAATTAAAGCGGCCGAGAAAGCAAGATATCGAATTTATCAGTTTTTTTTACTGTTGTTCAAGATAGAAATGTGAAATTTTCTGTACAACACCAATATAGATATGAGTACACGGAAAGGTTGTCAGATTATGTAATTTTTTGTCATAACCATCTATTTTTTTTATTCCAAATTAGAGTAAAATGTACGTGTGTTTCTCTGTCAAAATCCGAAATAATTAAATAAAATTGATCAAAACGGATGTAATTCCCGTGTAGACCAATGTTTTCTTGTGAGATATAGCTTTTTGAATTGCGGAAAAAAGTTTAATTTGAGTAATTAAATTAAGAAATTCCGGAATGGTGTGGTACTGAATTATTTGTATTTTAGCAGCGCCTTCAGCTGTATTTTTTCTCTGTATTCGGGTGACGGAAAACAACACATTCATTTCAAATACGAGGTAAGGTCAGTAAGTACCCGTGTTTGAAGGCAGGTGGCGCTGCTGAGGGAAGTTGGCATTACCGTCGTGTACTACCATCTGTCGGACAACACCATAATAAATTTCAGACTGATTCATAGGTTAGTTTTTATTTGGCAGGCAGTTGTATCACACGTGGTTCGTGTTTCTCGATAAAATGGAAAAAGAACAATATCGATCCGTAATTCGCTTTTTATTTTTGGATGGAAAAACATGCGAAGAAAAAAAAGCGAAGTTGGATGCTGTCTACGGGGACCCTTCACCATCTATGACAACCGTAAGATATTGGTTCAACGAATTTAAACGTGGTCGTACATCTGTTTTTGATGAGCGCCCAGGCCGCCCGGCAGACGTGGTTACCGAGGAAATCGTTGAAAAGGTCCACGACATGATTCTCGCTGATCGCCGAAGGAAAGTGCGCGAAGTAGCAGAGGCCGTAGGCGTGTCGTACGGAACGGCAATTAATATTTTACATGATAAGTTATCGGTGAGAAAGGTGTCGGCCCGATGGGTGCCGCGATTGCTTACGGTGGACAACAAGCGGATACGGTTGTCAATGTCGAAGCAGTGTTGGGACCTCTTTAAGAGAAATTCGCAGGAGTTTTTGCGTCCAGTCGTCACCGTCGATGAAACCTGGATCCATTATTATACGCCAGAGTCCAAGCGACAGTCAAAACAATGGATTTTTCGGGGTGAATCTGCTCCGAAGAAGGCAAAGACGGTCCCATCGGCCGGAAAGGTCATGGCCACGATTTTTTGGGATTCCAACGGAATAATCCTCATGGACTTTTTGCAGAAAGGAAGAACGGTCACGGGGCAGTACTACAGTGAATTATTGAACCGATTCGATATAAAATTGAAGGAGACACTTTGGCACTTTGGCTAAGAAAAAAGTGCTGTTTCACCACGATAATGCACCAGCACATTCATCCAGAATTGTCGCGGCAAAGTTGCATGAACTGCACTACGAATTGCTGCCGCACCTACCGTACTCGCCTGACTTGGCTCCCTGCGACTTCTTTCTGTTCCCCAACATGAAAGCGTGGCTCGGGGGAAACAGATTCAGCTCAAACGAGGAGATTATCGTCGAGACAGAAGCGTATTTTGCAGAGTTTGACAAATCGTATTTTTTGGAGGGGTTAAAGATATGGCAGAAACGTTGGGAAAAGTGTATTGTACTAAAAGGTGATTACGTTGAAAAATAAAAAAAAGATTTTGTGAAAAACTTGCGTCTTCTTTCCTAACACGGGTATTTATTGATCCTCCCTCGTATATGAGAACGAGATGGCTTGCATTTGGCTCCTCCTACGGGCCAAGACCTCCAAAAGCAATTATAGTCAATTCCCAAATACAAATCGACTTTAATATCCCCTTAATTTAAAAGCCTTAATGATGGTATTGTTTAATGCGTCAGTAAATAAAATATTTTATTTTATTTTGATTTGAATAAAAACACACCAGGATGTTTGGCAAATTGACACTATATTTACTAAAATAAAAAGACTACAGCGATTGTATAGATATGTTGATGACATTTTGGTAGGATTCACAGGCACAGATAGACAGTCGAATATTCTGTTTGAATTCATTAATTCTATTGATCCCAACATTACTTTTACTTTAGAGAAAGAACTTGATCATAGTATTAATTACTTTAAAAAGAGTAAACAACAAAGTTCTCTTTTCTATTTATCATAAAGAATCTCATACAGACACCACTATACACAATAAATCAAACCATCCATTCCAACACAAGTTGGCAGCGTATCATACCCACAGATTAATTAATATTCCAATGATCAATGAAGACTTTAACAAAGAATACATCATTAAACAAATCGCTTATAACAAGGGCTATGAACCAAACCTAATCGACAAATGAATCTCAAAGAAACCATACAATAAATTATTAGGCGATATATAGTCAGACAAGAAGTTTAAATTATTCACTTATATAGGTCAAGAACGAAACAAATTATCAAAATTCCTTAAAAAAGAAAAATATTAACACTGCTTACAGAACAAATAATAATTTATCTAATTATATCAAAAATAATAAAGAAAAAACTACTAAAGACAATAAATCAGGAATCCATAAGTTATCTTGCGGATCATGTACTAAAATATATATTGGCCAGACAGGAAGAACTTTTAAAAAACGTACCACAGATCATAACTATTCCTATATTAATCATAAAAGCGATTCTACCTACGCTAATCATTTAATAAATAAGTCAAAATACGCAATAAAAAATACTATAGAATTAACGAATAACTTAAAAGACATACATATACCTAACAATGCTAAATTCGTGTCATTTGATATTAAAACCCTTTTCACCTCCATCCCAATATATGAAATAAAAAAGAAATAGATATACATATGAATAACAATAATCGTCATGACACAAAGGAGATATTAAAGAAACATTAAATTTATGCCTAGACCAAAATTACTTCAAATACAACAATGAAACATATAAACAGATAGAAGGATTACCGATGGAAAATCCGTTAAGCCCTCTATTAGCAGAAATATACATGAATAACGTCGAAGAAGAACTTTTCAAGAAAAACCCAGTATTAATCCAACAAGTTCATTACTGGGCCAGATATGTTGACGACCTAATTTGTAATTGGAAAGGTACAGAGAGGCAATTAACGGAATTCCTAAAAGTAATAAATTCTATAAACCATAAGATCCAATTTACAATAGAAACTGAAAAAGACAAGAAAATAAACTTTCTAGACGTCACAATAAACTGATATAATAATAAACTTACATTTGAAATATATAGAAAGCCTACTTTTACTGACAACATATTACACGTAAATGCTAAACAATCAATGAAAATAAAATTGGCAGCCTTCCATAGTTATATACATAGAGCCACAAACATACCACTAAACTAGAGATCCTTTAATAAAGAAATAAATACAATTAAATTAATTGCAATAAATAATGGATATGACCCTAAAATCATAGAAAAACTGTTAAAACAAAAAGAAAAGCACAATAATAAGAACAAATACTTATACCCGAAAATACACAAAATAACATATATACCCCAACTTGCTAACAAAATAAACAAAATAGTGAAACGATTAGATGTTAAAATAAGCTGGGTAAACAAAACAAATTTAAGAACAATGATTAGCAACAACAGAGGTAAAATAGATAAAATGGAAGAATCAGGCGTTTATAAATTAAAATGTAAAGATTGTGAGGCTATCTATGTCGGGCAAAGTGGACGAGCTATTAAAACTAGAGTCAAAGAACATAAAAAAATGAGGTGTGGCCACCACACGACTTTCTTATACGTATGAGCGTTTCAAATTATAGAATTTTAAGAATTTTTTATACAAAAATTATTCATAATCCTATTCTAAGTACTTCCATTCTCTTAATAAATCCCTATAGAAGGCATACTTTGCAAGATATTATCAAAAACGTGCTACTTCCGGTCCGAATTTTGAAATTTCATAAATACAAAAAATATTGCAAATCTAGTTCTAAATACTTTTGTACTCTTGATAAATATATATAGAATGCATAACTTACGACATATTTGCAAAAAGTCGCTATTCGATAAGAGTAAAAGTGGTACTTCCGGTCTGAATTTTGAATTTTTTTTTATACAAAAGATATTGAAAATTATGTTTTAAATACTTTTATACCCGCAACGTACTTGTCTAAAAAGCATGACTTGCGAAATATTCGCAAAAACTGATTTTCGATAAGAGTAAAAGACCTACTTCCGGTAGGAATTTCGAAAAACTTTTTAAATAGAATTATTCTCAATTTTAATTTTAAGTATATATGAATTCTTTATAAATTTGTTTAAACTTATTAGTTGATGAAATATTGGCAAAATTCGATTTTTTTGCTGAAGTAAACTGCTACTTCCGGTCTACCGATTTTACTGAAAAACTAATCAGATCTCAAGAGGGAGATTATACACGTAAATACAAAATTTGGAATTGATATTTACAGCGGTTTGACCGCTATCGTGGTCACACACACAGACATTTTTTAAAAACCACTTTTTCGGTATCAGGGGACTTCAAAACGTGGACATATGCAAAAATCTCGAGGTCGAAAATTTTCATCATCACAATACTTCCTTATACTACGTATAAGAAAGTAAAATTAATAATATATAGTGAGAAAAACACAGGCTTTGCCGAACATTGTATAGAATACAACCATTTTCCCGACATAGATAACTGCGAGTTAATACATAATGTTACAAAAAGCAAAAGATTAGATCTCTTAGATATATTACAAGCTCAAAAACAAAAACGATTAGTTACCAACACACAGATAGAATTTGGCAATGCACCCTTCATAGACACTGTCATTAACAACATAATAACACCCCACCAACACACAAGAACAGACAAGTATATAAGACAAACAAATATAGACTTTAAGTTAGATTTGTATATCTTTTTGATAATGGTGTAACCGAAACGTATATGTCATAGTATTGTTAATAAACTCATATTGAAACAAGCCATGTGCTTTAAGTTATTTAATGTATAACGTTAAAAATGTTTCACCAAGAAGTGTCTGCTACAACAGTCAAGAATATTTAATAAAGAATGACCATGAATTCAATTCACAATTTGATATTCTAATAAAGGTAAAAAATGAGGTGTGGCCACCACACGACTTTCTTATACGTATGAGTGTTTCAAACTGTACAATTTTAAGAATGTTCTTAATACAAAACTTATTCAAAATCCTATTCTAAGTACTTTCATTCTCTTAATAAATCGCTATAGAATGCATACTTCGCAAGATATCAAAAAAGTGCTCCTCGCTAAGAGTAAAAGTGCTACTTCCGGTCCGAATTTTGAAATTTCATATATAGAAAAAATATTGCAAATATAGTTTTAAATACTTTTGTACTCTTGATAAATATATATAGAATGCATAACTTACGACATATTTGCAAAAAATCGCTATTCGATAAGAGTAAAAGTGGTACTTCCGGTCTGAATTTTGAACTTTTTTATATACAAAAGATATTTAAAAGTACATTCTAAGTACTTTTATACTCGTAATGTACCTGCCTAGAAAGCATGACTTGCGAGATATTCGCAAAAAACTGATTTTCGATAACAGTAAAAGACCTACTTCCGGTAGGAATTTTGAAAAACGTTATTAATACAATTTTTCTCAAATTTAATTTTGAGTACATTTGAATCCTTTATAAATTTGTTTAAACTTAGTAATTGACGAAATATTTGCAAAATTCGATTTTTTTACTGAAGTAAACTACTACTTCCGGTCTGCCGATTTTGCTCAAAATCTAATCAGTTCTCAAGAGGGAGATTATATTCGTAAATACAAAAGTTGGAATGGATATCTACAGCGGTTTGACCGCTATCGTGGTCACACACACACACACACACACACACAGAGAGAGAGAGAGAGAGAGAGAGAGAGAGAGAGAGAGAGAGAGAGAGAGAGAGAGAGAGAGAGAGAGAGAGAGAGAGAGAGAGAGAGAGAGAGAGAGAGAGAGAGACAGACATTTTTTAAAAACCACTTTTTTGGTATCAGGGGACCTCAAAACGTGGACATCTGCAAAAATCTCGAGGTCGAAAATTTTCATCATCACAATACTTCCTTATACTACGTATAAGAAAGTAAAAACTAAATCACTTAGTCACTAGAAATTAACAAACCCAAAAATTCAGAAATAATATTAAATGACAAATCACACCTTAATTCGTCCCCATTATTAAATATGTTTAGTATTTGAGAAGGGGTTTCCCATTAATTGTTAAACATGTACCCCCACAAATTAGATAGAGTTATGCTTACAAACAGCAATTAAGTTAATAGTTCTAAGAATTTCCAATTTTATGTGTAATACCTGATCTAAATGTTGTATACTGTACTTAATAATTTAATTTAAAGATATCTCCTGAAGAATCTACTGTGTAGCGAAACAGCTGTAGCGTTTTTATTTTAGTAAATATAGTGTACATTTCCAAACATCCTAGTGTGTGTTTTATTTTAATTTGAACAAGGATTTACATTAAGCAAAGGTCGAAACAATTCAAGAAAAATATATAATAATATGGTATAAGCGGCGCAAACACGTGCGAGTATTAAAAAATATACCGGGTGTCCCAAAAATTATTCGCTATCTACATTATTAGGTACCAATAATGGACTTTACCGTTACGGTGAGACACCCGGTATTGGCTAATCGAAAAGGGCCATCTCAAATAGCTTAGCCTGAAATTTAACTTAAAATTACATTAAATCAGTTTTTCTTATTCGTACATTTAATGAATAATTTTGTTCCTTCCCTCCATGAAAAACTGAAATATTCAAGTTTGTAGTAGCAAGACGACAAAATATTGTTATTTCTGTCGCTCGTCATTGCCATCGCCGTAGATTATAACAAAAATACACACAATAACACTAGAATATAATCCAGTGAAAAACGACTAGATAAAAAAAAGAGCAGTTAATATTCTCTTACCCTTTGTGGTATATGCATAGACAGGGTAATCGTGCTATCACATCGCCTTGACTTAATTCTTCTAAGCATATTACACATTCGCCCTTGTCGTCAGTCAGGATGTCTTCTGCAAACAGAGAAATGGAAAAGAGAGCATTAGTAAGGTGAAAAATTACGGGCCTGTCGTGTTCGCGGAACTAATAATTTCAGACCGGCCAACGTTAAAGGTCAAAGGTCAACCCAATTTTTATTGTCTGTAATGTATACACACACACACACAACGTAATATCGATTGATTTTGACAGTACACAAAAGCTAACCGATATTTAATGGGTTGCCGTTGACGCACGTACGTATGGTCCGCTATTACAATTCGTTTACTTCTAACATAATAAAGAATGTTTTGGAATATTAATTATTACTACTGTTTATACGAGAGAATATCAAAATCTAACGAGACTGGTGCTATATAACTCTCTTGACAACTACAATTTTATAACACAAAGAATAGACTATTGAATAGAATAGAATACTCGGGCGTTTGATTACGTGAAGTCGTATTTACTTCACCGAGAACAATTTGTGAATATAATGAAACACCGCAAGAGTTTCTATCATCGTCAAAAAATATTTCTCGAGGTATCCTTCAGGGGTCGATATTGGGCCCAACGTTATTTTTGATTTACGTTCACGACATGCCTGATGTTCTTTCTCAGTCGTTGCCTCTTGTATCAGTATGCTGATGATACCTCTTGCCTAATAAGTAACTTGGATTTGGTAAATTTGTGACAGCATGGAAATGATATTAATACATTTATTAGTAGCTGGTGCGAAAGTAATCAATTAGAATTAAATGTTTATAAAACAGCTGTCATAATATTCAACAATAGTGAAAATGAAAGCATATACTTCAGACGATTTGGTTACAAAACTTAATACCGCGTTCTTTGCAATTTGTAATTTACGCAATGATGTAAAACGTGCAGGTATTGAAAACTTATTATTTTGGACATGTTTATTCTAGAATTAAATAGTGTATCTTGATTTGGGGCGCTTCTACTAAATCGATTCGTGTGTTTAGGGCACAAAAAAGAGTAGTTAGATGCATGCTCAGGAAACCGGCAAACACACCGTGTTGCCAATTGTTTTCGAATGCTAAACATCCTTCCTCTGTCAGCTGTATATTTGTTTAAACTCGGAGTGTGGGCTCGATAAAATGTAGGAAATCTGGATAGAAATTCCACATTCAATGAAAACATGATCACTAGAGGGGCGGACAATTTATGCAGACCTCGGCATAGAACTGCTCTCTTTGAGAAAGCTCCTGAATACCGAGGTATAAAAATGTATAAGTTGTCGGTGAATATAAAAGAACACACTAACTTAAATAAATATAAGCACGCTCTGAGAGATTTCTTAATTGATAAATCTTTTATTCGTATGAAGAATTTCTTTGGGCAAAATAGTTATGTGGTGGTCTTATATATTAAGTGCTTATTATTATTATTCCTTTTCCTGAATTTTAAATTAAGTACGGGTCTGGAACTAAAAAAAAAACGGTTTCTACACAGAACACAGACCACTGCTGCGTTGACAGCGAATACAAAACCATCGATTGGTACAATAAAGCATATCTTTGTTTTTGAATCCACCTTACATAGTCTATAACCAAGACGTGTGTACGAGGAGTCGTTTTTATATTCCCGGACTAGACATTTTTCAAATTTAATATAATTTGTCATTATAGTGTTTTATTATGGGTCTATTACCCAAACAGACGATACACGTCATAAAGAATAATTTTGGTCCAAGTAACATTAAAGTACAATAATACCTACTAATCCTAATATTATTCTAGCTTCCGGTAACGTTTTATGTTACCAGAACTGTACGCCGTTGCAACATATAAAATGGTAACATTTTATTCTGTCAAATGTCATACTGTCATAGTTGTTTACATTTTTCAGTCACTTCATTATCATACGTATTTCTTCCATTTTTACTATATTTATACGCCGATTTCATTTTTAACAATCAGTTGTTTTCACAACTAAATCATGCCTAAACCGTTAGGTAAGCAAGCGAAAGAAATAATTCTCTCTTTAATCGGGTATTTTGAAAAAGAACGCGATAATAATGCGCCATTGCTACCCCTAGCAGCAGTTCGAGAGGTAATATTTTCTGTTATTTATAGTTTATACAATAAACGTTTTAATAATAATATTTTTCATTTAGAGAGTAGCAAGTGCTTTAAATATTCACATTGCAACTGTAAATAAAATATCATCTACATCAAAACAGGGGGTTGGACCATCTAGCCCAAAGCAAAAACGGCCTAGAAGTAAGCCTGTTGTAAATGTTGATGACTTTACTCAGTGTGCAATAAGAAATACAGTATATGACATGTATAGAAACAGTAAGTTCTTAAGGATTTACGTTTATAAAATTAATATTTGAGTTTTTTACAGAACAACATATCACGCTTCATTCACTGAATATTACTCTTAAAGAAAAGGAACTCTTTTCTGGTGGCAAGTCATCTTTACGGACAGTATTACACAACAATATTGGTTTTAATTACAAGAAGGATGATCCTAAACGAGCTTTAATGGAACTACCACAAATTGTATTAAAACGTGTTACATTCTTGCAACAATATGTTCGTATGAAACATGAAAATGTTCGCCAGTTTGTGTTCCTTGATGAAACCTGGGTTTTCCAAGATGGAACAATTCGTAAATCTTGGCAAAATGAATCTATAGAAACCACAAAAGCTTCAAAAGTAGGTGGAAAAAGGTACATTATATTTCTAAGAATAACATATTCTTATCTTATGTATATTTATTATATTATCTTGTTTTAGATATATTGTATTACATGCAGGTAGTTCTAATGGATTTATTCCTGGAGCAGACCTAATATTTCCGACAAATAGTCAGTATTTAGATTATCACGGTGATATGAACAGAGACAACTTTTTATACTGGTTTGAACACCAACTTCTTATAAGTTTAAAAGAGCCGTCCATAATTGTTTTGGATAATGCCAGTTACCACAGTACTATTAGAAATAAAAGTCCAACATCATCTGCCACTAAAAATGAAATTCAGACATGGCTCACCAATAATAACATTGACTATGACGGAGCTGCTTTAAAAATACAATTACTGGATTTAGTTAAACGGTTAGTACATATATATTTAATTATTTTATTCAATAATTTCATTTATATCTTTACGTAAAGGCATAAACCACCAACTATATATGAAACCGATGATTTAGCAGAGAAGTATGGGCACGTAGTTCTTCGACTTCCACCCTACCATTGTATATTTAACCCCATAGAACTAGTGTGGGGAATAACAAAAACATACTATAACAATCACATTGGAAAATATGGTAGAAAAGTGGACGAATGCATAAAACTGTGGAATGAGGCATTAACACAAGTAACCCCAGACATTTGGGCAAATAGCGTTAACCACTGTGAAACTGAAATTCAAAAATGGTGGGATAGAGAAGTAGGTTTTGAGAGACAAGATATATTACCTTTTATAATTAATGTAAATGATTCCGATTCAGAAGACAGTGTTAAAGGATGAAGAAAACTAGCATTTCAACTTAATATTATTTTCTTTTTATCATATGCTTATCGCAATGTTACGAGTTTTTTAATCACTAATACGTATAATAATATATAGATTTTGTGTATATTATTTTTGTGAATGTAGTCTAAAATAAATAAACTCACATGTATTTAGAATTTGTTTATATTTTTTGTAGACATAGTCGAATAAATTAAAACATATTAATAGTATTTGCTAATATTTTAAAATGTCAACCTAGTCCTAACCACAGATTATTTTCAAAGTACAGCTTGCTCAAAGCAAAGTTATTTGACAACACTGTTATGACATCACAGTGACGTTTCATATGACGTGTATCGCCTGTTTGGGTAATTGACCTATATCTGGGTCCATCATTTTGATCCTGAGTCAAAACAAGAATAAATGCAGTGGCATGTTGAGGGTTCTAGCCCTTTCAAGAAGTTTAAAGTCACCCCTTCTGCAGAAAAAATAATGACAGCTTGGGATCTTTTGGGATTGTCAAGGAACACTAATGATTGATTGTCTACGTCAGGGTAGTACGGTAACAGGAGAGTATTGCGCAAGATTAATACATCGCCTAAGAGATTCTATTAAAGCGAAAAGTCCCGGAAAACTGACGCTTCGCGATAATGCACCAGTCCACAAATCAAAACTTGCAAAAGTTGCCGTTGGCGAATGTGGCCAGGGTTGCCAACTTAGGGATTTTGTCCCTAAATTTAGGGGCCAAACATTTTTAGATACATTTTTAAGGACATACTGTAATAATCTTCATAAATGCTTTAAAATAATTATTTGTATAAAATAAGTTAACATTTGTTATAATGTAGACAATATCTGGGTACATGGTACTGTAACTTTTGATCTCGTTCTAATTATTCTAATTATTTGATCTCATTGATGCCCCTCTTAACTAAGGTTAGTTTGTGCGATCACTGCTTTCAAACAAAAGCTCGTAAATCGCAAGCAAGAACAAATAGAACAATGCCAAAACATTATTGCCAAATCTGATGATTCGTGATGATAAATGCTTTATGGCAGAACAGCTTCACGATATTATGAAACGATTAGCATTTAAAGCAGTCTTAATTTTTTTGAGACGTAAATTGAAAAATTCAATTGAGTCTGCTTTTTCATAGTGAAAATATTGATCCGACAAAGTTGTTTGAAGACATGTTTTTATTGTACAAAAGTTTACTTCAGAAACTGGTTGTGTCTTCTTAGCCACAAAATTAGTAGACTGTGAATTAATAGCACATCTTCATCCAAAATTTGCTACCTCGCCAGTGAAACCGGAAATAAAAGATATGCTGATTCAGCGAACTAATGTATTCGGTAATAAAAATTACATAGAGTTCGAGTGGCATTAATTAATCAACAAACAGTGGTCTAATACCGCAACTTCAGTTGCATTTTATTCTGAAGTGTATGATGATTGGGATGCTGCTGGGCAGAAACGTTTTGAAAACATTGCCAAGTTTGCGCTAGTTCTCATTTACATTACCAATTTCAAATGCTAGCGTCGAACGAGTGTTTTCTATATATAATACTGTAAAAATCAAATTACGCAACAAATTATCAGTTGAGATGCTTCAGATTATAATGATGGTGAAATTCGTTTTACAAAGAGGGATCTTATGTTAGTTTAAACCATCCTGTAAAATGTTAAAACTATTTAAAGGAAAGATGTACGATTTCAAGAACTCTGAAACTTCAAATGAAACAGATAACGATGCTTTATTTCAAACTTTGAATAATTTATGAATATTTTTTTTTACTAGAACATGTTTTTGTCAGTATATATACATATATATATTTAAATATAGGGACTTTTAGGAAAATTAGAAAGTTGGATTTGGTGGTTTTTGGGGTAATTTGAATTTTGTTTTAGGGGTAAATATGTTTAGGAGTTGGCAACCCTGAATGTGGCTTCACAGAAATAGACCATCCACCGTATGGTCCAGATCTCGCTCCGTGCGACTAGTTTTTGTTTCCTAATCTCAAAAGAACTCTAAGGGAAACAAAATTTATGGACGATGACGAACTTATAGCGGCTGTTGAAAGGTATTTTGCAGACCAAACCAATGGCATCTTTTTTTTTTTATAATGGATTAGAGATGTTATTAAAACGATGGAATACTTGCATCCAAAAGCAAAGGGGCTATCAATATTGAAAAATAGATTTTTATTGCTGTTCGCAACTTTTTATTCATACCTAGTTCGGGAATATAAAAACGACCCGTGGTATATCGAATGTTCGCCGGAAAAAAGAGAAAGACAAAAGAAAAATTAATACAACAAATGACCTTGTCACGTTTATTCATTTCTGATAAAGCTATGTATGTATGTATGGTATATACGTCGTAATTGAAAAATAACGACAAAGAAACAGGTATCAAGAGATCGACTGATGCCGTTCAAAAAATATTTTTTTACTCGCCCTTGACTTAATGCAGACATCTTATTAACGGGCACTCAAATACAATACATACATAATATATTCATTGTGTAAAAGCTTTTAGGAAAATTGATAAACAACAACAATACCTAAATAAATATAATGTAATTACTCCTTTAGATGGACAGATAAATACCTACATATAACATATCAAGATTTATTGGAACTTTGAAACTACTCTATTAAAAAGAATGTTACTTCGGGGCATTGAATCATTACTTTTCAATAAATTATGTCCGCAAAAGATCAATTTTTTCTTCTATCGAGACACTTGATTTAATTATTTACATTTTGCGCGAATACATATGTGCAGATAACAAATTTTAAAAGTCGCCGTTCGAAATCTATCGATCGGAATTTCAGATGCAAAAACTACATAGTGGTGCGGCCCGCTCGAAAGTCTTAAGCTTAAGTAAACCTGTCAAGGATAGTAGCGCCAACTCATGTTTGAAATTATAACAGTCCTGACTGTATTTCATATAATAGTCTGCTGTTTTAAAATAGTTAGTAACAATGACATTATTATCTTGTTTTCATAGTAATAATAATAAAAGAATACACTACCGTTGTACGAAAGTCGTGGTTTTGTTAGGCACATAACCAAATGGCACTCGATATCATCGGGAATGACGAACTTACTGCAGACAGGGCATTTGATACCTGAAAATTCAAAAAAGAAAATATTTTTAATATATGCACAATTTAAAAAAAAACGTCAAAACATGTCAAGAAAAAATTAATAAATAAGAAAAAATACACAACATGTACTGACTATTCAATTTTTCTTTGCCATTCTTCCGTAAACGTATACGAAAATTAAACTATAATATATAAACATCGCTCAACCCATCTCATATAACTTAAATGCAAGAAAAAAAGATTTAAACAGATATACAAATTAAAAACATTTGTCTATTTACCGTATGAAATAAGATTCGAAATACGAACTACATACTTTATAGTAGTTGAAAGGAGATAGAAGATATTTATGCAATCGTAACTTGTTTTATGTAACTACCATCCTACGAGGAAAGATAAGAACAGGAGAGATAATAAATTGGTGGGGGAATAGTTATTGTTTAGACGGAAGTTACCACTTTAAGGCAGGTCAGTTATGGCAATATTTACCAATCATAATTTATAAAATGAGTATGTGTCCAGTGGCGTAACGTACATATTCTAGGCATGTTTTTTCTATGTTTTCTTTAATACAGTTAGAATAAATGTTACTATATTAAAGAGAATAAATAGATTGAAAAAATAATGCACTCACGATGTTACTTTAATTATTATTGGACTAAGAACCTATTTTAAATGATTTTCGAGAACATACGAAGTGTACATACACCCTATACAAAATATTTATGCGCGCCTATGCATTGCGGCGGCCATATTGTGTTACCACTTTGGACAAATATTATTATTAAGGAGACTCTCTCCTGTTCTATTCTTTACTCGTAGCTACCATCCGTCATACTGCGGAAATAAGTATACATGGGCGAGATAGGGGAATACGGTTCAGTTTCACTCAGACTAGACCGACTCGTGTTTTGTCGAGTCTCGGGGAAACCCGTAGGTAATACGGTGCCCGAGAGCCGACAATACACAAGTCGGTCTAGTCTGAGTAAAACTGAAGCGTATTCCCCTATCTCGCCCATGTATAGAAACAAGACGGTAATCTTTTTTTTGCGTGAAATATGTAAACTGACATTTGGGATTTGTTAATACTTTATGCATATTTTTAGAGAGTTAAAGCATATTTTAATACATGATGAAGACAATCAATGAGGCAATATTTCTGTAATGAGTAATTGCACTGTTTGAAATTAATAGATAACAAATCAACAAAAGAATGTTGGGAATACTTGTGAATATGATTTGCAATATGTATCGGGAAACGTGGCTTTATTCGGTGTTATGAATGATGACATATATGTCATATATTTAGCTTTTTCACCAATAGGAAATATATAATTGAATGATAAAACTGAATAAAAGAACGTAAGTTGATCAAGACATGGAGAGCAAAGGTATATATTTACTTACAGATATATAATAATTACTGAGTACTATATTACTTGGAGCATTCAAGAATATGTTAAAGGATAACCAAATTTATAAATAACTACGACTTATTGTAAATGTATAAAAAGTTGTGACTTACATATATACATTTATACGTAAAACGTATATGCATATATGCATGTGTTTGAGATACACACATACATTAAGTGCCATTGCCGACAATCGAACGCACAGACACCGGTGTTGTTTCGACCTTTGAAGTCTCGTCAGTGTACGTGGAGACTGTCGACAATAGCTTTAAGACTTAAAAAGCTGCTTATGTCATTTTTGCGTGTTAAATGCAGTGAGAGTATCACAGCGACATCTAACACCCAAAAGATGACACAGAAAAAGCAATACGTTTTACGTATAAATGTACATATGTAAGTCACAGTATTTATTTACTGCTTGATTCACGCGTCTTTTTCACTAATTCAATATGCAAGATGATTAGGAAGTGTCTACCGGTTTGAATCGAATATATAAAATTCAAAATGAGACGTCAAAGAAAAATTGGATAAACAATATAGTGCCCGAATTCAAAGTAATTGTCAAGTTTGCCATCAGAATCCCATAGGCGCAGTTAAAAGGTTTTTTTAGCAGTAATTTTGAAAATTATCGCCATAAACAAATCAACTTCAACACAATATGAATACGAAATTACAGGTTATTATTTCATTATATTGGCATATTGTTATTGTTGCATGTAAGCCACGATGTTTATATTGTTAATTCAGTATTTCGATACGGCACGGGTGGTTGAAGAAATGTAGGAAGACGCTTCCAAGCTGCTGGTTTAATAACATGAAAGCTCATCTACATAGTATGTTTACCAGAAAATATTCGATTCCAAAGATACCAAAAATTAATGCCAACCTTGTTTTTTCAAATGGAAAACCCCACTTAGTTTTCGTATTTAAATTCTAAATTCAATTGTTGCGTTCAGAATACCCCAGTTGCCAAGAGGTACTGGATCAGAAACAATTATATATTCCAAAAACAATCATACAAACATGCCAATAACTGAAAAACAACTTTAAACAGGCATACACAATGGTAATGAAAGTGACTCCAAAATTTAATTTTACGTAGTTTTTTTTTGCAATAGAAATGGCAGATGCTATTTGAAAAAACGAAGTTTCTGATGTATTTTTACGTCAATTTTGAAAATTCGCAGTACCTCATGAAACATAGCAAAAACGTTGATTAAATCTTTAGGAATTAAATTCTATTTATTTTTAATAGTTCAGGAGTTATCAAGTTTATAATGGATATACCTTAAACCTCAATTTTTTGCGTCTACCTACTCTCTAATACTGTGTGTATAGGTACCATCCCATAGTTGTGTGACACAATGTAGAGAAACCCCTATCTCTAAATTAAGATATTTAATTTAAAGAACTTTAGAAATAAAATGTAAAATTATTTGTTTTGTCAGCTCAACTCAAATTATCTCAGGGCGATTCGAGTTCTTTGAAATGATTCGAGTTAATGGAAATGATTAAGTAAAAGGGGGTTCCTGTACATTAATAAAAAATACTATTTAAAATTTTAATAATTCTTATATTAAAATCAATGAATCCTGTATCTATAATTTTACAAACAACACAAGAAGTAACATATATTTAAAAAGCAATTCTAATACATTTTTTGTGATAACAAATTTGTTATAACCTGAAGAAGCTACAGTGTAGCGAAACAGCTGTTGTGTTTTTAATTTAAATATAGTGTAAATCTGAAACAATTGCTTGTGTTTTATTTCTATAAGGTAACATTAATAGTACTATTCCATAAATGTTGTTGTATATCAGATGTCGAACATGTTGCAGGAGAAATCGACATTTCTGACTGGGTCATTAGAGAATTTTCGACATATCCTTTGCAACCATAGATGATTTCCATCCACCATGTCTTTTAATTGGAAGTAGGTTACCTCCTTGATTTTCCAACAATGTCGCTAAACTCCTTCCGAAACAGTAACCAGTAAAGTTACTTGCGCTATCAAGTTGAAGGTACTCCGCTATTCGCAATGGAATTTACCAATTCTACTAAGACCAACAGGTGAAGAAACACGCTTGCCATTGCGATATGTTAAGAAGAATTGTTTGTTTGTTGTCTGGTCTTAAATTTGCATATTGCCGAATTAATGCAATCAATTCTGGCTTAATGGCTGTTATCTGTTTGTGTTGTGGAATTGTTACAATAATTGAATTATTTTTAAATTCTTTGTCTCGCAATGATATTTTACAGAGTTCTGTATGGCGACATGCTCCAGAAATACCCATTATTAATAGATATAGTATTGTATGCATTTAAAATATACAAAAATGAATACCTTCATTAGTAGGAACAAAGAATTTGGTGCTCAACAATAAATTTAGTAATTTGTTCTTCGCTTAATACTGCTGATTTTTTAGGCTGAAGGTGTTTCGTTGCCTGTTTTAAGTATGCTTTGAGTTTTGCATATTTAGATACATTGAAAATAAACTATTAAACAATGTTATGAGTAATTTTTTATTTTATATTTCTCATATGATCTAGCCCAAGTTACGAATTTATCTTTTGATTTTATAGGTAATCCATTGCAATATTGGCAGCTTCACGAATTTCAAAGTGTATATTCAACATTGTATATCTTCATCAGAATGCATATTTCAGGGGTAGTTTTTATTTTATATTCAATTTTCATAATTTGACGAATTTTAAATTAAATGTCACTTCAAATAATCAATACTGCCAGCCACCAATCAACATTTTTGAATTAATACCAACAGATTTGCAGTGTGTCAAAAACGATCAACGTATTTAAGAGTGGGTATTATTAAAGTATTCGTACAAAAAATATTGCAAAAACTTCGTGCGCGAAACATTTCGCGAATCCCTGTCGCCTTCGGCTCGCACTTTAAGCTAGCCACTCATTGGCGAAATATGTTTTCCACACATTTGGTTCGTAAGTAACTTTTTAACGTCGGCATGGACTGTAAGATATTAATGAGATGCATAAAGAAGCATGCGCCACCCCTCCACTCACGCGGGTAACTACACAATTGTACAGAATGTAATAGGTACTCAGAGATACGTTTAAATAAAAAATCCATTCATTATGCTAGGTACATACGTGCATAGCAAGCAAGAATATAAACATTGACATAGTTATTTTTGGATATACCGTAGTCGTCAAATTTTAATTTCGGTTTATACTTCTATCCCATGCAGAAGATGACCTTATAATATGCGGCGATGCCTGCTTGCTAACAGTGGTGGGAATATGTTCTACTTGTCGCTAAAAAATGTTTCCGAAACAATAACACTTCACTAAGTATATCCTCTGATGTATAATTAACATTTCTACGAGGATATTGACAAACATTTTTTAATTTGTCAATAAATTTATGACAACTGTTAAACGGATTCAAAGTAAATTGAGTTTGCTATTAAACGAATCTGCTTTTTACACACCTGCGAAGGAATACAGAAACTTTCTATTTATTACTTACAACTATATCTACCTATTTCCCTATGATAATTGGCTTTTGTTTTTTAATACAATTCCATTATCACGTAGGATTTGTTCTACGCACAACTAAGACAATTTACCATAAAGAACGTGATGAAATCCTTGACTGGTATCTATTTCATCATCTGGTATACAAGATCCCACAATTATACCCATCAGAACCAATTATTATTATTAGATTCCAAATGCATGTCCGACACAGAACTCATCCATAATAACCACAAAAGTAAATTATTTTCAGATATATTTATACAATGTTTCTGGCTGCTTATTCTCTCCCTAAACAAATACTAACTGCTGCTTTGGATTATGTCTCGTCCAGTCGATAAATTCTTCTATGTAATAACGGAGAAGAATATCTGAACGTTAATAATATTGTGTTAATATCTCACATTAGATGATTTCACACGTTATCGCCCAATCTAATCGAGTGCCACTAGGAAAAGTAACCGTGCGTGCACAGTCTAATGCGCGCACAATTTCGTATTAATCGTGTGTTACGTGAATGACAGTCGGCGGGTGTATGAAGGAACAGGGCGCCGACAATTGTATCTCTTTACTGCCTAGAAACATGCATTCCATACATACAAACGTAATGGGGCATACATACCTATGTGTGGACATAATATGTAAATGTGCTCGCCCGATGGGACTCCCTCTTATTGGATGATTCGACATGGCAACGAAAATCGAAACAAGTACGAAATATGAAATCAATTACATACACAAAAGATGCCCGATAAAGTACACAGTTATAAGTGCGCCGACAATTACACTTGCGTTTTGTATTACCGTGTTACCATTATTGCTATGGACGAGTCTTTTTACAACAGGCACCAAACGAATATAATTTTTTTGTATCATACGATTCTTATGTCATAATTTCTTATTTATTCAATATTTTATGAGGAGAGTTGAGGTTATTTACTGATTATTACCATCGATATTCAACTACTTGATATAAAAATCTCCAAGATCTTCTATCCTTGTCACACACGAATGAAAGCGTACGAAGGTGGCGCTAGCAGCATATTGGCGCGGAATTTGAAATGAGCTTTTTAGAATATGCGTATTTAATACGTCATTAATGTAACAGAAAAATATACGGAACTCCAAAAATCCAAAAATATGCGCAAAAATATGCAAATGAAAAATACTTATAATACATAAATTTATTGATTCACTTAAAAATAAACAGACATTTTAATTTTTCTACATACTGAACTAAACCTGATATGCATTTATTACACAAAGCAGGTTGTCGTTAGTTGTAAAAGCAGTAAATCACTAAGTGTTTCTCGAAGTTCTCAATTAAAAAATGTTGTCTCCTGTCAGAATATAAAAATTTATAAATGGAAAAACTACTTTCCACATCAACCGATGTAATAGGGGCGTTTTTAAAATTGCTTAATATTAATGGATCCAAATCAATGGATTCAGTAAATTTTACCTCTTAAATATTAACTACTTGGCTAAGAAACCGAAATCCACCATTTTTTTCCATCACATTTTTGGATTTTTGAAAAATGTTGTCCCCCATTTTACCAGGGACATTTTGAAAAGCTGCCTCAGATAGTTCTACTAGTTCTATACTTCGGATTAATGGAAAATTAGATTTCTCCATTTGTGTAATTGTTTTTGAACCAAAGCTATTACGAAAGTTGTTGTTTAATTTCTTTGTTTTCGAATAATTGCTTAACATCAATGAGGGATTGAGAAGGTTCGTCAGACAGACCCATATAGGCCCTTTAAGGAAGATTTTTTCATGTTGGAAACTATTTACAAGAGGAAAATGTTTCCTCTTCAGCAAGCCTATTTAAAGCATGAACGAGACATGTTCCATGTATGAAGTTCGGATAAAAGATTTTTAAATTTTGCCCGGCCTTTACCATGTACGTATCAAAATGATCAAAAAATTATCACCAGAAACAGACGTAAGAAGAAAAATTTTTGATAGTTCCTCTTCAATAAATCTGGCCACTGTCAGTGCATTTGTTTTTTTAAATGAGTAATACAACGTCCTCTTGAATCTGTGGTTTCATAAATGCATATGTAAAAATGTTTGTTCCGAATTTTAGCTTTAATTTCCTAAATTACCTCCGAATACAAGGATCTTATGTCGTTCCTTCGTAGTGTTGTTTCACCTGAGATATTGAATTTGCAATACTTCTGGAGAAAAGAAGTGTCGTTTTAATTACGTGGCTTTGATGATGAAGAAATATTTGACGTCCATCATTGCATGATACAGATCTCGGTTAAAAATGTCTCGTCCGTTTAGTTTTTTGGACATTGGTTGGAAACATAGCGTTAATGTGGGTTGTGACACGTGTACAAGAGTATGTACACTTGTACAATGAATGTTCTTGAGAACTGCAAACGGAATAAAATAAATGAGGTGTGGCCACCACACGACTTTCTTATACGTATGAGCGTTTCAAATTATAGAATTTTAAGATTCTTTTTTTACCAAAAAATTTTTCAAAATCTTATTCTAAGTACTTCTATTCTCTTAATAAATCGCTATAGAATGCATACTTTGCAAGATATTATCAAAAAAGTTCTACTCGCTAAGAGTAAAAGTGCTACTTCCGGTCCGAATTTTGAAATTTCATATATACAAAAAATATTGCAAATCCAGTTCTAAATACTTTTGTACTCTTGATAAATATATGTAGAATGCATAACTTACGACATATTTGCAAAAAATCGCTATTCGATAACAGTAAAACTGGTACTTCCGGTCTGAATTTTGAAATTTTTTTTATACAAAAGATATTGAAAATTATGTTTTAAATACTTTTATACTGGTAATGTACCGCGCGATCATTTAAATTCTAAATTAGAGCAGGCTGTGAAATTTAAATTAAGTTGGTATATAAGTACTAATTTACAATTTGAATTGTCAAAGTGGCGGTTCAAAATGTTAATTAATCAATAATTGACATTCTGGACAACCTAATAAAAAAAATCCCGCCTGCTATAATTTAGAATTTAAATGATCGCGTGGTACCTGTCTAAAAAGCATGACGTGCGAGATATTCGCAAAAAACTGATTTTCGATAAGAGTAAAAGACCTACTTCCGGTTGGAATTTCGAAAAACTTTTTAAATAAAATTATTCTCAATTTTAATTTTAAGTATATATGAATTCTTTATAAATTTGTTTAAACTTAGCAGTTGACGAAATATTGTCAAAATTCGATTTTTTCGCTGAAGTAAACTGCTACTTCCGGTCTACCGATTTTACTGAAAAACTAATCAGATCTCAAGAGGGAGATTATACACGTAAATACAAAATTTGGAATTGATATCTACAGCGGTTTGACCGCTATCGTGGTCACACACACACACACACAGACATTTTTTAAAAACCACTTTCTTGGTATCAGGGGACTTCAAAACGTGGACATCTGCAAAAATCTCGAGGTCGAAAATTTTCATCATCACAATACTTCCTTATACTACGTATAAGAAAGCAATAGATTACTTCATAATGGAAGATTTATAAAATTGTGTATCTTGAACTCCTGAAACGCCTGGCAAAGATCTACATCATTCAAAATTCTTTCAATTATGCCATAATATGCTATTTATTAAGGATATACGCAAATATTCAAAAAAATGCATATAATATGCAAAATATGCAAAACATGCGCTTTGCATGTTTAGGTTATCTTAGTAATAACCTATAACATAATAAAATTTAATCTGTCACATATGTGACTGTCATTATTGTTTGTGTTACATTTTGTTACTTATTCTATTGTCGATACTACTTTAAACAAACACAGGAAAATAATAATAATAAAGGTTATTATTGACGATATGGGTTTATTATTTATTATTACTACTTATTGTGGATGATTGTAATTATGACAATGTGGATATTCTTCTTTGGAATTGTATGACAGTAAATATATCATTATTATTATTATTTAAAATGAAATTCTGTTGAAAATGAAACCGTTATGATAATGTTTTTGATATTGGTACAAAATATCTAAAAAAAAGAAATAATTATGTACTTTAGACGTGCAGTGTGTGCAACTTTCATATGGAAACGTATACATTATTAACTAAATATACATACTCTAAAACCACATCGTCGTAGGTAATTCTTTCAAAGGCTATGTTAAGGTATGTATATTGAAATAATAATAAGTTTACCATCAAGTTACTTGTAGTACGTGCTGCATCATAGTAACTAATAATTCAATCACTAAATATTATGGAATTATTATCATATGACATTGTGGTAATTACTATCATAAAATGTGACAAAATTATTATAACTTTTCATGATTTTATTCGTCATATATATTTATTGTAAAATTTTATTTCACCACAATTTTGTGACATGTTTTTTTTCTATAATTTATTTTTTTATATATATTTTTTTTATATAATTTTTTATATATATTTTTTTATATTTTACTACTATTTTGTGGACAGTTCTTTTACTACAATTATGTGATAAACTTTTCACTATTTTATAGAATCATTTCTCACTACACCTTTATAGTAAAATTGTTACTACAATTTTATAGTAACCTTCATACACAATTTTTAGTAACTCTCTTACTACAATTATTGTAGTATTTTTACTACGACTGCGTTGTACAAGAAACCACTTTAAGTAACTACAATAATATTGTGTTTCTTACTACACCTCGATAGTTGTCACTATAGTAACTATCGTTTGTAGTAAAATTGTAGTAAAATTAACACTACATTTTTTTTGAGTGTATGATTTACTCAAACGAATAAATATTCATAGCAAAATGCTTCACAATATAAGTACTGGCATTGCAACTGCTGTAACAGCCATTAATAATGTAATTACGTACGTAAGAGCTTATCGCTCATATGAAAGTTTTGTAAAATTGTAAGTATTACAGAATCCGGATGTAATATTTTATCGTTATAATTGGCTCAAATAAATTAAAAACCTGTGTGTACATGCAAATCCCCCCATTCCATGTAACAAGGGGTTTATTATTCAACTGTATATTAAATCACTATTTATACACTATCAGATAAGAAAATAACCGCAAATAACTGAACGAAAAACATGCACATTATTCCAAACAGTTAGTACTATCAGGAATAAGCAAATATTTGCGACATTGAATCTATATTATCTACATAGGTAGTATATACATTTCAATCTATTATATATTATATGTGATGTATCTCAGAGATACTCAATTTGAAATGTGTACAAAATACTACTTGAACATAATATAGTAAATCTAAACCCTATATACAAACTCGGAATGAAAACTCTGTACATCAAAATATTTTACCATGCTTTAGTTCGAACTTTTCGTTTACTATAGAGCGTTATTCTTCGATATCTGTTAAAATCGAGATAGATAGCTGCAATTTAGAATAATGCCAATTCTGCTATTTTTTCGCTGAGTTCAGAATTTGTTTTTAGCACTTTTTCATTAACTTACAAAAACACGATTGGTAACGTTGCAATTTGTGAGGCAGTCATGATGCAATTGGAGTTGTTAAAAACTTTCTTCCGTGTTTTCTCGATATTCACCAAATCCTATTAAATATTACCCCTTTGATCCCGTTAAACATAGCAACATCAGTAGTATAGTTCGGTTAAGAACTGATGCCACCTGCTCAGAAGACAATTTTAAGACAGAAAAGGTAATATTACATTCCAATATTCCAATATATACATCGGTTTCTATACTAATATTTGTAACAGGCATAATACATATTTAAGCTACGCATTGCGTATCTCAAGTACCTAAGTTCTTATTCGAGCTATTATATTATGGTTGTGTCGCTCTGGCAACCGAAATGCGCCAATAATTTATAATTTAAAATTGCGTCAAATTTCAGACGTTGTTACATTTTATCAGTCAAGTAGCATAATCTACAAAGCCATTTAAGACGTCATAAATAATAATATTCAAACACTTCTTAATATTTGTCATAATTACCCTTTGACGTTTGTTATATAGCTTGTGTAATGAAACACTTGATATTACCAAGTAAACATTGCAACGTCGTATTATCTGGCCGTATTGGGGGCCCAACGAAAAACAGGAAAGGGTAGATATTGCCAGTAGCGAGAGCGAGGGATACAGTACGCGTTGCAATTCCGATGTATTTTGGACTTGCTATATCACGTGTTCCATTACACAACCCGTTATAATTTTATCAACAATACGGAATAATCAAATCTTAAATGAAATATAGACATAAAAGTAACATTTAGTAATTTTATTTATAATATTCAATTTGTCTTTCATGCAATAGTATATAGTGTATGTCATACCATGGGCATGTCGGTTGCCATAACTATTCAACTAGAAATTAATATCGCCCATGTTATACGATGAAATCACTAAATTTATATCATTTGTATACAGCATCATCTTAGCAATGTCATTCAGGCAACAAGTGAAGTCATTGATGAAAATCAAAAATAACGTTGGTCTCAGGACAGAACCCTGTGGCACACCTGTATGCACATCAATGAATATAGAAAATCTTATTTGTTTCTTTTCTTTTATTGATATAAATAAAACATATAAAAGTTGTCAAAGACGTAAGATTACTAGTCAAGCCAATTTATGAATGCAGATCATGTTACCCGCACTTGAATTGGATCACTTTGCATTTAGACGGAAATCACATACGACGAACACAACGGGAGGAAAGAAGTTGCTATGTTTATCGCGTATCGAAGTTCCATCTCAAAATTTAACTCAAAACAGTAATTTGATATGTAACAGCCAAAATTTACTTTAAAAGTCAACGCAAATGATTAATGTAAATACAAAAAATGAGGTGTGGCCACCACACGACTTTCTTATACGTATGAAAGTGTTACTTCCGGTCCGAATTTTGAAATTTCATTTATACAAAAAATATTCCAAACCCAACTCTAAATACTTTTGTACTCTTCATAAATATATATAGAATGCATAATTTACGACATATTTGCAAAAAATCGCTATTCGATAAGAGTGAAAGTGGTACTTCCGGTCTGAATGTCTGTGTGTGTGTGTGTCTGTCTCTCTCTGTGTGTGTGACCACGATAGCGGTCAAACCGCTGTAGATATCAATTCCAAATTTTGTATTTACGAATATAATCTCCCTCTTGAGAACTGATTAGATTTTGAGCAAAATCGGCAGACCGGAAGTAGTAGTTTACTTCAGTGAAAAAATCGAATTTTACAAATATTTCGTCAATTACTAAGTTTAAACAAATTTATAAAGAATTCAAATGTACTCAAAATTAAATTTGAGAAAAATTGTTTTAATAAAGTTTTTCGAAATTCCTACCGGAAGTAGGTCTTTTACTCTTATCGAAAATCAGTTTTTTGCGAATATCTCGCAAGTCATGCTTTCTAGGCAGGTACATTACGAGTATAAAAGTATTTAGAACAAACTTTTAAATATCTTTTGTATAAAAAAAATTTCAAAATTTAGACCGGAAGTACCACTTTTACTCTTATCGAATAGCGATTTTTTGCAAATATGTCGTAAATTATGCATTCTATATATATTTATGAAGAGTACAAAAGTATTTAGAGTTGGATTTGGAATATTTTTTGTATAAATGAAATTTCAAAATTCGCACCGGAAGTAACACTTTCATACGTATAAGAAAGTCGTGTGGTGGCCACACCTCATTTTTTACTTTTTACTTTCTTATACATAGTATAAGGAAGTATTGTGATGATGAAAATTTTCGACCTCGAGATTTTTGCAGATGTCCACGTTTTGAGGTCCCCTGATACCAAAAAAATGAGGTGTGGCCACCACACGACTTTCTTATACGTATGAAAGTGTTACTTCCGGTCCGAATTTTGAAATTTCATTTATACGAAAAATATTCCATATCTAACTCTAAATACTTTTGTACTCTTGATAAATATATATAGAATGCATAACTTACGACATATTTGCAAAAAATCGCTATTCGCTAAGAGTAAAAGTGGTACTTCCGGTCTGAATTTTGAAAATTTTTTTATATAAAAGATATTGAAAATGATGTTTTAAATACTTTTATATTCGTAACGTATTTGTCTTAAAAGCATGACTTGCGAGATATTCGCAAAAAACTGATTTTCGATAAGAGTAAAAGACCTACTTCCGGTTGGAATTTCGAAAAACTTTTTTAAGACAATTTGTTTCAAACTTAATTCTAAGTACATATGAATTCTTTATAAATTTGTTTAAACTTAGTAATTGACGAAATATTTGCAAATTTCGATTTTTTCACTGAAGTAAACTACTACTTCCGGTCTGCCGATTTTGCTCAAAATCTAATCAGTTCTCAAGAGGCAGATTATACACGTAAATACAAAATTTGGAATTGATATCTACAGCGGTTTGACCGCTATCGTGGTCACACACACACAGACACACACACACACACACACACACACACACACACACACACACACACACACACACACACACACACACACACACACACACACACACACACACACACACACACACACACACACGGACACACAGACATTTTTTAAAAACCACTTTTTTGGTATCAGGGGACCTCAAAACGTGGACATCTGCAAAAATCTCGAGGTCGAAAATTTTCATCATCACAATACTTCCTTATACTACGTATAAGAAAGTAAAAGTGGTTTTTAAAAAATGTCTCTCTCTCTCTCTCTCTGTGTGTGTGTCTGTCTGTCTGTGACCACGATAGCGCTCAAACCGCTGGAGATATCAATTCCAAATTTTGTATTTACGTGTATAATCTCCCTCTTGAGATCTGATTAGTTTTTCAGTAAAATCGGTAGACCGGAAGTAGCAGTTTACTTCAGTATAAAAATCGAATTTTGCCAATATTTCGCCAAATACTAAGTTTATACAAATTTATAAAGAATTCATATGTACTTAAAATTAAAATTGAGAACAATTTTATTTAAAAAGTTTTTCGAAATTCCTACCGGAAGTAGGTCTTTTACTCTTATCGAAAATCGGTTTTTTGCGAATATTTCGCAAATCATGTTCTTTAGACAGGTACGTTACGGGTATATAAGTATTTAAAACATAATTTTCAATATCTTTTGTATAAAGAAAATTTCAAAATTCTGACCGGAAGTGCCACTTTTACTCTTATCGAATAGCGATTTTTTGCAAATATGTCGTAAGTTATGCATTCTATATATATTTATCAAGAGTATAAAAGTATTTAAAACTGGATTTGCTATTTTTTTGTATATATGAAATTTCAAAATTCGGACCGGAAGTAGCACTTTTACTCTTAGCGAGTAGCACTTTTTTGATAATATCTTGCAAAGTATGCATTCTATAGAGATTTATTAAGAGAATAGAAGTACTTAGAATAGAATTTTGAATAATTTTTGTAAAAAAAATTCTTAAAATTCTATAATTTGAAACGCTCATACGTATAAGAAAGTCGTGTGGTGGCCACACCTCATTTTTACTTTATGCGTCCCTGGAATTGACGTAATGTAAGCCTAACTACCGATCCCCACTTGTTAGTAAACTGACATTTACAGTAGAGAAAGAAAGATAGACAAATAGTAGTAAAATAAAACGATAAGGACTTATCCACCCCAATTACAGTATCTATAATGATCTAGGAAACGGAGGATCTTAAACCATTTACATATATCACAAATGTATATTAAATAAAAATTAAAGCAATGCATCAATTTAGATATGATCTGATGGAAATTTAATTCGTTTTCTAATTTACGTGTTCATAGGTCAGGATATGTACTTGTAACTCGTGTATCATATTTTACACTCGTCATTTGTGTATCTGTGTGACAACAATTTATAACAGATTTGTTTCTGTAATTGTTAAATAGAGATAATTTGTTTGTTCAGGAAAATGTTAATGATACAAAACGATCACGTTCACGTCATGTATGTGCTCAGTTTTCTATAATTAATTATATTTTTCAGTTTTAGCGTAAACATCATCAAAAAGACACTTGAAGGATTTCCATCGCGACCGATTCGTCTCGAAAGCAATGATTGTGATCAGAGACTGGAGATTATTTCATCATAATTTTGACACTCGGAATACATTATCTACTTTCGCCCAAGTGTTTTTTTTCCCATTCACTTAGCAGTAGTAACAACACCTTTGATGTGGTCCAGGCAGTTTATTTTTAGCGCGCTTGTTACAATGTAATTTACTTTCATTCATTAAAAATATAACCCAGAGATAATATTATCTGCTGAATTACACAGGCATTTTATCGTACCACCATATATATAATATATATTGAATAATGAATGATGTTGAAAAAACAATTAATTAAAGAGTGTTGCCAGCCTAGAAAATTAATTACGAGAATATCTGTTATTTTCAATGCTGAACAAAGGAGAAACAGGTTAAACAATTTAAATTTGTTAATAAAAATATAGTATGTTGCTTGCTAATATATATAGTAGGCTTCTTAATAAAATACAGAAACCGGTGTTCTGAAATAAAAATACAAATTTAAATTGCTCCCATTTTTACTTCTACATATTCTCTTTAAAACGGACATTCTCTTGAGCATATAGAGAGTCCACAAATGAATGTTCATTATTGCTAACATTCTTATTATTAGATGTATAAGGGCACCTTTCCATCTTCTTGCAAACTGCATTATTTCTAATTTTTTATGCTGTTTGGCAAATGATTATATAATTTAATGGCCCAGCAGTTAAGGCTATACGCCCCGCCTCGAAATCGTTTTTCCCATTTCCTAATCGTATTTTTCATGAAAACCTCACCGAATTTACACGCTAATTTAAGAAAAAAAATGCCTTTCAATGGATAAATCGTAATTTCTTCGAAATTGTCCAAAGGGCCCTAAGTAAAAATAAAAATTTAAGAAATTTCAAAAAACAAGCCTTTATTTAAAATTATGTAACACTCAACAGCAATACATAAATTTTATTTTTCTTAATTTTTAAAAATAAGGTCACGAAACGGGAAACAAAATTTTGAAATTTGGGCGAAATTCACTGAAATCAAATAGAGTATGTGGTACGCTCGCACATTGTGTCGAGAGGTAGCTCCGCCTACCATTTCGGGCAGTTTCTACGCAGTTTGTAAAATACTCCTGAGATCGGTGTATGTTAAGAAAGTAATCGTTACTCGGACATTATTTTATCGAAACCGTTAATATTTTCTTTACAATATAGTGTACATATACAATGTCAGCGTCACAATACTTCCTTATACCACGTATCAGAAAGTAAAAGCAATATCTCTTCCCGTCCCTAACGGTATACCTGCCAGAAGCGCATGCTAGGACTCACACGGCTTGCGGGCAGGGAGTATAATTATTATATTTGACTCGCAATAATTTGCTTCTGAAACGATCTAGAAATTTATTTCTTGCACAAAAAATAATTTTGGAATGTTGGCTTTATTTTGTTTCACATATATATGGGTAAATTCTGAAAAATAAGATTAGTTACTCGATAGCTGAAAAACACCTTACACAAATTGGTCGTCTACTAAAACTTTTTTTTTTTATAAAATATACACACCATAAAGAAAAATCGAAAACACTAGTATCATCCAAATACTTTAGGATATAACCTTAAAAAAAACAGATCCCTAGCTCTCTGCATTGCTAAGATATCACGAGATAAGTATTAAAAATTGAAGAAAATGAAAATTTTAAAATTTACACAAAAAAACGATTTTTCGACCTTTTCGCGATTTCGATTTTATTTTCCAACTCAAAATTTGAATCCGGCAGGTGATTTTACATATTCAGCTTCACTTTTTTGTGTGTTTGAGAAAATATAGATTGTCTAATTTAGGGGGGGTTGCTTCCCGATTGCCAAACATGTGGGCCAACCGGCGATTATCTGAGACCAATTTGTGTAAGGTGTTTTTCAGCTATCGAGTAGCTGAAAAACACCTTACACAAATTGGTCGTCTACTAAAACTTTTTTTTTTTATAAAATATACACACCATAAAGAAAAATCGAAAACACTAGTATCATCCAAATACTTTAGGATATAACCTTAAAAAAAAACAGATCCTTAGCTCTCTGCATTGCTGAGATATCACGAGATAAGTATTAAAAATTGAAGAAAATGAAAATTTTAAAATTTACACAAAAAAACGATTTTTCGACCTTTTCGCGATTTCGATTTTATTTTCCAACTCAAAATTTGAATCCGGCAGGTGATTTTACATATTCAGCTTCACTTTTTTTGTGTGTTTGAGAAAATATAGATTGTCTAATTTAGGGGGGGTTGCTTCCCGATTGCCAAACATGTGGGCCAACCGGCGATTATCTGAGACCATAACGCAGCCATAAATTACAGGCAGATTAGATTAGGTGACAAGTTCTTTTCTCTATCTTCTTCCTCAGCATAAGACAGAGCACGCGGACCCTTAAACATTTGTCTTTTCTTACATTTGCACGAAAAGCAGTGGTACGCCCATTTCAAATCGAACTCAGCTTGAAGCGGGCGTTCAGCCTTAATTTTGCTTTGAGTTGTTGTAATTCGATGCTAGGGAATGCGCAGATCTTCTCGTTCCTAGTGTAGTAATGGTGTTTATCGCCATTCGCAGGTAGCGTTGTTCCTTTCATTACAATCGTAATGATTCCATTACATTTAGCATGCCATCATTACACAATTACTGCAATTTTTTAAATCGTTAATTTCTTCACAATTTTCAGTTCCATAGCTCAAATTTGTATTTTGCTTCGCGAGCTGATTTAACACGCGATATGTTTACTGCGAAGACCATTTCGGGCGCCTTTTTTAAAAATATTTTAGGATACGTTCATAAAATCTACCGTATTTTAAACCAAATACATAGATATTATGAACACACCCTGAAAGAAAAATTGTTGCTTTTGTTTTTATATTTTATACGCCGAAGACAAATTACAACAAAATGGATGAGTAAGCAAAGTAACCGTAATTTATAATATAATATCGTTAAGAATACGTTTATTACTAGATTTTTAATACAGTCAACAAGTAGCAATGGCAATACTTTCGTCAGGAAGTCCATGCCTGTGGAAATAAATAATAATTTGCAGGGGCTGGAATTGGCATTAAATGAGGATAAAAACGATAGTGATAGTAGCGATGCTAAATCATTTAAGCGCAAGAAGCCTAATGTGTTTGTACCATGGAGGTAGAATATAACAGGAGGGAGCGTGCGCTATGCTGCCAATGCTAAATTTGCGGTATCAGTCGACCGGTTCCTAGTACCACTTTATGACCCATTTCAAACGGCGCGTGACATTTGGTTTTGTCGGAAATCTATCGCCACTGGTTAGCCTCGTTATGCGTCGCACTTGCAGTACCACTTTATAGCTCTGCGCATTTACGCGCTAAATCCGCTTTTTTAAAATCATGCTCCCTCCTGTTATATTCTACCTCCATGGTTTGTACAGAAGTAAAAAGTCTTGGTCAAATAAAGACAATGGAAGTGGCTTACAGGAGACCCCGTAACTAGAAAGACGACTATATATAAATGTTTGAATGATATTTAATTTTATTATGGAGCAAATTGGGAAATCATTGTTAATGTGGAAAATGTGGCAATTAATCAAAAGGAATTAGATACATTCAAATTAAAATGTTTAAATTTTTATGTAGAATTAGCCACCCAGATACATTGATCCTTGTGCCACTGCAAAGGTGAATGCGAATCCTTAGTACAGTAGTACCCCGTTATCCGCTGACTCCGTATCCGCGGTTTCAGTCATCCGCGATTTACCTATGATGAGCAGAAAACGCGTTAAATACTGCTAACTGCTAACTTGGACTTGGAGGAAGATGAATGAACATGTAGCTCACAATAATAAAGTTTTTCTTGTTGTATATTTTCTTGTTGTGTATGTAAATATGTACTACATATTTTTATGTACATATTGCCGTGGTCTCTTGCATATTAAAAATAATAGTAATAGCATTAAGAATTAATTTAAGTATAAAAAATATAAAAGAGACAGTAAGAATCAGTTTTTATTGTATTCAAAGATTTCAACATAAGAGTATACTAAGTTGCATACATTTAAGTAAAGAAAACACAGACATAAAAATGAATTTATATTTACAATTAAGATAATAAACAGGTACAAAATAAAAGACGAGATAAATTTAAGCTATATATGTATTTCTTTTATAGAAAAGTAAAGAGATTTGGTCATTTAAACGCAGTAAAATTGTAAAAAGAGGATCAAATCCGATATGCACGAGAAAAAAAATATAATAATTTATGTGAACTTGAGAACGTGCATAAGGTAATAAAAACTTTATAAAAGAAATTAAAATAAGTCATGCTAAAAGGATAAAAATTTACCTTAACCTATGACTATATGTAAATAATAAAAAAAGGATATAATGTTAAAATATTCCGAGACCATACAATCAGTAGTAATGTTTTTATAAACAGCAGCTGAGCAAATAATAAAATACATTCATGAATTAGGGTGTGTAGCACTATGTTTCATTGACTGTAGAGAGAGATTTGTACGGTTTTAAGACCTACAAAAAGAAAATATAGTGTAAACTTCGTTTGTAGTTTTTTTACAGTTAAAAATATAACCATTAGAAAAATCTTGGATCGAAAGCATCGATGAAATGGCAGGTCCGATGGGTCGTGATGTACGAGCAGCGAACGTTGGAAGAATTTTTGTTATTTGTAAAATATATTTCCAGTTGTACACAATTTTCATTTACCTAAAAGAAGATGATGGTTTACATTAGCGTGTGAGAAGGAAGTATGTGGAGAATAATGAATAAGCAAATATAAGGAAGAATTATATTAATACGAATATACCTACATTGGAAGATACTGGATAATTTAAGTGAAAGACTTTTTTAAAATAAGCGAACAATTCTCAGTGTGTTGACGTTTTGGTGAAGGAACTGTCAAAGACAATAAGTGCGTGTGTGTGTGTGTGTTCGTATCACGATGGCAATTTGAGGGCAGATATATCACTGAAGACGCAGGGTGACAACTTAAATATTAGTTCCAAGGATGGCGTTGAGAGCGGTCACGTGTCTTCCCGGGTATATAAATTGAAAAACAAGAATGAAGAAGATTATTAGTTAGTTACTTGGAGAGATATTAAAAGCGACTTAAAAAGACATTAAATCGTAGGGTCAGATACACCACGATTATATTCATTCATTATTTCTTGTATTAGCATATTAATTTTATTTGTATTTAAGTTCCATTCATTATAAGAATTTTTCTTTTGTTAATAAGTTTTGTATTTTAAAGAAATGGAGATGCCTACGGCAGAATTTGAAGAGTTTTTCAATGATTCAAAGTAAGTTTTAGATACAAAGATTTATTAATGTTGCTATGCGTATATTGTAATATAACGTGCAAATGTATATTCAATATAACGTTGTGCAACAGCAATAATAGATATTGTCCTGTAATAATATACATTCATTAGTTTTAACAACACAAATAGAATTATTAATGGTGTTGGGTGTTAAGAGGATATAACGTGCAAATGTATATTTTCTGGCACAAAATATTTTTTTTTGATTATGAATTAATAATTTATTTTAGATTTTTAAGAAGGGAAGTGTTTCTGGGTGGCGGACTTTGAGATGTTGGACACAATACGTGTGAATGGTTGTAGCCAGTAATCAAATTCAAGCTTTTTCTCCGAACATTGACCATTGCGAAGTTCTAAGTTTATCAGAGCATTACGTGCGAATATAATGTTTCTGATGGAACAGAATTAGCATAAAATATCAATAGAATACTAACATTAATTGAATTTTCTTTGTTTTGAAACAGGACAATATTTTATTTTTAATTAAGCATTAAAGATATATTCGTTCTATAAAACATTACAACGTAGAACACGGTACAAATGTTTTCTTTCAATTATGTTCTTCTTTTATAATTAAATGGTGAATATAGTATAGCGATGCTATCTATTCTAAAAATAATGTTGAATAAATTATACAATTATGTTTTATATGGTTTCTGATTTTTATTCAAAATAAGCTATCTATAACCTTATCCCTATATAAAAAAAAGAAAAACAAGAGATTTGACGAGAGAGGAGAAATTTAGATACACTGGTTGAATTCACGTATACTTATAAAGTACGTGCTGTTAAGAAAATAAATAAATATATTAAGGATAATAAAAAATTATCATCATCTTTATTAGTTATGTTGCTGGAACAGCACACAGCATAATCTATTTGGCAATGCCTAACGTATGACAATACCACAATTAATACTATTCCAAATAATTATGTTGCCACAGCAATATGTATGAACTTATATATTTATTAAACTTAAATTCTATTTGTGCCACAGCACAAGAATATTTATTTATTTTAAATAAATATTATATAACTTATTTTTTCTTGTTTCATTGTTTTAACTTTGCTTCATATTTCATATTGTACTCGAAAATAAAGCGTTCGCTACTATCCGCGGTTTTCAGTATCCGCGGAAGACCACAGAAACAAACCCCCGCGGATATGGGGGTACTACTGTATTGTTAGCCAGTAATTTCCTAGGTTAGTAAACAATATTGAACATTTAAATTCAGAATAGCGGCAATTAGCTGACTTAACTGAAATAAAGCAAATTGCTACAAAGCCTTTGGTGGAATTTTGGTCAGTAATCGTTAATTTAAAAACTGGATTAGATCATTATATGTTTCCCAATGTATAAAACTTTGTGAAAGGTTTACTATGTTTACACCATTCTTCTGCAGCTGCGGAACGAAGTTTTTCTCAGATGGCCTTAATAAAAACTAAAAATCGCAATAAACTTCATATCTCGACATGTGATGCTCTCTTACATACAAAATGCTTATTGAATAAGACCAAATGTTATGATTTTAAACGATCTGAGGCACTCATGTGTAGCAATCTAACAACTGATAGAGATGAAGGTACCTCTAACGATAGTAGTGATAATGAAATAATTTTTTAATAGGATTGTTAAGTTTAAGTTAAAAAAAATATTTTTTTTATACGAGGAATTACTTATTTTAAATGTTCTACAGTTTATTTATATTGTTAAACAGGAATAAGTAAATTGTAATCATTAAAATTGTTTTAAAAAATATTTGTATTATTCACATTTAAAATCATTACCTGATAGTAGGCTGTTTATGATATTTAAAATGTTTAATACATGAGCTTTTATTGCATATTTGGTACAGACAACAATAAATACATAGTTAATAAAAAGATTTTTATTTGAATTTGGTCATTACAAAACCAGGGAAAACATTACAATTTAACTAAAGATGTTTTTACAATATTTTTACTGCTCGGAACAACATTTCGCAGTATAATCCCGATTGTGTTCATGCATACAGGCTGTTTACGGTCTTGTGATTTTATTTTCTAACAAGAAGGTCATAAACGTAAAAATATCTTAACAAAAGTTGCATAATACTGTTTAAAAAAATGTTTAATGTTTTTTTTTTAAAGAAAGTAAAAATGGTCCATCACACGTTAACATGTTGTTAATTTATGGGGAAGTACGCCAGAATTCTGCTGCAACATTTAGATAATGTGAAACGGTCTCTAGTTTCTATAGTTTGTGGTGAAAAATGAACCTTTCTCGAGATATCGAAATATAAACGCGAACACGCAATAGTAGTAGGGCCACTGACACTTGGGGGAACCCCCCAAATTCGGCATTACACCCAGAATACACTCGTTTAACAAATCACAATATAGGACTTGACCGGTTACGTGGATAAGGAAAATATTACGATACCATAGCAACGAAACATAACCTATTAGAAGTGTCAGTGTTTCACGTCAAAAAGTCAAACCAAAGTTGCTCACCAAAATTTGAAAAAAAGGATGTCGACCGAAAGTATCGAGCCATCATCAAGCACCTGTATTCGAAGGGGTTAAGAAGTAAGCAGATTTACGAAGATATACTTAATACCCTTGGTGATCAATGTCTATCGTATGCGACCCTGAAAAATTGGAGTGCAGGATTCAAAAGGCGTAAATTTTCCATTTAAGATAAACACCGATCGGGAAGGACAGTTTCTGTGTCCGTCCCCGAATATGTTGATGCATAATTCATAACATGATTTTGTCAGACCGTCGAATTGGGCTAAAACGAACATCTGAAGCACTGAATATTTCATATGAACGCGTCCATCATATAGTTCACGTCAATTTAGACATGAGCAGCATGTCTGAAAAACGGATCCCTAAATGTTTGTCTGTTGACCAGAAACGTGTAAGGGTGGAAGTATCGCGTTTCATCTGTGGTCGGTTTGAAAAAGATGCAGACTTCTTAAGCCATATTGTTACTATGGATGAAACTTGGGTATATTTTTACGGCCCAGAAACAAAGCAGCAATCGATGGAACGGAGACACTCTGGTTCAAGGCCTAAGAAGTTTTGTGTTTTAAAATCTGTTGGAAAAGTTCTTGGTTCAATTTTATTATATTATATTTTGACTTTCAAATTTTGTTTGCTTCTGTAGTAGGCTAAGAATTGTTCAATACATCCTCGTAAATTGATTCACCGTTTGACTGGACTAAAATTAATTGTCCATAAAGTCATGGCCTAAATGACGAAATTTTCGATATGCTAAATAAATATAGTTTATTTTCCCTAAACAATTATATTGAATGCTTGGCTTATTTAAGAATGCCATTTATTTTTTTATAACATCCTTGTCGTTTTGAACATAATTTGTTTTGTACCTATGTTCCCACATTTACAACTCATTAAAAAAGTAAACGTAATATTGTTTTAATTGTTAATTACTTTTATTTTAAAGTAATAGGTGTACTTAATCATAATTTTCTGAAGTCATTTACCCAGCTCTGCTATTGTTAAGCTTGTTTATAACCAACATTACTATTATTACTATGAAAGACAACAATTACTTTTACACATCAAGCAGTAAATATCTATCTGATATATGTACCTACGACCAATAGATGGAAAACACACATTTTAAATCTCAGCGGTGGTATAAACACAAGCAAGATAGGTGTTATTTTTAGAACGGCCAACGAAGTTGAGATACTCGAGACGTATGTGTATTGTACGTATGTACAGGATACAAAAACAAAACAAGTTTTTAGATATAAAAATACTGTTATACATAATTGTATGAGGCCGCCGTTATCCCTGGCATGAAAATAAACAACAAACAAAATAACAGAAAACACTAGATAATATCACAGATACCCAGTGTCTTTCTTTTCCTAAATGCATACACAAAGGAAACATATCAGAAACAAAACTCACCCGTTTGTTTGTTTGATGAACGCATGTGGTTGGTAAAAGATACACTTTGCCCCATTTTCTCGTGTTTTTTTTTCAACTCTCGCAGGCTTAATCCTTACTTAACGCACGCAATATAATTGGTATAATTCACTGGCTTTTTAAAAATTAGAACAGATTAACACGCAAATTATCCTCGTCGAGATAAACTCAAATCCTAAGGTAAAAAGAGACGGCACGTTTTAACGACGCTTTGTTTTTATTTAATAAATACATAAACAAGCAATCGATGTTCTTTGTTGTTGCACGCGCAGCACATGTAGTAAACCTTGTAACAACAACTAGCAGCAGCAGCAATAGCGCGATAGCAATGGCCAACGATTGTGTATTATACCTTTCGTTAAGTTTATAAATAAACAAATTACTACTCCGTAGGTTCACTGCACTCTGCGTTTACGAAATGTATTTAAATCGGTATCATTGAGGAACCAAACAAAGATCTGCAATGATCAATATTATGATCGACGTGTTGCAGTGGATCAGAAATGACCAACGCGGCACGGCACAGGTAGGGTTCGGATATTTAAGAATTGAATTTCTTGTGTTATTAAACCGATTATCGCTAGGCAGGCTGCACGCACGAACTAAATAAAACTGATGTTTCTGGTCGAGTTGTGAGAACGTTCACTTTATGCGGTTCAGTTAAGCGTGTTCGAATGATGACTATGACTGTCCCGTTCCGTTGATATTACTGTCCGCCTGTTATTATCTCTCTCTCGGGCCCTGCCTGCCTCAAGATAATGATTCGAGTAGTGTTTGTTCAATCTGTATCGGATTTACATTGTAATTGTATGTTCGTTCTTATTTACAGCGTTCGTCAAAGGGAAACAATATATGCTGTGCATACATATTGAATTTGGAAAGCAGACTTCGCATAAGTGCGCGGTTTTCGCATTTGTTTTATTCAGTATCCTGAGAAATTGACGGTACACCTGTTAGCTCAACGTATCACGTGGTATTTTTAATAATTGTATTCTGGAACACAAAATTACTTAGATACACATGCGTAGCCGTTACCATCAGAAATATAAAGTCAAGAATGGAAAAATTAACATTTACTTAATCACTGTACAAATATCTGCTATTTAGAACGAAATTTGTGAAATAATAATAATCATACCTATATACCTAAGTTAGTTAAACATACACACAGAAAAAAGTAGGTAGGGTTTGTATAGTATTACAGGGGCAGCAACAGAATGAATTGAAAAAAATATATGTACATACAGTCGAGTCGCTCTCGGAACCGGCATGCACCACTAAATTAAAATGGCGTCAAATTTGAGATGTTGCAAAATTTTACCTGTCAAGTTTATAACCTACAAAAACCATTTCAGGACTGTAATAAATAATAATATTCATACACCTTCTGACATATGTCATAATTATGTTTTGACGTAGGTTATAATTGTCATATAAACATTTTAAATTTGTCAACTACTAAACAGTATAGGTGTAAAAAAAAATAATATTTAATAGCTTTGTTTATAATATATAATTTGTAACTGGCTTTCATGTAATAGTATTTAACTATGAGAAGGTATATATCCTGAAATATTAATTAATTAGTTTATTTTTATTGTTTTGAAATTGGTCCAGCCGATCGAAATTTGTAGTGGTATTGAATCGTCGTCTTTAGTTCGTACTTTGACCGTGTCGGCTGCCAAGACAACTCGACTATACTCCATTCAGTCTAAGAATGGAGTAGATGGCGCTACAATATGAGCACAGTTTACACACGATGAACTTTGTATTTTGAAAACAAGTAAAACATATGTTTACTGTCAGATGGATAGCAGGGATATACATATCTGATATCATTATATTTTGACATTTACGTAAATTTTTGAACAAGTTGGTAACTCATTCCTCAAGAAAAAGGAATGCACATGTCGTCTAATTGTACTTTTTTGTGCTTCATCCAATTTATTGTAAGTATGACGATAATTTCTTTTTCTTGGAGGAGAAATTGGAACTCCATATAATTCCATTTCTTTAATAATGCAGTACATTGTATTCCTATTAATACCCACTTCCTCTGCTGTTTGATTGACTGCAGCTGTTTTAGACATATTGTCTTTATGCTTAATGTACACATTATAAGCCATTTGCCTTTGTCCAGATCTTATGTGTTTCTCTTTACGATTTTTTGAAGGACCTGGTAAAACTGCTTCCGCCTATCTTTCCCAATGCTTTATTCTTAGACTGAATGGAGTATAGTCACTAAATTTTCTTACGATAAATACTTTTTAAAATATGTAGCGAATATAGAATATGTATATTGGGATTCAAGGAAATTATTTTTACGTTTGCACATATTCATATCTTGTATGACAAAAATAATATGTGAGACGGCTTTAAACATTTATATTTAATAATAAAAGTAATCTTTATATATACAGGATGAGTCGTTTCCGCGGGGAAGCCAGATTGTGACTTTAGCCACTTATTAGGAGGACGTTTTAAAATTATTTTGTATTATACAGAGTGTTCCATAAATAGGCGGCTGGCATTAGTTATAGTTTTTTTAACGGAACACCCTATATATTATTAAATTCTTGTATTCCCCGTATAATTCTTAGTCAAAAAGCTATAAGATAGTATAGGCCTAAAATTTAAGGATTTCGGGGCTAGGCTATAAAAATATTCGACAGGTGGCGCTGAAGTCAAGTTATTAACAAATTCTATATTTACGACGGACCAGCACGACTCATATTCACAATATATGTTGGTATAGTGTTATTATTATCATTATTACTATTATATCGGGGTATTTGTTTGTATGTGTTTTTTCTCTTCTTTTATATGATTAATTATTATTAATTGTTACTTTAAGTTGAGATGTATTTTTTTTTGTTTTCAATTTAATTGGTTTAGTTAATCTTTAAGTTTGTATACTTCACTTAGATCCTTGATTTAGATGTAGGGTTCCTTTAGGATTGCCTGTGTTAATGTCCGGTCACTCTCTCCTAAGCTTGTGGAGGTGCGAAATATTATAGAGTTACATAACTTTGAGATTTTTGCAGTTACAGAGACGTGGCTAAATAATAACATAGATGATGCTGTTGTTGGCATTGATGGCTTTGACTTTGTGCGAAGGGATAGGGGGGTGCGTGGGGGTGGCGTTGGCATTTACATCGGATCTCATATCAATTACTCTATATTGAACATGTCTGACGCGATTGAGCAATTATGGATATCCCTCAAAGTAAATAATCTTCAAATGTGCGTGGGTGTCTGCTATAAGCCTCCTCACCTGGATCATAACACTTTTCTTTCAGAATTAGAAGATTCGATTGCTAGTTGTTATGTTTATTCGGACAATGTACTTCTTTGTGGGGACCTAAACATAGATTTATTAAAACCCGAGGATCCAGCATCGATTCATTTATGTGATATTGCAGAATCTTTTAATTTGACTCAAGTAATAAATAAGCCTACTCGTGTTACTCGTCACTCATTCAGCCTGATTGACCATATTTATGTGAGTGATTTGTCCGGGATGCGCACGGCTGATGTGATTAATTGGGAAAGTTCTGATCATGACATTGTCTATTGTGAGCTCTCGATTATTAGGCCGACCTCTGTGCCCAGGCTGATTACGTTTCGCAATTATAACAACATCAACATCAATGATTTCAATCGAGACCTTAACTGCATACCTTTTCACTTCATATTCAGGATGACTGGAATTGATGATAAATTGAGCTTTCTCAATAATTGCATCTTATCCCTTTTTGATAGACATGCACCTATTACAACTCGAAGGATCACTAAACCTCCAGCTCCATGGCTGACCGAGAACATAAGGTTACTAATGAACTTGCGAGACAAGGCAAAGGCTAAGTTTCGGAGGACCAAACTCGCAGCACATTGGGACTATTATAAGACTCTACGCAACTATACCAATGTGAGTATAGGTAACGAGAAGAAGGCGTACTTCGATTACATCAGTAGAACTAAACCCAAAAATGACCTATTTAGGCAGGTGCAGCTCCTGTCCTTGAATGTTAAGGATAGACCTGCTATCCCTGTGCATCTGTCCGACGTCGACAGGATGAACAACCATTTTGTGAATTGCACGGCTGCGGTTGTGTCGAATAGCTCGGTTCCTGTTCATTCTCTCAATCTCCCGAGTGTTTTTTCCTTTCATCATGTGGAGGAGCACGAGGTGCTTGGGGTCATCAGTAGCATCACCTCCAAATCTACTGGCGCGGATGGTGTTTCATTGCAAATGATCAGGCTGTGCTGTCCCGCTATTATTCCCTACTTGGCGCATCTCATCAATGTCTGCTTACTGGAGGCGGTATTCCCTCAGGAATGGAAGTGTGCACTTGTTCTTCCTCTTCCGAAGATCAATCAGCCAAAAGAATTTAAGGATCTCAGACCAATAAGTTTGCTTCCTGTCATGTCTAAAATTCTGGAAAAAATCATGCATCACCAAATCACAACGTATGTGCAGGAGTACAGTATTCTACGTGATACCCAATCTGGGTTCAAGAGGGGTTATAGTTGTGAGACAACACTTCTCGGAATTACAGATGACATACTGACTGCTGGGGATAGTGGCCTCGTAACTACCCTAGTATTGCTTGACTTTAGCAAAGCATTCGACATGGTCGACCACTCTATATTACTTTCTTTACTTACTTCCGTTGGTTTCAGTAGCCGTGCTTGTCGTCTTGTGGGGAATTTTCTGGAGCATCGGCGGCAGAGTGTTGTGTTTGATTCGAGGGAATCGTCTGCCTTACCTTACATCGTGGTGTTCCTCAGGGTTCCATAATCGGACCACTTCTTTTTTCGTTGTATACACGAGACTTGATTGAGAGTATCAGCTTTTGCAAGACCCGTATATACGCCGATGATACACAGCTATATCTGTCCTTTGACCCTTCTGACTGGGAGTCAGCTGAGAGGAAAATTAATAGTGATCTTGAATCTGTGTCGAGGTTTGCATCGGAGAGAGGGCTTGTGATTAATCCCAGCAAGTCTCGGGTTCTGATGTTCGGTGGTCCTGCCGCTTGCGATCGGATTAAACAGTTCATTAATATTGAACTAAGCAATTCAACTCTGCCTGTGGTGGGTTCTGCGAGGAGCTTGGGCCTGATCTTAGATAATAGTTTTAGGTATAGACATCAGATTAGTAATTATATAAGAAATGCATATGCAAATTTAAGAAAGTTATTTCCGCATAGGTCAATCTTAAGCATTAAAGCTAAAACAATTTTATGCGAAACTTTTGTCCTATCCCAGTTTACCTACTGTGCGCCTCTTTATCACTCATGTATCGATAAGTATACGGAATACAGGATTCAAAAAATTCAGAATTGTTGCTTGAGGTTTATTTTCGGTCTGAGAAAGTTTGATCGCGTTTCTCACGGACTTGGCCGCTTGGGATGGTTGAACATGTATAGTAGGAGGGAGTTGCAGACCCTATGTTTATTTCAGAAAATTATTCTTTTTAAAACGCCTCCTTACTTACACAGAAAAATTAAATATCGATGTGATGTTCACAGCATCACAACCCGGTTCAGGGGCCTCATTTCGCCACCACCGCATCGTACCTCACTATTCAAGAGGGCATTTTCGTATGTTATCTTTTCTAAATACAATGCGTTACCTATTGAACTCAAAGTGTTGTCCTTGGCTGGTTTCAAGCGTGGGCTTAGGAGGAGATTGACTGTGACTGTTGGCTGAATAATGTGTCTAGATAATACTTTTTTTTTTCTCTAAGCTAAGCATAAGTATCTCTAGGTTATTTGTGTATATTATGCATCTGTAACTAGGTTTGTTGTATTTTAGGTTTACTGCAGTGACAAACTATCACTTTATTTTAGGCATAATCTCTTGTGAGGATTTATGCTGCAGCCAGGGTTTAGGTGGTAGAGCAGTCTTCGACTGAACCTCGCCCTGTGACTTGCGAAGGTTAAATTGATTTATATCTTATTTAGAATGTCACTTTTGTATTTTGTACTTTCGCAATAAAGATATTATTATTATTATTATTATTATTATTATTATTATTATTTTATTTCAATGTCTAAAAAGGCAAGACATGAAATTTAAAAATAGCTAGAGAATTTGAAAACTTTTAAGAAGAGAATCTAATGTAACATATGCAAGAATTAAAAAATCGGTGAGAAGATTGAAATAAATACATTTATGGAAGACTATTATGAAAATTCAAGTGAAAGCGAACTATATTGTCTAGTGACACTTAAAATTAGAATAAAGTTATTACTGACAATAAATAAATAAATTTATATTAAAAATTGTTTATTTTTTTTGGATTGTCTTCGTATGACTATATCTTTGTGAAGAAAAAAGGTAGCAACTTCCGGTTTTCATCATTCTCTTCAGTTTTTCATGTGCTTCAATATTAATATATTAAAAATATACCGTTCCATTTAAAATAGAAATATACATACATTGAGAACAGCGCCCCCTGTTATTTTCTTTGACAACCACGTAATTTCGTGCTACATATCCTTCAATTCTTTGTAAGATTCTCTATCGAATGAGCCCAGAAACATTAAAATCCGTTTGTGCAAACCAAAATTATACCTACTTATGTACGCAGGCATACCCCCTCCACCCTCCACTTCGTATGGGAGTTAGATCAAAAATTTTCAAATGAAAGTTGTATAGAAACGTCTAAAAATGTTGCTAGAAAAATTTTCAATCTATCTTAATCTAGAATTTAATGAAAATTATCGAATTTTTAATTCATCTTGAGAATTGCGCCCTCTTGCGATCATTTTGGAAACTTAAAAATATTTTAATACTTAAAATACTATCAACATTTTTTCCGCGACGTTGTACGATAAACGGTTGCCGAGATATGGCCGGTGACCGAGCTTAAACAGACACCCGGTATAAAGGTCAACAAATGTATAATATCATAGAACATTGAAACAATAATACAACACACACATTGTATATTACGAAGGAAACTAACATATGTCTCCACAAAAGATTATACCATAAGGGGCAGTCCATGAATTCCTTCACGCTATCGAAGACGCCATCCATTAGATACCTTTTCAATTTTCCCACAAATTTCCTAGTTGTTAGACATTTTATTGCTTCCGGAACGTGGTTGAATATTTTAACACCCCAATAGTCCGTTAACCTTTGGGTAGCTTGCACTCTGTGGTATGGTATTCGAAGATCCGTTCCATGACGCGTATTATATGCATGGCTGTCGTCATTCCTACTATAGAACTCCCGGTTTACATGTATATATTTTGCAACGGTAAGTATATATACACTTGGCATAGTTAGTATCTTCTCACACTTAAAAAATTGCCTACATGTTTGGCCAGCTCTCAAATTACATAGGGCCCTCATTGCCCGTTTTTGAAGCAGAAGGATACGTCCAGCCTCGGATGACAACCCCCAGAACTGGATCCCATAAGTCGCGACACCGTGGAAGTTTGCAAAATAAGCCATCTTCGCAGCCTGATGAGTAGACACGGTCCTTATTCGCCGAATACTGTATACTGAAGCAGTGAGTCTTCCTGCCAATTCATTTATGTGGTTGGACCATCTCAGTCTGCTATCCACAAACAATCCCAATAGCTTGATACTGGAGTTATTATCATTTATGTTTAATGAGAAGTCAAGATGTTGTGTCTTATTTATATTTAGTTGTAGTTTGTTTGCTGTGAACCAGTTTTCCGCTTCTCTCACCACTACTTCTGTTCTCTCCAGTAACCAGTAGTTTACTCTTGGTGCCCTTCCTGATTACGAGAGACGTGTCATCAGCATAGAGACAGATCGCCTGGGCTGTTATGTTTGCATGCAGGTCATTTATATATATTGTGAACAGCAAAGGCCTCAATACAGACCCTTGTGGGACACCAGCCGAGTGTAACTAATTCCTGTTTATGAAAAATCTATATAATACGTATTTCACCCAGTAAGTTTCCATCTTTATTAGTAGAAACCTGTAGAAAAACAGAAAAGAGTGTTAAACGTAGTGTTTTTAGCTAAGGTTTGATAACAGTGCTATCCCACTGGTGATATCTTCTAAGCTTACACCTTAGCCAAAAACACTACGTTTCGCACTCTTTGCTGTTTTTCTACAGGTTTCAACTAATAAAGATGGTGACTTAGTTGCCGAAACACGTATATAGATTTTCATACCATTTTAATTTTTGTGGTAAGGGATATTTCGTTTTGCATTTTGTTTCACATTTTGAGCCACAGTCTCCACCCATTATTGGTGCATTAAGCTATTATTACTTTTTCTCTAAACATCAATTTTCTTTTTAATTCGATTTTTATTTCGTTAAATAAAAACTAAAGCTAAACTAAAGTTTTTTTTTAATAATTTCTCTTACATTAGAGTATCCTGGGCCTTTGCTGAGTAACCATGCCGAAACATTACGCAAATAATGTTTTTTTCTAATGTAAACATTGTTACAATCACTTTATAAACAATTGTGACAATATAAATACCGATTTGCGACAATTTGGCGTCAAATGTGATGATAGCAAGTGTGAAAATGGATATGTGAAAAGACCATGCCTGTATGCCACGATGAATATGTATGTGTAGATGATCTACCTTTTAATTTCGTCAAATTTTATTAATAATAATTTTATTTTTCATAAGTACAAAAAAAAATCAAAATTAGGAAAACTAAACAAACTGTTGAGGAATGCTTAGCAGAAATTAAATTTTAATCTGTAAACATATAAACTGCTTCTCCTATGTTGATTCATGAATGCGTATTGTTATTTAAAATTCTAGAAATACGATGAAGATACGTAGATCCGATTTTAATTAAAGTCATGCTTGATAAGTATTTAAGGATATTTAAGTTACCACTAATAATTACGCGGCTAATTTGCTGGGGCACAAAACATCTCCATCAGATACATATTTTATGCGTTATTCGTAATTGCATGTATACATGGAAGTTACTATTGTTATCTGTCACGTCCGCAGTTAGCAGTAAGAATGTCTAATTATGTTTAACTAAGGCAAACACATTAATAACAATGTGTACAGTGTTTTCTTTTCGCGTAGACACAACAACGCTACTGTTGTGTAAGGGTACATGAAGTCACTGGTACAATGTTCGGTACAACAAATCGCAGGATTCTACAAAAATACATTGATTTAAACATTTTAAAAGATGACCGGCAATATAAATATTTCCATATTTAGCGTTATTATTTTTTGGAAAATTCACTGCAATATTCAAGTCAAGTGGGTTGCAATTATTGCAATGAAACGTCTTAATCATTTAATCTTTTATACTCTATTCAATAGAAAAATACCGCACAAGGACTTTCAAAAATTATGCAAACATTTAAAATTAATTTAGAATAGACGTTCGTAGAATGAGATTAATACAAGTGCATTTATTACGACAAACTGAATCATGGGTTTAAGGAAAACAAAGAGAACAGCCACCAGTGTTAAGTTTGTGGAAAAATGATTAATATAGTCTATTACTATTATTAGTATTATTTTAGTCGTAATTTCGATGTAACGTGTCCTATCATTAAACGTGAACAAAAATGTCATCAACCGTCGTCATGGATTAATCAAGGATTAAAAAATTCTAATGAAAATCTTAGGTTTATGCATCAAATAGTGCGGGCATCAGGTAATCAAGTCTACAGAGAACAATATATAATTGAAGAATGTCATCATAGAATTGCAATAGCAAAGAAAGATTATTTGCATAATAATAGACTGAATACTACTAGCAATAAAAGTAAGAAAATTTGGAAATACATCAACGAACAAACAGGCAAATTGAAGGATCGCAATGTTTTTGCATTACTAGATGAAAAAGGAGATGTCTTAAATTGAGGTGTTGCTGTAGCGAATAGGTTTGTAGATTATTTTGCATCGGTTGTTGAAGTTGTTGAACAGAAATATAGTAGTCATTCTGGGGGTAAATTGTCAAATAATTGTACAGTGACTGACTTACTGCCGCACAGTGTGTTTTTTACATTTATAGCAGAAGAGGACATACAAAATATCATTATAATGTTAAAAAATAAATATTAATCTGGTTTCAATTCCGTTAACAGCAGGATTATTAAATGTTTGTCCGAAAATTGTAAAACCTCTAACATATTTGGCTAATTTGTTGGTCGAGAAAGGCGAATTTCCAAACGTTTTGAAATTGGCTCGTGTCGCACCGGTGCATAAAGGTGGATGTGAAGAAAATGTGGATAATTACAGACCGATCTCAATTTTGAACACGTTTTCTGCAATAATAGAGAAAATTATTGTCAACAAATTATTAGATCAGGGAACATAAGTTACTGAGTTGTTCTTCGATTTTTCGCGGGCCTTAGACACCGTTAGTGCGGAATTTGTGAGCAGCAAAATTGTTGCATCGGGCATTCGTGAGAACATAAATGGATTGATTACCTCATTTATGAAAACAGACACATATACACGTAAATGTAAACGGTGAGATCTCTGTGAGAAGGAGTCTAAGCCCTGGAGTACCGCAGGATTCATTATTGGGTCCTCTAATATTTCTGTTATATATGAATGATCTACATCACGTTATAAAGACCGGTTATATGGTTAGTTTTGCAGACGACACTTCAATCTTGATGTTTTCTGAGACGGAGGATCATATGAAGTTGATGATAGATGCAGCTATAAGCGAAATGAAGAACTTTTGTGATCTTAACGACCTGATGGTGAATATGAACAAAACAACAGTTATACATACACATAGTCGAAAAAGAATCGATGATGCCCGGGTTACTACTTACTACTAAGTTTCTGGGGGTATGTCTGCAACCTGATCTGTCTTGGGAAAGGCATGTGGATGGAACACGTGGTCAGTAAACTCAGTAGTGCATATTATGCCATTTTGAAACTTAAAAATACTATGGATTCTCAGCAGTTATTTCAGATATGTCGTTGCGTATTCGTATCTAAGTAACAATGTAATATTGTTGGGCAATTCCTTGCTAGCTAACGTGAATCACATCTTTGTTGCTCAGAAAAGACTTGCGGCTGATATTTGGTTTGCGTTCACGGATTCATGTCGTCCGCTGTTTAAATTACACAAAATATTAACATTTCCATCCGTGTTTGTGTATAAGTGTGCGGTCTTTGCTTTCACACATAAAGACGAATTTAAAAGAAATAGTGACTTTCATGATTATCCAACAAGAACAAAAGTTAAGTTTAGTGTGTCGGTGGTACATAAATCGGGGGCCTTTGAAAGACTTCCCATGTATTGTTGTCTGTCTATAATCCATAATGGTCTTCCACAACAAATAAGGGAGAGCAGTAATATAAGAATATTTAAAAAAAAGGATGAACAATCTATTAATTGACAGATGTTTATATGCTTGTAGTCAATTTTTGTAATGTATATCTTTTTTTTGTATTATTTATTGTTTTTACAATATGTGCTAATTTGTATGTGATATATTTCTGTACGCTACTTTGGTGTTTTAAACATGTCTATTTTGACCTCCATGTTAGCCAATTCATGAGTTAATTGCCTTTTTGTCTTCAGTTTTATTAAACGGCTAAAATTGGCAAGTAATTATAAAACAAGTTAATTTAGATGAAATTCTTATTCGGCTTATACATATAGGCAACCTGACGCACAAACATGTCTAGACATTGATACCACTGTAAAATAAACAATTTGGGTAAAATGTTACGAAACATTTTGTTGTCTTTTTAATGATATGTAAGCATATACAGAGTGTTATAAATTTGACAATTGTAAAAATATCATTTCAGATTCCTAAAATAAATAAGGAGGTGTGGCCACCCACGACTTTCTTATACGTGGGAGCGTTTCAAATTATAAAATATTAAAAATTTCTTTATAAAAAAATTTTTTAAAATCCTATTCTAAGTACTTCTATTCTCTTGACAAATCTCTATAGAATGCATGTTTTGCGAGATAGATGTTCGACAAAAAGTGCTACTCGCTAAAAGCGTTTACTTCCGCACTGTTAAAAATGCCTGTAATATTTCATTATATATTCATTAATATTTACCTAATTTGTAATGGGATTAAAGAAAAGCACATAATATACTATGCGATAAGCAAATACATAGTAAATAACAAGTACTAATTGTGTATTATGAATTTTACAACGAAATGTTCTTTAAAATATAGTAAAAGTACATAACATGTTATGCGTCTTTTAAGTTAGAGCACGCGCATCAAAATTAGTCGCCATTAGTCTTGTTCATTCCTACATGACTGTGGTGACAAAGAAATGGTGTCTGTGTTTTTTGTTGTTGTAGCTGTTGAAATAGGTAGGCTTATATACTACAACAATACGGAATATGCAAATTTAACTGTGCTACACAAAGAAAATACGATTTAAATCAATATTTACATAGAAATTGGATTTTTTTTCTTTATATTGCACACGTGAGAATTGCAATGTGATATTTATAACACATATGAGATTTGAGCAACATTTATCTAATAAAACAGTTTTTTAAAACGTGAAAAAATTAAAAAGCTCTTGAATAATAAATCAAAACGAATATTGGATGAAAATGGAAGCGATTTTACAAAAGAAATTTTACAAGCCATTACAAAATGTATTCAGGAGGACTTTGGTGTTATTTACAGATTTACAGAGGAGGTAAAATAGAGTTTATAAAAATAATATAAAATTTATTTCAACGTAAAATAAAACAACAAATTTGTTTATATCTTCACTATATTTATTATAAATATAGTGAAGATATAAACAAATTTGTTGTTTTATTTTACGTTGAGTTCAATGGATCTTCACCAAGTAAAAGCCACATCTATCCAATTTTTAAAATTTATTTGTAGAATCTGTCAGGTAATGTCAGTGAGGCCAACCAGTTAGCTGCACCATATATTGTAATACAAAAAGGTAAATTTGTAGATATAGTTTTGTACGTAAAATGTCGTTAATTCGCTATTGTCAAAGCAATTACTATAGAATTATAGTTTGACTATAACCTTTTTTTCGGTTTAGATTTTTCTAAATATGGTTTTATATTTTATGCAGAACAAGAAGATATCCCGCCTATATACGGATTATCAACTAACTTGGATGCTTACGAAAATTTCGAAGATGCGTTCATGGTCTGTTTTTCGTTATATTTTATATTTATAGCGTAGTCGACATATTTTAATTTCTGATACGAAAGTAGAAAGAGGAAACGGGCGCGACGAAATAAACTAAAGATAAACATAAGCGAGGCTGCCAAGACAGTACACTCGACAAACGTTTCCTATGAAATGTAAGGCGTGGGGATCCCCCGACACTGCATTGCTCTCCCACCACTGTTAGCAAGCAGGTATCGCTGCATATTATAAGGTCATCTTCTGCATGGGATAGAAGTGTAAACCGAAATTAAAATTTGACGATTACTGCATATTATAAGGTCATCTTCTGCATGGGATAGAAGTGTAAACCGAAATTAAAATTTGACGACTACGGTATATAAAGTATATTATTATACAACTCCCCAAATCATGTAGTGCAACCCTAGAACTAATTCAAAGACTGGTACTCAAAATATATGGAGACAGATGATCAAAATCAAAAAAAGTTAATCCTATTTGAAAGAAAGTTTTTAATTTTATGATTAAATAAAGAGATTTTTAATTTTAGTGGAATACATATTTTTAACTTTAAAACTATTTTACATTTCATTATATGTATTGTACTTACTGGAACTTAGTTTAGATTTTGTTTAGAATAACTTATTTATTCTTGTCGGTCAATGTGTACCAAAATTAAAAATAAAATATATTAATACTTTATAAAAATTACTTTTAGTTTATTATCCAACCAATCCTTAAATCTAATTACAGAAAAAAATCTTACATAATTTCTATGTGTTTTTAAATATTCAATTATTTTACCATGTAAAAGTACATATTTGAGGCAAAAATTTTACTATCATATTCCGTTATGAATCTTCACTGTGTGAATGTGCATACGTAATTATGTAATTACACAAAGAAGTTTACCCTCACAAATTATACAATTTTACAATGTAATTTTCAATAAGCGGGCATTGAAAGCGGTTTCAATTTACAATGTAAATTTCAGTAAGCAGTCATTGAAAGCAATTCCATAATATATCAGGTAAATTTAAAAATTCCATAACATAACGTTGGTCACAAAATTGCCAACGTTATGTTATGTAATATTTTCTTACAGTGCGGTTCGAAATATAAAATTTCGTGTATACAAAAATATTGCACTCTTGATAAATATAGATTTTCAGGAAAATTTAAAAACCTAAACCAAGTAGAGTTCTCCAAGCAAGAAAAATGTCTTTTAGAAAAAGGTTTCAAATATAATTTACACTCCAACCCAGCACCTCAAATATTAGACAATATAACAGTAGATACAGAAATCGCATTGAAAAATGTACCCCATAATATACATAAAAAGTATTTAGTATCAAATATGTATTTTAAAAACTGATTCTTCAAAACATTCAAACCAAAATAAAGAAATTCTCGTATTAAATTCAATTGTTAACAAATCAAAGTGTAATGATATTATTTTTACAAAAGCGGATAAAGGAAATACTGTTATAGCAATAGATAAAAGTGATTATAATAAGAAAACAGTTGAATTTTTAGACCCGGTAAAACATAAATTGTTAAAATCAGATCCCACAGTGAAATTTGAAACATCAATTAAGAATTGTATCCACACTTGTAAAAGCTTATTTAATGAAAATGATGAGAGTAAAATCATTAACATGAATTCCCAAACTCCAAAATTATATTCGTTAATTAAACTTCATAAAAAAGAGAATCCTATTAGACCTGTTGATTCGTTTGTCTCAGCCCCTTCATACAAATTTTCGAAAATAATCTTGGAACATATTAAAGAAAATACAGAATTTTCAGCTTGATTTACAATTAAGAATTCAATAGAGTTAGTCAAAAAAATAGAAAAGATAAAACTCCCGGATAATGCTAAATTAGTTTCATTTGACGTTAATAACTTATTTCCAAGTATTCCTCTAAAGGATACAATTAATTTAGTTGAAAATCTTTTAACCATTAAAAACGTCAATATTGTTAAAAAATTAGATATTATGAGTTCCCTTAAAACTTGTGTAGAGCAAAAATATTTTGAAATTAACAATAGTATATATTCTTGTAATGACGGTTTAATAATGGGTAACCCATTAAGCCCGCTATTAGCGGAGATTTTTATGGATCATTTAGAAGATCAAATTAAAGAACATCCAAATTTCAAACACTTTGTTTATTGGCATAGATACTTAGATGATATATTGGGTTGTTTCAGTGGAACAGACAGACAATTAAAGCAATTTTTAGAACATATAAATAATCTACATAAAAATATTAAGTTCACGATAGAAAAAGAATTAAATAACAGTTTAAACTTCTTAGATCTTACAATATCATCAGAACACCAACAGACATGTTTTTTCAATTTTTCACAAACCATCACATACAGATGTTATCATTGATAATAGTTCTTGTCACCTTTTACTCAAAAATTAGCGGCGTTCCACTCTATGATACATAGATTGATATTAATTCCATTAAATAAAGAAAATTTTCTTAAAGAACTAAACATAATAAAACAAATAGCGACAAACAATGGATATAACCCAAATATAGTAGATCAAATCTTGAGAAAAAAGAAATATTAAAAGGCAACAGAAATAGCTTACCCAATAATAAAAGAGAAATTAAGTAATTATAAAGTATTAACATACATAGGGTCAACAAGTGAAAAAATAGGAAATTTTTTACATAAAATAGATGTAAATGTAGCATATAAAACAAATAATTCTTTGGGGAAATACATAAAAAACTATAAATCAAAGATAAACAAGGGTACAAAATCAGAAGTCTACAAATTAACATGTATGGATTGCCCTTAAACATATATAGGCCAAACAGGGAGGTGCTTTGACAAAAGAATAAACGAACATTTTAAGAGTTTTAGTAATAAGAAGACAGATTCAAATTATGCAATTCACTTACTAGAAAATAATCAAAATTTCAACAACGAATTTGAGATACTACATTCACAAGAAAAAGGATTAAAATTAAATTTACTTGAAGCCATAGAAATAAATAAGCTTAAATACTCAGATGTACTGTTAAATGACCAGATATATCTAAATAATTCCCCGCTTTTTAACTGGTACCGTTCAAGACGTAGGTAGTTGTTAAGGATATATTTAGAGTGGATTATATAGTCATTACGAGATTTATTGTAATTAGGTAATGATCAAGTGTGTAGAAAATGTGTTGGAAAAATCATAAATTTGTAGAATGTATTTAGTAGTAACGCAATACCTGAAGAAGCTACATCGTAGCGAAACATGTATTTTTTAAATAAAATGTGATTATACTGGAAATTAGTTGTAAATTGTATTTTACTTTAACCCTAATAATTATTTTTAATTGATATCATTAGGATCGCGGCAATATGGTATACCGGCGACATTACATAATCCATCTGATACTCGATATGATTCAGTAGGACTTAAAAGACTGATACTCCGCACACCCGCGGTGGCGCGAAGAAAACCGCACCTGACTAAAAAAGATCGGAAGGTCGTGGGTTTGACTCTGGCCCGTGGGTAAAACAGAATTAAATTAAATTTACCTAAATAAATAATTATTAATGCGAAAAGCAGAAAATTATGATTACAATTTTCAACACTCAGAACAACTAATTTTAAATTTATTTTAAAATTAGGAATCTGGTTTTGTTCCAGATTTATCAGCTGTAGTACTACTAGTATCTAGTTTTGTTCCAGATTTATCAGCTGTAGGACTATTCCCTGATATATCTGTATTTTGTGGACGAGTTATTTGGAATGTGATTTCGTCAAAAATGACTTTCCATGCTGTGAAAAATTTAGCTAAAACAACACTCCATATTTTATATTTATTTGGTTCACATCCAACTAATATACCTTTCATACATTTTTTATCAAATTTATTTGTTTTTGTTTTATTATGTATGTATGTGGTTGAACCAAAGACTTTTAAGTGATTTAATTTTGGTTTCTTATTATTCCACAATTCATATGGTGTTTTGTTAATATTTAGAGCTTTTGTAGGTGAAAAATTAATTAAAAAAAATTTTCAGTCAAAACTGCTTCACCCCAAAAAGTTTTCTCTAAATGTGCAGAAGCTATTATACTACGTGTTTTACTGTATAGTACGATTCATTCGTTCTGCTACACCATTTTGTTGTGGTGTACGTGAACCGTCAAATGATATGTGATACCTTTTTGGGTACAAAAATCTTTAAAATCATTTGACAAGTATTCACAACCATTATCACAATAGAGGTTTACTACTTTTAAATTAAAAAGTGCTACACTTCTAGTCACAAAATCTTTAAACATATTAGGTAATTGAGATCGAAATATTAGTAAGTATGTAACGGTATAATGACTATAATCGTCTATAAATGTTACATAGTATTCTTTATTGTCTATTGTTATAGGTGTAATTGGACTGCATATATATAAACAATAAATAATGCCGTTTTTTAAGATTCTTATTTTTTATGTGCAAATTTTCCATATATACAAGCTTCACATAAAATTTTAGAGGGTGTTATGTGTTTTAAATGGTCAATATCTTCGGCTAATTGATAATTTTCGCAAATTTATCATTACTGATATGACCTAAACGTTCATGCCATATTATAAATGTATTTATTTGAGCGGTATTTATATTATGTCTCAAGTTAATTAAATTTTGAGGTATAGTGAAATTAACAACAATTAAATTATTCAAGGACATACCTGATAAGATTTTCTTTTTTTATTTTTTTTTATACTGTTTCACCTGTACTCCATCTGGGTGGATAATTATCGTCATTCCTTTGTTCTGCATGCGGATGACTGATAATATGTTGTAGGGAACTTCAGAGCAGCCTTGAATTTCATAATTTGTTGTAATATTGTACCCTTCTTCGTTGCTGCAACTGTTGCACCAAATTTCGCCACTCCAATATTTATAGTTGTAGGTAAATCGTAGCATGTTGTAAAAATACCATGCTGGTTTACTATATGATCCGTAACACCAGAATCAAGAAGAAAAGTTATTTCGTTTGGACTGAGATTTATGCAATTTTGATTTTGTAACTTGAAAACAAAACTATTATCAATGTTGGCTTGTTGAATTGTCTTTAGTGTACGTGGGCGATCATTATTTATGCCTATCACTTCCTTATAATAATAGCAATCCTTTTTAAGAAGATCACGTCGACCACATTGTTCACATTTAATATGTGAAACTTTGTATCTTATCTTGCCTGGAATACCTTTTCTTGATTTTACAAAAAAAATTTGTTTTTCTTTCCTGATACATGGTTTCTTTCAAGCTTATTTCCTTCACAATGATGAATGTTTTTCAAATTTGCAAACTTATTGAAGCATGACTTGTGTCAGTATTAGTTTTAAGTTTAACTTCATGATCTAGAAGACTTGTTTTTACAAAACTTATATTTAAATCATCATTTAATGTCTCGTGCGCTGTTATTACTCCATCATAGGGTAGAGGCAAGGTTAATAATAGATGGGATACTTTATCCATTTCATCCAATTTTGCTCCAGCGAAATAATTTCAGTAATGGTGTCCTCAAAATCGGTGAAATGATGGATTAAGCTTACATCATCTTTTAATTTCAATATTAAGAGCTTCTTTCATAGTGCAGGTAGCTAAACTACGTCTTTCATAAATTTTATCAGGATTTGCCAAAATCTGTTTCGCAACATTTTCTATGACAAGACCTTTTTTAATTCTGCAGGTTGTTCATCTGGTATTTCTTCTTCGATCACATTTAAAACATTTAATTCCACAATCAATGTCTTGACACGGAATTTCCATACACTATAACGTTCACCACTAAATTGTTCAATATTCCGTTTGTAGTAATGTTTTCAATTTTAAACGCAATATATATGTATACACAACTGATAGTTAATTAAAAAAAATTGATAGATATCACACAATGTGTATTGGAATTAATTACAGGTTTAGTCGCGTAAACTGGGCCCATAACCTATTGGGAATGGGTATTAAAATAAAACGCAGTGTACTTGAATATGTGTATATTCGATATTAACGTGTCTGTAGAACTAACTCAAGAGAAAAATAATCTTGTACATATATCGCATTTCTCCAGTGCATCTTATATAAAGAAATATACTGATACATAATAGAGTGCTGACATTTTAATGAGCATAACATATACAGAGAACTCGAGCGGGTAACACTACAGACCACACATATATTTGTGATTTATATTTTTGTATAGGAAATGCCGAAGATGCATTTCTAACAGGGATAAAGCAGTTTGTTCCAATTTTTTATCTTTCCTAGTTTTTGTAAAAATGTAAGTGCGCCCTTTAAATATAAATTAAATATAAATTTGAAAGTAATCTTTTTATTTGATTGATTGTTTAGTTGCTAATTTTGGACCATAATAAAATATACAAAACAAAATACCCGTTTTTGTACAGGATTTCCTATACACTTTTATGATCCCAAGGCTCCCAATCCAACCCAAACGATAGATAGCAATAAATTGTGCGAAGAGACAAAGAATAAACGTGTAACCGCACGAGCTGTGTTCGTCTCCTGCTTTATTTCTGTATGACTGTGCACACACGGTGAGAAGTGAAACAACAAACACGACACTATCGGAGACGTCCTATATTTAGACGAGTGCGCCCCAAGATCTAATAAGTTGCATAGGTCCCGAACGCTAATAAACGTGTTGGACCGTGCCCAACAATTGATTGTAAAATAGTAATGATGAAGACGTTGTTTCTAAAATACGCTCGAAGTGAATCGATAAGTTGCCGTAATTAAAAACGCAACAGCACGACAACAAAATGGTGAAAATCATTGTTGTTCGTCCTTTCTTTCTGTCTTTTCTCTTTTCGTACTAAGATCGATGATTATGACATAAGGCACAGATAAGGAGAAGGCGACGCGCTATCGAGAGTTCGTTAAATTAAATTTATTTGTGTCGATTTATTTCCTACGCGCTTATCTTTATTTTCAAATTTAATAACTTTTCTGAGAAATACCGCATTCGGAATGAGCAATTTCACAATTGAATTTGTATATTAAAAGTAAACAAAAACTGTAAAACGTATACCTAAATAATAACAGTAAAGTTGTGTATTTAACGATGGATGATTATCTTAATTAACACTGTGACTGCCGTGATAGCGAAATGTATTTAATTCACGCACGTTTTTTGTGTTGGTTGGCGTCATGCGCATAGATTGCGATAGAGATTGTTATGATCTTAAATATCTATTTCCACACAGCAATGTGAAGCCGGTGTTTTAGGAAAATCACGGGATTTTTTGTAATTTCTTGCACAAATTAATCGTAGTCACTCTCGTTTAAATTGTCTATTTAATATGCATAATTAAAATACATTTTAATAAAAAGAAATTATTTTAGCATCGCTTTACCAAACAAAAGAAGTTGGTTAAGCACTATAGGCGCATTTCAATAGCAAAGCTACTTTCCTTAGCGGTAAAATATACTTCCAAAGTCAAGTGAAGTATGATTAGTAAATATTAAATATATGACATGAAAAGTACGATACTCCTGTAACAGTACAGCCAATCTGTCTCGAAAAAGTGTTTTTTTTGGAAAAAAAAATACGCGATGCTATTTTATTTGATAATTCGTTAGTATGAAACCAAAAAGTTGGGATTGTCTTCCCCTGGAATCGCACTAAGTTTTTTTCAATCGATTTTCCGCGTAAATGGTTGGCCGGACAAATTTTTTCATAACAAAAATTGTAGACCACGATATTCGCTACAAACTATCTCATGTACTCGCTGTGCTGTGGCCAAAAGCGCAAAAAGCAGATGGCGCCAAAGTTTCCAAAAATGAGTTCCAAAATTGAAATTTGCAGGAGAGATTGAAACAACAAAGATAAAAATTTATTGAAAACATTGGACTATACGTTCATTGCAACTTTTAGGGTGTCGCTTTCGTTTTTCGTTTCTCCCTCAGCGACTCTTCAACGTCGTGTGCTTCTTCGATGAAGTCCCTTGATGTCACTGTCGTCGGCTCGCCTTGATTGATACGATTGAGGCAGATGACCACTGAAGCACATGTGACGGGTGCTCGTCAATCACAGCTTCTTCCATGTCCAATGAAGGCATGTTGCTAGAGTTCTCCGATTCACAGTACTTGCGCAAGCTACTGGGCAAACGAGGCCGACTTTTCGGCATCCAGAAGCTGCACCACATTTGTTTGGTCTTGCATGCATGCGCAGGTAATGAGCTTCTTGACGTTTGCTGGCGCTGGTACCCTTGTGCTCGTTTCTGGTTCAAGTCCTCGTGCCATCCTCTTTCAACCCCAATCCATGGGATCCAAGTGGTTTCTCAACCAAGCCTGCACTTGAAAATATGCTCTTCGGCTATGGAGCTTAGCTGCATCGAGCGAAGGCGGTATAAAGAAGAGAGAGTCACTTTGCTTTTGGTCGCGGATTGCGGCAGTCCTTGCTAATGGCATCACCGTACAATGCCACGAAGATGACTTCTCCCGCGGCTTCACACATTGCTGAGGGATCATCGCTTTTTTGAAAATTTCATTGCATTTTTTTCGCAAATGAAGCAAACGCTCATTTTCGACGAGCCAGAAAAGTTACGTTCTAACGTAGCAACGATCGTCTCTCTACTGTCCTTCAGATGAATTTCGGCAGATGTCAGAACCGGTTTCTACTGCGTAGAACTCAAATCCAAAACAAGGCACAATAACAATAGGCAGCTCATACGACGTTGGATTTAAAATCGAATAAAAAAACCCTCTGTCATTACCAAAAACCCTCAAGGAAGTGAGGGCGTACCAACTTTTTGATTTTAGATTCCACGCATTTATAAAACAAAAAGACTGGCGTATTTTTTCCAAAAAAAATTACAGACTGACTGTACTATAGCCAAAGGCAGTCTGTCTATATAAGATTTACCATGACATCAACAACACGATCAAATAAATGATATGGAGGATATGCCTGGTCAACTGTAGTAAGTTTCAACACGAAATAGAGATTGTATTCAGTTTTTTAATACACAAGTGTGATTATACCATAAGACCGCGTGCGTCTGCATTATCGCGATACCTGTAGGGTGAGCGAAACAGATAGAGATGTCTGTGAACGGTAAAGAAGTGGACGCAGTGTTATACTGGATTACAACAGAGCTAGTATTTCGCATATGCCTATGGTGCACTCGTATTTGTCCAAAAAATCCACATTTATACGGTGTAGTCGGGCAGTCGCATTCGCCGTCGCTTCCACATATGGGCGTCAGTTCGAGTTTTATTATTGCTTAAGCATAACATTTTTTTAGCTAATTACAGGTTAATTGCAATGTTGAATTACAATTCTGTTTTAAGAAGTAAATATTTTATGTATCAGTATTTTATTATAGTTGAGTTTTTAGATTATAATATTTGTTGAAAAATATTATTTTAGTTAAGAAGTTTTTTTCTATTTTAAAGTCTAGGAGTTATTTATTATTTATTTTTGCTCTTTTATGTTGTTTATGAAGCTGTGATGAGTTACTTCACTGACATATTATCAGTGATTATCTGATGCTTCAAACAACTACAAATAATTACTTACAACGGGAACGCAATACCTATTACATTGCTTTTCACTTGATTTGCCTACGAATACATTTATACGTATAACTTATACGCCCGCTGTCGGTGTGGCAATTCAAGTTGGCACGCCCATTTATAGTCGACCAGTAGTTACTAATACATGCATCGCGCTATTAACGGCGGCCACACGGTATATTAAACTCGGTGATAAAAGAAAATAAATCCAGACATCAACAAATATATTTCAAATTTTGTATTTATTTATGATTTTATAGCATGATAACAGAGATTTATTAGTAAAAAATGTTTCTGCGGTCCTTATCCTTTGTATGTATTTTATTTTCCAGAGGAACAAATGTTTTACTATTATTATTAAATTGCACGACTTACTTTTTATTTCCGGTAGTGATATGTATTTAGATGTTGAATTTTTTTATTTGTAATGAATAGTAATGATATATGAGCAATCTTTTACAGACAACTGAAATATAATAAAAACAATTTTGCGTTGTAACAGTAACAGTGTCTGTGTTTTTATTCTATACTCTAATAAGTAGATGTTTTATATTATTGAATAATTATTTTCCTAAAATAAATGCAAAAGGAAAAATCCCTTATCACAATATATATATATATATATATATATATATATTTCTTCGAATATTTTCGCGGTCGTTTGTTGAAGCGTTGTTCTTCGGGATATTTCGCCGCGTTTGGATGATTTTGCCCTGATAAGGACATCTTTCTTCCTGACGTTTCGGTGACATCACTTTCACCTTCTTCTTGAGGATCTTCTAAGTTCGACGGTTTCTTCAAGAACCGCCAATCGAAGTTATTCGAAACGATACGTACCAAGAGAGCACGCCTGCTGTGCGACTTGACCTTTCTACGACAATGCCGGGACGAACACCTTACTCCAACGTGCTGCAAAGTGACTTTTCATACGAAGACAGCTAAGATAAACAACATCTTGAATAGAACCGGACAAGCTCTTCTACGGAACTTCATACATCAAACAAGAAGAAGATTAGATAAAACCGGTACACGACTTAGAAACATACACCTAGAACTAAGCAACAAAATACATCCTGTTTTGTGGCAGAAAATCGAAATCTTGTCTTATTTTCGAGCTGACACAGAAACGGACACAAAAACGAAAAAACAACAGCGAAAACTCGCACAACTACGACACAGACAAAGACCAGACAGCGAAGCTACAGCCATACAACTACAGGTAGTTCACAATCTGTCGAAATACAACCTCAATGAAACTGAAACAAAAATCCTCGAAAAAGGTTTCAATTTCGCCGTGGCTCCCAAGAATATACCAACTGAAAATATCATATGCGGAGTCGAAGCGGCAATCGAATCTCTAGACCGAGAAACAGCAGAAATCATCAGACAAGACGTATGTCAAATAGTGAGAACGGCCAAACCACCGAAGCCGAACATAACAAAAGAAGAAAATGAAGCGCTGCGACACCTGCAGAAAAACAAAGACATCGTTATAATGCCCGCAGATAAAGGAAATGCCACGGTTATAATGGATAGAAACGATTACGACCAAAGAATACGTGCACTACTAGAGGATTCCATGTATAAGTCAACGCCGAATGACCCCACTACATACCTAGAGAAAACGACCAAGGCCAAGATTAAAAGCGCACCGTTCGAAGAAGAACTCAAGAATCGGCTAATCCCAAGGGAGAAATCGTCGAGATGTCCGAAATTCTACGGTCTCCCGAAAATTCACAAACCAAACGTACCTCTAAGACCGATAGTGAGCTCCATCGGATCACCCACCCAAGCTCTGGCCCGCTTCTTGGCACAACAACTACAACCGCTAGCCGAAGAAATACCATCATATGTCAAGAACTCAGCACATCTCACCGAAATATTAAAAGGAGTTACAATGGCACCCGAAGATATGTTAGTAAGCTTTGACGTAACTTCGCTATTTACACAAATACCGATCGGTGAAGCAACCGAGCTACTTGATACAAAATACCACCTACCGCAACACATCTTAGAGCTAACGAAACACTGCCTAGCCAATACATATTTTATATACGGCGGACAATGGTACAGACAAACAGATGGAGCTCCCATGGGTTCACCGTTGTCACCTATACTAGCGAATCTGTTTATGGCAGATTTTGAACAAAAGGCGCTAGAAGACGCTACATACAAACCGAAACTCTGGCTGCGCTACGTAGACGACACCTTAGTGATTTGGCCGCATGGAAGAGAGAAACTGAATCAGCTCTTATTTCACCTAAACAACAGACACTCAAAAATAAAATTCACCGTCGAAACAGAAGAAAACAACCAGTTACCCTTCCTGGACATTCTAATAATTAAAAAACCGGATGGGTCCCTGGGTCACACAGTATACAGAAAACCTACACACACGAACAGATATCTGAACGCATCCTCACACCATCATCCGGCTCAACTAAACTCAGTAGTGAAAACACTAATTCATAGATCACAAATATTAGCGGACACAGAACATAGGAAAGAAGAAATGGGGAAAATTCGAAACATACTACAAGCAAACGGATATTCGCAACACACAATTAACAGAGCAATTCAGAGCAACAACAACACAACTAGAAAAAGAGAAAAACCTTCACGAGTTGCATTTCTACCCTACGTGAAAGGGACAACAGAGAAAATAGGTAGAATACTACGGCGACACGACATAGACCCAATATACACCACCGATAAGAAAATTAGGGACGTCCTACCAAGTACGAAGGACAGAATATTACTAGAAGACCAGGGTGTATACGAAGTACCATGCCAAGATTGCGATCAGACATACATAGGCCAGACGAATCGAAGAATCAGCGTACGGAGGGAAGAACATAGAAATGCTGTGTCTAAAAAGGCAGTTTCTTCCTCACTTGCCAAACACGTACTACATTCCGGACATACAATTGATTTCGAACGTACAAAAACTATAGCCCGTAGTACGAATTGGACATATCGGACAATAAGGGAGGCTATAGAGATAGAAAAACGACAGGACTGCATGAATAAACGTGACGACGCACAACGTTTACCTGACATATGGAAATCAACGTTATCGGACAGACGAATTAGAAATAAACGACGAAACAACAGTATCCCACCGCCTAACGTAAACCACACGGACCGAACACAGAAAGACCGACATGTTACCAACAGCCTCTTCCGATGGAAACAAATAAGACGTTTTCCCACAGAACAAGTCCAGGCCCAATATAAGTGTACATGTTTTATTCCTATCTTATCCCGTTCTTCCAGAATAAATTAAAATCCCAAAACATTCGTAAAATTACAAATTTCGCGTAACAGCCTTTTAAGACAATTTTGATACAAATCATAGGCTCCGCCCCATAACCAATCAGGATATTCGTGAAGTTGGGGAGGTTTCGCGTAATAACTTTTTGAGACAATTTTGGTACGACTCATAGGCTCCGCCCCATAACCAATCAGAACGATTAAAATACAAAATTTATTTTGTATTTTCTTTTGGGATACGAATCACAGGCTCCGCCCACGGCCAATTAAAAACGCTTAAATTTCTAATGCATGCGGAGGACGTAACCCTGATTAGGCCCCAAGGGAAATTACCGTGAAATGAATACTTCTTTGTTCGCCACCTGCGTCACCGGGGTTCCCAAATTAGAACGTGGGCACATTTGGAAACCTATATAAGCTGAGGCAAATGCCTACACGATATCGAGTCCTATCTCGGTCACCAGCCTGCCAGCATCAACCTCCTGGACCAGCAGATAACAGGCCACCGATACCGAGCGGACTTTCCAGAGAGTCATCCAGCGGAATTGTATTACTGCCTACGTAATACAAAGGACCAAAAAGGCACTTCCAGGTCATTGGAAGTACTCGGCGAAACGTGTTCAGGAGAGCACGTGGACCAAGAATTCACTAAGAATTCCGGAGGAATTCTTTATTTCGGACGCCTTCTTCGTCGGAATCCGAGTTCGCCGACGTCTGAGAGTATCTCCACGTGGTGGAATACATCCGACGCTTCGTCTAGTATTGACCGAAGAAGTTATAGGAGGATCCTACTACTGCTTACGTAGTAGCGGCCGTTTAGTTATTTACAGTGCGCTTATTTCGCGTAAAGATACCAAACTTACGGTCCCTCTTTAGTGTTCGCCCATAGTATTAACTTCAGTGCACCAGGACAAGCTACAGCTGCTTACGCTGTAGCAATTAACCGTAAGTGCAGTGAAAAACCTATTAAGCCCGCGTTTTTATTTAACATTGTTGGTTGAATGCCAGCACCTCCACCAAAACATTTAAATTCAGTGTGCGCCTTTGTTAATGAATTATCATATTAACTTCACGTGGATTCATTAACAACATTGTTATTGCTAAAGTGTTAATATTAAATTCCACGCGTTAGTGAAACATAACCTTCAAATCTCCAACCGATATCTACCCGTATACATTATATTTGTTTATAACGATATTATTATCCAAGTTCGTTATTACTGGTACCCATATGCAGCGTTTGTTTAACTTTTATTCCAGTAATAATCATTTTATTTAACATTGTTGGTTGAATTCCAGCGCCTCCACCAAATTATTTAAACTCAGTGCGCGCCGTTATTAATGTATAATATTAATAAATTCACGGTGGTTCATTAACTATATTGTTGTATTCGGAGACTTAACCTTAAATTCACGCGCGAGTGAAACCCTAACCTCCAAATACCTAACCTATATTTATCCCTATGTACATTATTTGTTTATAACATTATTAATATTCAAACGTATCGTTATTAGTACCTATATTCAGTGTGTGTTTGACTTTTTAACGGATAACTTTTATTTTATTATTGGTTAATGCCAACTCCTCCATCATTATTAAGCAGTGTGTGTCTTGTTGCTATTTCATAATATTTAGTTGTTTCAAAGTGTACAACAACTATTGCTCAGTGTGCCCGTTTGTATTTAAACCTCGACTGTTAACATTTATTCGCGATACGACTTGTTTTTGGTTATAGTGTCGTTTATTAACACAGGTCGTTATTAACATCGGGTATCATTACGTATCATTAAGCTTTGAATTATTAAAATATTATAACGTTGTGGAAAATTATTGTTTTAATTAATAACATAACCCTACTTTACCCTAAATTCAATTAATACCTCCTGGAGGAGTCTTTTGCCGCGGCCCCTTTGTTTGTTTGTTTGTTTTACAAATTCCCAGGATTAAGGGGAAGTATTATTGTGGCGCCCAGCAACGTGGGACTACGAACACAGGATTGTGTCCGCGGATCCACCACCGACCCATCCACCTAGGCAACAGAGACACCAGGTTTCAAGATGCCTAAGAGGACAGCACGAAAAACCAGACAATCAAGTGACAGCGTGGAATTGGATGGTCCTAGCCCAGGACAATCGCCTTCGCCACGGACAACCACCCCCGGTGCCGCTATTCCAGCCCTGCAGCTTGAGATCATGTTAAATGAACTCAGGAACATAGGTAGAAGGATGACGGCTCTGGAGGAAACGGCTAAAGCCACCATCACATCCAACACCGCCTCAACGTCCAGGGTCGCATCACGTACCAAGGATCAAGAGGCTTGTACGTCCATTAGTTATTTATTAGGTGATGAGGATGGCCAGGACCCGAAGGCTGCCATCGACTTCCAGGACCAAGAGGTCACCACCGCCGTCCAGGAAGAGGAGGCATCCACTGCAGCTGTCCAAACCCAGGATGAAGTCATCAGAGTCAGCAACCAAGGGGACGGAACGGTATCCAAGACGGAGGGTGTTCACCACCAAAGGCACTGCTCCAGTCCGTGCAGTGTCGTCACCAATATACCTACACCACCAAGGGTGTACAGTGGACACCTAGTTGAGGATCCAACCACGTTCCTAGCAAGACTAACCTCCCACTTGCAGACAGCCCGTCTTGAGGTACCGGAGGATATAGATGACGCAGTCCGCCCGTTCCTGACAGGAGAAGCAGCCAACTGGTTCAAGAAGAACGAAGGAGGCTTTGATACTCTGGGGGAGTTTGACCACCGGTTCCGACGGGAGTTTATGAGCCCACAAAGAAGGAAGGCTCTCCAACAGGCATGTGAAACCAGGCAACGCTGGGATGAAGATCCAGCAACGTTCATCACAAGAATGAAGCGTTTGTGCCTAAGACTAAACCCAAATTGGCCGGAACAGGACTTAGTGAACCACATCATCATGCAGATGACGCAGCAGTATTGCGTTCAAATAACGCAAGTGGGACCAAAGACATTAAAGGACCTACATGATACCTGCGAAAAGTGGTCAACAGTCTTCGAGCAGTTTAAAGGTAAGACAACAACAGTACCTTTAAAGAAAGAAGTTACAGCTCCCCCAGCGGTACCAAAGAGGGAACCAGTTGCCGAGAGATCGTTGCCCAGATGTTGGTTCTGCACTGGCAGACATTTCAACCGGGACTGCCCCAACCAGCCAGCAAGTTTTGCGGCTAAGCACCCAGCACCCACTAAGCAGTCGGGGGAAGAGCAGAGGGCCGCTCCAAAGCCAGCAGCGGAACGGCCCTAATCACCACGACACCCATAAACCAAACGGCATCCATCCAGTTACGGATTGATGGTCGCCCAGTAACAGCCCGAATTGACAGTGCCGCAAGTAAGAACCTGGCCAGACCCGAATGGATGTTTGGGTCAACTACCACGACAGCCGCCGTGGAATTTACAATGGCAATTAAAGGTAAAACTTTCGTCACTAATAAACTTGGACTGTTAAAGGCAACTGCGGGGCAAGAGTACGAATTCCAATGCGAAGCCCTGGAGGTGGAATGTCTCCAGGCAGGAATCATACTTGGGCACCCGTGGCTAACGGAGAACCATGCGGTCCTGGACTACCTAAGAGGATGTGTCCATGTTGGAGTTAAACGACGGCATACGATCTATTTCGATAAGACGCCACCACGAACTACTTCAGCAACGATGAATTTTGAAGATATTCCCGTTGACGTCCAGGATTGGACGAACCCACAAAGGGAGAAATTCAAGACCATCATCAACAATTTCCAGGACCTGTTCATGGAAGGTGGACGAATACAAACCACCACCACCACCAAACACACAATACGCCTGAAGGATAATGTGCCAGTGAGGGTGCCCACGTATAAGTACACCCCGCAGAAGAAGAAGGTCATCGCCACCCAGGTTGAGGAGATGCTTGCGGCCGGAGTTATCAGACCTAGCCACAGTGAGTATAACTCTCCGATAGTTATAGTGACGAAAAAGAATGGGGAGCCCCGGTTCTGCGTCGACTACCGCCGCCTTAACGACAAGACGGAAAATGAAGCCAGTCCACTACCACCCATTCAGGAATCACTAAAGGACCTAGGGACGGCGAAGATTTTCACCACACTAGATCTGCGCAATGGATATTGGCAGATCGAATTAGAAGAGGCATCCAAGCGACTGACCGCCTTCACGACACCAGAGGGCGCTGCCTATGAATTCCAAGTGATGCCCTTCGGCCTAAAGGGGGCCCCGACCACCTTCCAGAAGCTAATGGCCCAGGATGTCCTGGTAGGCTATCTGCAGAACTTCGCACTAGCCTACCTGGACGACATCATCATATACTCTGACAATATGGAGGAACATCTACGACACCTGAGTTTGGTGTTGGAAAGAATTCAGCAACACGGACTAAGACTTAATATGAAGAAATGCCGGTTTGCCAGTCCCTCCTTAGAGTATCTGGGCCATATGGTCACCAAAGAAGGGAATGAGCCCCAAACGATCCATATCGAAGCAATCCAGTCCCATGAAATACCCAAGACGAGGAAGGCCCTTCGCCGTTTCCTAGGCATAGTGAACTGGTTGAGAGATTACATACCAGATGCATCAAGAACGATGGCACCCCTTACAGATCTCTTGACCACCAACACCACTTACCGATGGACTAAGCCTGCCGAGGAAGCTTTCTTGGCAATTAAAGAAGCGGTAACAAGGCCCCTCTTCCTGCACCGCCCGGACTTTAGGCTGCCGTTCATTTTGCAGACAGATGCCAGCAGCATAGGCGCATCTGCTGTACTATATCAAGAGGAGGAGGACCAAAGAAGAATCGTAAGCTATGCCAGCCTACGATTCAACAAGACAGAAGTAAGGTACCATATTAACGAGCAAGAGTGTCTGGCCGTTATATGGGCCATCAGAAAATATCGGCCATACCTAGAAGACCGACCATTCCGACTCCGGACCGATAGTAAGGCACTCACATGGTTACATAGCTTTAAAGAAACCAGATCGAAGCTAATGAGATGGTCACTCCTCCTCCAGGAATTTTCATATGAAGTCCAACACATCCCAGGACGAGAAAATGAACTACCTGATGTACTCTCCCGCCATCCCAGTGACGAAACCACTCCACTGGAACTAGACGAAGTGGAAAGATTAGTGCCAGACACGCAGCAACCAGTAACCCAGGCCAGTGGAGAGTTTGTTTGTTTGTTACAGGAGAGGGACCCCTTATACCATGTGATACAAGATGCGCAGCAAGATGACCCAGCTATGAGGGAGTTACTCGAACAACTCCGTCCAAACCAACCCGGAGAAAACCATCCCGATTTCATATATCTCGATGGCTTCATAAGATATCGAGAGGGAACCCACCAGCCAATCTTGGTCCCAGAGACAGCCAGAGCCCAGGTACTGCATCAGTACCATGACGATCCAACGGCAGGACACCCAGGAACCGAAGAGACCTATGGAGCAATCACCAATCGCTTCCATTGGCCAGGAATCCGAGCAGAAGTGATGGACTATGTCCGGGGATGTAGGCTATGTAATGCCTTCAAAAGGGGACCCCTACAAGCCAAGGCTCCTCTCCGACCTCATGCCCCGAGACGTCCCTTCGAAGTCCTGTCCGTCGACATCGTGGGACCACTGACCACATCAAGAAAAGGCAATAGGTTTGGTGTGGTCATGATGGATCTCCACACCAGATGGACCGAGGTACGAGCGGTACCAACTACCAGCAACCATGCCGTAATAGACGCTTTGGAGGAAGTGTTCCTGAGATTCGGCTACCCAATGGCTATCCTAACGGATAATGGCCCACAATTCACGTCCGTCGCCTGGGATGCTGCCTTACGTAAATGGCAATGCATCCATTGGACTACCCCAATCTACCACCCACGGGCGAATCCAGTAGAAAGGCGAAACCAGGAATTAAAGAAGGGCCTACGTCTCCAGTTAGAAGGGCAAACGCCAGAGAGATGGGATGAGAAACTCAACACGGTACTCTTTAATTTAAGATGCCGAAAGAACGCTGCGACGGGCTATTCCCCGGCAAAGGCATTGTTTGGATTCGAACTACGGAGACCTGGTGAATGGCGAGACCCACACAATGTCCCGCCAGAAACTGGGCCGCAGCGAATCCAAAATATACATACTAATGAACGAAGGTATCGTGACAGATACATAGAGCAAAATGCACCCATGCCAATTCAACCACGCATTGGTCAATTGGTCATGGTACGCACCCACCTCCCACCAGGACAGCCATTCGGCGCAAAATGGGCAGGACCATACCCAGTCCGGGAAGCAGCCGGACCAACAGCCGTCTGGGTGGAACGACCTGGCGCACAATGGACAAAATATCATATTGACCAAGTCCGTATAGCAAGACGCCCAAACCAGGGTCAACCACTCCAGCCGGCTGAAATTGACGATCACCAACCACGTGATCATCCATCACCAGGAGCACCAGGACCCAGCCAACGTAATATTCCAGGAGCAACGGGACTTTAGAGCGGTCCACCAGGAGCAACAGGACACATGGGAATATAAATTAAAATGTATTTTGCTATTTATGACATATTTTTTTTGGGGGCCTGGAATGTCGTGTGGAACAACGTCTTTTTCGGGGGGGGTCAATTGTTACCAACAGCCTCTTCCGATGGAAACAAATAAGACGTTTTCCCACAGAACAAGTCCAGGCCCAATATAAGTGTACATGTTTTATTCCTATCTTATCCCGTTCTTCCAGAATAAATTAAAATCCCAAAACATTCGTAAAATTACAAATTTCGCGTAACAGCCTTTTAAGACAATTTTGATACAAATCATAGGCTCCGCCCCATAACCAATCAGGATATTCGTGAAGTTGGGGAGGTTTCGCGTAATAACTTTTTGAGACAATTTTGGTACGAATCATAGGCTCCGCCCCATAACCAATCAGAACGATTAAAATACAAAATTTATTTTGTATTTTCTTTTGGGATACGAATCACAGGCTCCGCCCACGGCCAATTAAAAACGCTTAAATTTCTAATGCATGCGGAGGACGTAACCCTGATTAGGCCCCAAGGGAAATTACCGTGAAATGAATACTTCTTTGTTCGCCACCTGCGTCACCGGGGTTCCCAAATTAGAACGTGGGCACATTTGGAAACCTATATAAGCTGAGGCAAATGCCTACACGATATCGAGTCCTATCTCGGTCACCAGCCTGCCAGCATCAACCTCCTGGACCAGCAGATAACAGGCCACCGATACCGAGCGGACTTTCCAGAGAGTCATCCAGCGGAATTGTATTACTGCCTACGTAATACAAAGGACCAAAAAGGCACTTCCAGGTCATTGGAAGTACTCGGCGAAACGTGTTCAGGAGAGCACGTGGACCAAGAATTCACTAAGAATTCCGGAGGAATTCTTTATTTCGGACGCCTTCTTCGTCGGAATCCGAGTTCGCCGACGTCTGAGAGTATCTCCACGTGGTGGAATACATCCGACGCTTCGTCTAGTATTGACCGAAGAAGTTATAGGAGGATCCTACTACTGCTTACGTAGTAGCGGCCGTTTAGTTATTTACAGTGCGCTTATTTCGCGTAAAGATACCAAACTTACGGTCCCTCTTTAGTGTTCGCCCATAGTATTAACTTCAGTGCACCAGGACAAGCTACAGCTGCTTACGCTGTAGCAATTAACCGTAAGTGCAGTGAAAAACCTATTAAGCCCGCGTTTTTATTTAACATTGTTGGTTGAATGCCAGCACCTCCACCAAAACATTTAAATTCAGTGTGCGCCTTTGTTAATGAATTATCATATTAACTTCACGTGGATTCATTAACAACATTGTTATTGCTAAAGTGTTAATATTAAATTCCACGCGTTAGTGAAACATAACCTTCAAATCTCCAACCGATATCTACCCGTATACATTATATTTGTTTATAACGATATTATTATCCAAGTTCGTTATTACTGGTACCCATATGCAGCGTTTGTTTAACTTTTATTCCAGTAATAATCATTTTATTTAACATTGTTGGTTGAATTCCAGCGCCTCCACCAAATTATTTAAACTCAGTGCGCGCCGTTATTAATGTATAATATTAATAAATTCACGGTGGTTCATTAACTATATTGTTGTATTCGGAGACTTAACCTTAAATTCACGCGCGAGTGAAACCCTAACCTCCAAATACCTAACCTATATTTATCCCTATGTACATTATTTGTTTATAACATTATTAATATTCAAACGTATCGTTATTAGTACCTATATTCAGTGTGTGTTTGACTTTTTAACGGATAACTTTTATTTTATTATTGGTTAATGCCAACTCCTCCATCATTATTAAGCAGTGTGTGTCTTGTTGCTATTTCATAATATTTAGTTGTTTCAAAGTGTACAACAACTATTGCTCAGTGTGCCCGTTTGTATTTAAACCTCGACTGTTAACATTTATTCGCGATACGACTTGTTTTTGGTTATAGTGTCGTTTATTAACACAGGTCGTTATTAACATCGGGTATCATTACGTATCATTAAGCTTTGAATTATTAAAATATTATAACGTTGTGGAAAATTATTGTTTTAATTAATAACATAACCCTACTTTACCCTAAATTCAATTAATACCTCCTGGAGGAGTCTTTTGCCGCGGCCCCTTTGTTTGTTTGTTTGTTTTACAAATTCCCAGGATTAAGGGGAAGTATTAGACAGAGAGGGAACAACACTACAATCAGCGGGCCAATCACAAGAAGCCGCACTCGCCCCTCCACTACCACGGCACTAGAAATACAAGGCGATTCGAACAGAGAGGGCATTCTTGAAGAAACCGTCGAACTTAGAAGATCCTCAAGAAGAAGGTGAAAGTGATGTCACCGAAACGTCAGGAAGAAAGATGTCCTTATCAGGGCAAAATCATCCAAACGCGGCGAAATATCCCGAAGAACAACGCTTCATATATATATATGTATGTATAAAAATCTATATACGTATTTCGGCAACCAAGTTGCCATCTTCAGTAGAAATCTGTCTAAAATCAAAAAATAGTGTTAAACGTAGTAGTTACACCTTTTGTTTACGTTGTTACGTTTGACACTTTTTTTTGTTTTTATACAGATTTCTACTGAATATGTTAACTTAGTTGCCCAAATACGTATATAAATTTTTATATACATATTTTTTTTGTAATAAGGGATTTTTCCTTTTGCATTTTTTCCAGATTCTTAACCGCAGTCTCCACCCATTATTATTATTATCTTCCTACATTGTAGTTAAGATTTATCGTTTACTATAGGCATTATCCATAATTAAGTCTTTGAGATAGGTTCTAGTTCTAGTTTCCCAACTTTCTATTCTTAGTATCAGTGCCTAACACTGTATGGGTGTAATTAGTTTTGTATATTGCTATATTAAGCGCATCATAAACTGCAATACCTACTCAAATTTGAGTTAAAATAAGCGATAGATTACATTATTTAAATAGCACCCTGCTGGTGGGTTTATTACAGTATATTTTGCAAACAATATGTATCCCTTAATCATTCGGCAATTCCGATCCTTACTCGGTCCCGTTATATTAGTGTAGTATATGTAAAAACGCCACCACTTTGTACCAAATTACTTTTATTCAACCCATTTTATTTTGGTCTTCTAACATTAGGTAAAATGTATTGATAGATATAAAGAAATATATTTGCATGGTTTTCACTTGTCTGGTCGTGATCAATTCACACAGTTGCTTATATTCAATTTTTCAGTGAATATTTTTTATTTTGTGAAATGCCTAGGCTAGGTGGTCGCAAGAGGAATCGAGCAGCAAAAGCGCAATTACGTAGATTTCGCGGCGCCAAATTAGGGTAAGTGTTGTTTACAAGTAAGCACTTTCCATGTGTGTAAGTAATATGAATGAATGAATCGTTAGAATATATTTCAAATATCATACCTAACACCAAAAAAGGTCAATCTATACCGTAGTGGACATATTTTAATTTATGCTACCAAAGTAGAAAGAGGAAAAGAGCGCGACGAAATAAACTAAAGATAAACATAAGCGAGGCTGCCAAGACAGTACACTCGACAAACGTTTCCCCCCGACATCGACACTGCGTTGCTCTCCCACCACTGTTAGCAAGCAGGCATCGCTGCATATTATAAGGTCATCTTCTGCATGGGATAGAAGAGTAAACCGAAATTAAAATTTGAAGACTACGGAATACACAACGTTTATACAAATGTATTTGAAATAGGTAGTCTCTTATATAACTCCATACATATACCTACTTTACACGCGATAACAAAGTAACTATACGGTTTGTTTGAATTGTGAACCTTGACATACGATAATAGTGACGTCAACAGAAAATACATGCATTTCGTCACCTTTAAGTCAAGTTATTTACTTAAAGGTTAAAAGGTTTCCAAAAGAGAAATCCCGACGAAATCTTTACTTCTACATCTTCAACTAGATAATGCACCATCGCATCCAAATGAAGATGAATTAAAAAGTGAGGATGGGAAAATTGAAGCAATGTTTCTCCCCCTAATGTCACACCACGTATACAGCCGATGGATCAAAACGTATTATACTATTAACAAAATTGTACTACAGCAACAGTCTTCATTTGAGTCATTTGCCGTGCATCATTGTCTGTATAAAAAATAAACTATAGGAGCCTGGCAATATCCCTTACACTTATGTGACACACTACACATCTCCTATCACATGTGTTCAGATACATAATACACAGATACAGATACGCTCTGGTATTACGAAAAGATAACAAAAGTGTATGCTGATAAATCCAATGAAAATTAAATTAAAATTGCAGTGAATAGAAACGCGATCGCGATAATAAAAAATGTTAACACCGTTCGATTTTATTACTTATATATAGAAGTAATAATATATGCATGGTAGAGATTGTATAATGTTGCGTGATGATTTTCGAATTTCATCAACCTTGGGAACAACATAAGTAGTACAGATGTACACAATTTGATTATCATTATTATGTTTCAGTGTTTTTTTTATGAGTGACGCGAACACTTTTTTTCCGTTATTTATTTATAAATCTATTTCTACATACAGTGGTGCGCAACATGTTTGGCGCCCATGTAGTTCAGCAAATTTTACATTCCCTCAAGCGATTGCGTTGCTAATGATTAGGGCGCGGACACGTACGGTTGATGACTCATCACCCATGGGCGTACTATTGAAATGTTTTGTATTTTTAAAGAGGTTTTAATTTTTATTTAAACAAGTGGCTAGTGATCTATGAACTACAAAATACCTTATTATTTGTTCATTTTCTCTTCTGTAAGATTTGTTCTCTTTGAATTAAGTACATCCTTGTAGATAGAAAACGTCCTTTCTACATCGCAACTGGTTATAGGTGCGTACTGGAAATATTCTTTTATTTCAGCGTATTTAGCATACACAACTGCCGCAATGTTATTAAATCTGGATTTCTATTAAAAACTGCGTCTAACTTTTGCCGAAGGCCACAACCGAAGTCACTTGGAATATTTTTGAAATTATTAATAGCCCACATCTAATGTGGTTAATCCATCCTTTAATTTGAGACTTCGATTTTCAAAATATGTGATTAGTTTAGGAAAATCTCCAAAGTGTACAACTGATTTTTTAACTTTGGGATTTGTGTTAGTTCCTTGCACTCAGAAATACTAGGAGCATCGTCATTTAAACATGTAACGAAATTTTGTAAACTATCAAAATTCTCTGCATAAAAACTATTTTTTTGTATGTTTTAGCAAAGCTAAGTGACAAACTTGCGATATTTTGGCATTCTATAATGATATTTTACAGACTTTGTAATTAATTTCGGAATCACTGACAATTCATTTTCATATCAGAAAAAGTAACACAAACAACGTTCTAGATCTAAATAAATGATACCTAAAAATGTACGCGTATGTTATTGAAACTAAACGAAATCCAGTGCACACTTACGTCTAGATAATTGGGAGAAGTCGATTCAATAAACCGGTATTAAACAGACTATTACAAAAATTACGAAGTACGTAATTAACAGCCAAAAAAATTAAAAAACGAAACTAACGTAAGTTTAAATGTAAATTTTATTTCTTTTGAGAAATATAAGGTACCTAAATATAATAAATTTTAAAAACCTAGCTATCTACGCCGATGAAAAAAATATTTTACTCATAAATTCCTTATTTTAGGAGCATTTTTTGCTCTCATTCTCGGGCTCATCTCGGGCGTAAACAGATGTTGCAGTTCACCATATGAATTAGTGCTATTCAGTAAGCGTGCGTTGTTTACATAATTTCGTTGCTCCGTTGTAACTTCATCGTAGTTTAAACCGGTCATGTCCGCGCCCTACTAATGATATAATGAAATTAAAACAGTGGCTCCTCTTTTTTATTGGTGGTTTTGATTCATGCACTTTTTAATTTTGTAACTACCGTGTTTCCAGGCAATGCTTACCATTCCTCCATTAATTTATGGAAAACTTTGTGCTTGTGCTTCAGTTAGATTTTTGCTGTTATTCTCTAATATTATATACATTGAATTAACGCTTTACCTAAACAATGAGGTGTGAACAAAATTGTTAATTTTGTAATTTTTTATACAAATATTACTCCAAATCCAACTTTAAATACTTTAATCCTCTTAATAAATCTATATAGAATGCATAACTCGCAAGATATTTGCAAAAAAGGTCTATGAGACCTAAAAGACCTATTTCTTTTCATAACATTCTCACTTTACAGTACATTTGAATTCTTTGTTTAACTTAGGAGTTTAAATATTGGTGAAATTTGATATTTTCGCTGAATGAAGTGAACTATGTACTTACTACTTTCGGTCAGTCCTGTGAAAGCCACCGAATTTGCAAAAATATTATATTTTATCGGAGTTCCCAGTAGATATGAAATGGTTCTAGAGTATTTTGGGCAAAATTTCAAAAGTTCTGCAGAATTTAGCGAAAAAATGGGAAACACTGATAATGACCTTGGCAACCACTTTTGAGAAAAAGATTGCGTTTTAGACATATTCTACACATTGACCATAGTTCTAGAGTTCTTCAACAGTTTTGCAAAAAGTTATGAAAAAATTCAGATTTTGCAAAAAAATGTAAAATTTTGAAAAACGCACAACAACTTTTAAGACTTCTATGGAAAATCCCATTTTTCTGTAAAGCTGAAAATTCAATTTTTTTGTAGTTAATATAGTATATTATAAGTGTATAAGTAACCCTTTTATAGGGAATAGGTATTAAAATGAGTCATAGTATACTCAAATATGTGTGTATTCAATATAAGCGTACCTGAACAACTAAACCAAAGAGAAATAACATCGCACATATATCGTATTTTCCCAGCTGTATTTTATACACAAATAGGATACTATGTATAAAGATGAATGTGCTCGTACATTACAGAGACCTTGCATTCTTATGACGAGTATAATAAACACACACAATTCTCGAACGGTAAACACCACGCAAGTAATTGATATTTATTTTTGTACAAGAAATACCCATGATACATTTCAAACACCTTTAAAGCACGCGCAACACGTTTAAGAGCACGACGGGTGTGGATCTAATTTTTAATAATTAACATAGAAACGGTTAGCAATTATTGGTGTTTAGTTGTTATGTGGTTGTTATGTACATTTTTCACAAATTTTCTGAAGTAGTCTTGGATGACAAAGAAGAATTGCCAAACTGTGGAGGAAACATTGATGCGTGCGGACATGAACGAAGTGGTAGATAACATTATTAAAAAGGGTCATTAATTAATCTAATTTCCTGTGTTTCATAATAGTCCGCTACCTATAAATCGTCAGCACTGTGGTGCATGCATTCAAAATTACAAACAATGCTAAGAATTAAAAAAGAGGGGAACACAGTTTCATTTTATAAGCTACATGCTTTTATGAAGGGAACAAACATAGGTTACGACCCTAGGAAATATTTGGTATTTCGAGAAGAGAACATATTATATTTTTGCAAATTCGATTGCCAACTTCACAGGATTCTTTCGGACTATCGATTTCACTAAAATTCTAATCAGATCTCAAGATAGGTGTTGATAGCTTTAGCCGTTTGGCCGCTCTCACGGTCACCCCCCGATTCAGACACAAATACACAGAGAGAGACATTTTTCAAAAAACACCGATTCGGTATTAGGGTACTACAAAAGGTGGACACCTGCAAAACTCCCGTGGTCAAAATTTTTCGTCTTGTTTGATGTGTTCTTTGGATGTAGTTTGCAGAATCTATAATCAAAGTCAGTTAGTTAAGTAGACTCAAGCTTCGTCAACATGTTCTTACTTATGCTTATATACTTTTTTTTATATATTTTTGTATTAAATAATAGAATTTAATTACTTTCATCATTCAAAAATATGTTAAAGGATCATTCTTTTCTTAATCTTAAACGTTAATGAAATCAACGTATACATGCAGTTTATTGCATATGTTTAAAGAATAATTGAATTCAAATTATGTAATCAGCATATTAACATATTATTACTATCAACTTATTGAGGTTATGTCAAATTATCTAGTCACACTAACTCGGTATGCAATTCGACTAATGGGTACCAATTTGTTTCGTCCGTATAAAATTCAAACCGAGAATGGCAAACATCGACTGGTTAAACAATAGTAAGCAATTCCACATGTAAAACATTACTTTAAATATGGCGCCAGTAGTTTTGCAATTTGGAGGCAAAATTACAGATGGCGCTAATAATAATGTGTTAATTTTCGATAAATTTATTTATCTATACTTATCTGTGGTGTAAGCCGTCCATTACTCAGCAAAAAACAATCAGGAAAAAAAATTTTTTTTGTTGTTGGTACGTCAGCAGATCGTCATAACTGCTCAAATAGTGCATCAAAATGAAATGATTAAGATTAAGATAATGGATAACAAACACCAATAACCAAAAAACAAAAAAAACTAGTAAAATACGATATCAAAAGATTGAGAATGTTGCACAAATGTTAATCTCCTTATTATTAGTTATTAGAACAGGTTGGGACGATAATTAGACAGATAAGCAAATAGAATAGTTTTTTGCAACTATCTTTAGTACAATTGAACATCAAGCAGTTCGAAAACCAGTTGAATTTCCATGATCTGTATGTTTCACTTTTGTAAATTTGAATTACTGGTTTGAGTATTGTGATGATGAAAATTTTCGACCTCGAGATTTTTGCAGATGTCCACGTTTTGAAGTTCTCTGATACCGAAAAAGTAGTTTTTAAAAAATGTCTGTGTGTCTGTCTCTCTCTGTGTGTGGTGTCTCTCTCTCTGTGTGTGTAGCTGTGTAGCTATGTAGCTATGTGCTGTTGATATCAATTCCAAATTTTGTATTTACGTGTATAATCTCCCTCTTGAGATCTGATTAGTTTTTCAGTAAAATCGGTAGACCGGAAGTAGTAGTTTACTTCAGCGAAAAAATCGAATTTTGCCAATATTTCGTCAACTACTAAGTTTAAACAAATTTATAAAGAATTCATATGTACTTAAAATTAAAATTGAGAATAATTTTATTTAAAAAGTTTTTCGAAATTCCTACCGGAAGTAGGTCTTTTACTCTTATCGAAAATCAGTTTTTTGCGAATATTTCGCAAGTCATGCTTTTTAGACAAATACGTTACGGGTATAAAAGTATTTAAAACAAAATTTTTAATATCTTTTGTATAAAAAAAATTTCAAAATTCAGACCGGAAGTACCACTTTTACTCTTATCGAATAGCGATTTTTTGCAAATATGTCGTAAGTTATGCATTCTATATATATATTTTTCAAGAGTACAAAAGTATTTAAAACTGGATTTGCAATATTTTTTGTATATATGAAATTTCAAAATTCGGAACGGAAGTAGGTAGCACTTTTACTCTTAGCGAGGAGCACTTTTTTGATAATATCTTGCAAGTATGAATTCTATAGAGATTTATTAAGAGAATAGAAGTACTTAGAATAGGATTTTGAATAAATTTTGTAAAAAAAATTCTTTAAGTTCTATAATTTAAAACGCTCATACGTATAAGAAAATCGTGTGGTGGCCACACCTCATTTTTTTTAATGAAAGAATTTTCGTTGATACAATTAGAAGCATGTATATACTATATATGTATAGGTATATACTATGTACATACTTCTAATTGTATCAAAGCAAATATTTCGTTAAAAAAACAATAACTCAAATTTACAAAGCAAAACACATACAGATCATATAAAAATTCAATTGGTTTTCGAATTGCTTGATGTTCAATTGTACTGAAGCTACAAATAGGGTATATACATATTATATACTATATATTATGTATATACCCGTTGTCATTTCAAGAAAAATAAGTCAGCTTTAGAAATAATTTCAAAATATTATTCTGGTACGGATTATTATCTTTACCCATTAACTTGAAATCTAATGCATTTTACGAATGTTTCAGAAGAAATATTACAAAATGTAAACGCAATACATTCAATACCGCATGATTGGGGCACCGGTTATTTGGAGCTGCCACGTATTTGGACCAAATATTAAAGAACAGAATCAAACCATGACGAAAGCATTAATTTACATCGAATATTTGGGACAATATTTCGCTTAATAGGGACAAAAAAATTCAGATCGACATTTTTAATATGTTGTTACATACTTAACTACATATTTACAAAATTTTATAACAAAAAATTTAAACATGCAATTATGAATATGAAATGCAGTGCAGAGAGCACTTTATAGCCATGTTATATCACGAAATTAAATTCGATGTAAATATAAAGCCATCTATGAGTAAATGGAGTAAGTCCTATTTTCCGGACCTTTCAGCGTAATCAAGAAAGGACACTACGATAGTAGATCTTTCTGGAATTTCAATCAACAATCTCGGGACTCTAAAATCATTCATTCTTTCACATCAAAAGCACAATCACAGTACATATTTAAAAACACGGATAGAAAATATAGATTTCAAAAAAAGAAATTGTGTTGCTAGATTTTAGCGAAAATCTGAAGCCACTAAATTTTCTGAATCTTCAGAGTGAGTGTAGGTCCAGTGGTAGTCTTGGACTACGTCTTGAATTACATAAGAAGTTTTCGCTAAAATTTAGCAACACAATAGCTTTGTTAGAATCTATATTTTCTTTCAGTGTTTTGAAATGTTGTGATTGTACCTTTGATATGAAAGAATGAGATGTTAGAATCTCGAGATTGTTGCCTGAAGTCTCCACAGAAACTGTAGATTTTAGCTGCCTAGTTCTGTTAGAAATTACACATGAGTATTTTAAAATTTCATTTTCAAGGTCTTATAATTCAAATTTTTCAATTAAATGTTTTTTCAATTTTTTTTATTTCTGAAATTTTCCAGTAATTTCATTTCACATTCCATTAGATCATATTTCGAGGTACATTTAACGAGAAAGTTGACTGGGTAACTCCTTCATATTTAATTCTGAAAAACTCATGTACATGTAGTTATATTTTTTTTACTATGATTCAAAGCAACAGAATACAATAAAACTATTTTTGACAGTGTTTGCATATTTCAGAAAAAAAATAGTAAAAGTCTGATATACAAATAATCGTTATTTACACGACAGTCGCGGAGTCTGAAGAACGGCTAAAACACATTTTTGCCATAAACTTTGAACGCCAATATTTTGGAAAGCACTTGAATTTTGGCAAAATAAAAAATTCTAGTTTCATAACTTGGTCATACCACTTGTAAAAAGAATCATAAAAATCTGAAGTGGTGGCTGCTGAAATTTGATTCTTTTTCTGGGAGAATTGACGTGGAATGATCCAGTATTTACAAAATGAGAAATCAGAATATGAAAGCCTTTTCTCTAATCCTCTTTGGCTTCTTAGGCTGACTGCTTGTACTTCCGAACACCTAAATATCTTGTATAGAGGTGTACAAAGTCGCGATGTTAATATAATAACAGTCACGGACAAAATGGATTTATGAAAGAGTTTGCCTTATAAAAAAACTTCAATCGAGAAAAAAAAATGAATCATTTTAGTACGTTCAAGAACTCGAAGAAGATGAGCTAATACGTTCCGAACAAGTTTTTTTAGACGAGCAAGTTACTTTCTGCAATTCAAAACGCTTAGTGAATATTTATATGAAATTCAAACAAGTTAAGACAATTATAAATGAATCCCTTTTCGGACAATTCTTTTTAACTTGCGAAAATTCCAACAAACACGAAAGAGAAACTTACTGAAATATCAAGTGATGGAATGTTAAAACTAGTGTAACGAAATGAGTGTACGACGACAAAAAAAAACAGAGACCATAAATCATCTCGGCGCGGCATATAAAAACGATATGTAAACAAGTCGATGAATCATCTCCACGCCGTACGGCTTGCATAGCGAAAGGGACTAGAACGTTTCTCGTACATGTGGAGAAAAAGCGGGACTGTGCTCGTATGTTCTAGTAATCTTCGCATGTGTATATAAGGCGACTGGGTCACCGATGGAGGGATTCATTGCGGAATAGTAATTCGGGAGTAAGACGTCCTTAAGTAGTCTCGAGTGCGAAGAAATAAATAGTGGTAGCCAAAGAAATAAATAAGTAGTGCCGTGTTACATAAATACGGACAGAGATATTAGTAATAGAAATAAATAAATACAAGTGTTAATTTTAATTTATTAATAGTAGTTTAAGTGTGATACATAAGTTTTATATTTTATATTGTTATATAATTTTAAGTGTATAAATATATAGACTGTTTCAAATAAATAATTGCACGAGTTGTTTATTGGAACCCGAAAACGTTACACTAGAATTTCTTTCCCAGAAACCGTATCAGTTTTGATTAAAGAGAATACAAGAATTAAAATTAGTTCAAATTTTCTACCACTGATTCTATGTTCTAAGGAATGTAAACACTTTTGAGCTACTGGCGTGAATAAAGATTATTATTAAATCACTTTGTCACCCCTGAACCCAGAAACCAAGTAGTGATGGTGACGGCTACTTTTCAATCACGGTGATTTTAAACGGTGACCAGGCGATCACGTTATTGTAGTACAAATCCCGATTTTGCACCAAGTGAATTCAAACTAAAATAAACATTACTTACCCACCAATACGATACGATGTTCACTTCCACTCTACTTGAGTTTCTGTCGCTTTATCACGGCATATTGCAATATAGTCAGCAGTGATGTAGTGTTTTTTAACTACATATATTAAAATTTAAAAAAATCAATATATAATTTACTAAAAATGAAAAGATTTGTAATTCGCATTTAAAAATAAAATCATTTTGACTTTTGCATCACTTAATCTATTTCTACGTTCAGTGAAGAGCTGACCAGCTTAAGAAAAGAGCCTTTCACACGGCACTGATGAGGCTAAGAAACATATTGTTAGCTGCAGCCGGGCAGATCACCGGTCATCGTGAATGCGAATATTGGATCACTGTAGTGACCAGTGATTTTTTGATGACGGTGATTAAATCACCGGTAGTGAAATATCCCTCATCCTTAAAACCAAGAAGAATTATTCCGCTACAACCGTGGACACGTTGGAGGCAAAATAGTGATGCCCGGAAACCATAACACCAGACCCAAAAAAAATACTTCTGCTTTGATGAATTTCTTTGCAGATGTTATTTTTTTTGTTTGGGTGATTCTGTCAACGACCTTTCTTCTGGCTGTATCGATGAAATAGATATAATTCGCCAACAAAACAATTGCGGGGGGGGGGGGATGTTAAATTGAGATCGCGTAGACACCGTTTTACTTCTGCCTGTAATTGGTAGGTGGCACATGTTAAGATCTGTTCACGCAATTTTAGGATCAGATATGACACTTCAGCGCTTAGCTTCGCAGAACTGTCTGCTGTTGGTTATTTTTAGTAATTATGGTAACTACCTATGTGGTATAGCTTTTTAAATATTTTTGTTGACGTTTTTAAAATTACAAATATTAACTTATTTCTTAAAATTGCATATACGTAAATATTTATTCTGCATAATTCGAATAATTTATTTATTTATTAGCACTCTTTTCTAGACTTCCTAGTAATTATGCCGAGAAAAAATGTTACGTGTCAAACTGTGACCAAAATGTAAAAGTTCTCCATGCATTTCCACATTCAAAATCAATTCGTTTTCAAATATTTTGAAATAGAAATAAATTTTCAAATAAAAATAAAGCGTTACTAAAAAGATATGTTTCTAATTTATTACTTAGTTAGTATTATATATAATGCACAACATTTTTTAAATATGTCAACTTTACTTAAATTAATTGTTTTTATTCTTCACTTTAAATGACTTAAAATATAGCAATATATGTAGCAGATTTTACTTTAAAATACATCTACTATTTTATCTCCGAACATTTAAAGTGAAGAATAAAAACTATTAAGGTAAATACAAAATGGAATAGAAACACATAATATTTAAATTTCCCGGTTCATTGGTTTGATCCATTTTAGTACTGCCTGTAGTTGACAGCAGCGTTGCCAACTTGGGGGATTTCCCCCTAGATTTAGAGGTTTTTTTGAGCCAAGGGGGAAATCTGGGGGGTTTTATTTTTTAGGGGTATTTGTAGGGGATATTGAAAACTGTTATACTTGAGTATTGCATTATTGCAAACAAAATTAACGATAGGTGTATAAATTGTAATTTATTCGATTTTCCTACAAAAATAATAGATTTCGTCAGTTTTAAGTTCAACAGAAGAATTGTGAACTCATCCATGCCTTTTTCCGTAATCGTATCACTGTATCATAAAAGCCATCTATCTTATTTTTCTAATTTTACAAATAACTATGGAATTATCATAATATAAGCGCAAAATTGCCGTATTTCAACAAATAGTTAAGTAATAAGAAATCTTTAAGTTTATTTTTATTATGTTATAATAAATTGTAATAGTCATAAGTAATAAGCAGCAAGCACCAGCAACTGTAAATTTTCCTATTTACAAATTAAGATATATGTATATGAATATTCGTATTATGTTTCCTATACATACACTCTTTATAAGAAATGAATCATTAAATTTCAATCTAGTATTTCTCTACTAAGCGATTGCATTACATTTAAAATAAATTTGATGCAATGAAAATGTTTGGATAGGCCATGTGAGTTAAAAAAATTGAGGAATAATATTTCATCATATTACAATACCTACATTAAGTAACTAAACTGTAATAAAGTTTAAAACGCTGGTAAAAAAAAAGAGAATACAATTTATAACAAATAATTATGATCTTCTGAAAAATTAGAGGAAACCAGACCACAAACAAACGTAGACGGAATTAGAATAAACATAACCTCAAAGAATGAACAAACACATAATTAAAAAGAGATGGAATACGGAACGCAACTTGTGATTTAAGCCGCTAGTGTTTTTAGAGGGTTAGTGGTGTAATTTAGTGGGTTTTCAAGCATTATTCAGAGCATTCAGGGGGAATCGTCTGTAGTGGGTTGGCAACAGTGGTTGACAGGCGGCGGTAAACATTGTCTAAACTTTTTACTACTAAGTTATACCATCTTCTAGTTATATCTGTGGACATTATTATTAGCAAGTATTATTAACAAAACGTAAGTCCGAGGAAATTGGGTTCATCAGAAGGAGGCACCGGAAAAAGAAAAATCATAATGAAAATGTGGTGTTGGTGAATTCTCTTAGAGAAAATCCTTTTGCGACTGCAGTGGAAACAAAATGCGAAGACTACGTTTTGCTCAACAATATGTAAACAATGACAATAACTTTTGGGAAAACATTGTTTTTTTCTGACGAAAAGACTTTTCAGTCCTGTAGCCATACACGTCTTTGAGTATATAAACCAATTGGTGAAAGGCATACGAACAATACGTTTGCAAATGCAAACGTAGTGAACGATTTTAAGTAAATGTTTGGGGGTTGATAAGTGTAGTACGAGGATTACGAATATGTGTTGTCACTGAGAAAAGACACTTAGCTGTTGTATACAGAAATAATCTTGAACAATTGATTCAAACAACCATTTCAAATATCTAGGCTGTATGACACGTATCAATTTCTTGACCAAGTTATTGATCAAGATAAAATTGACGACAAGTCGTGTATTACACTTGTCAAGTCGACTTGATCAATTTCTTGATCAAGAACTTGTTGAATTAGAACATGTTCTATTTTTCTTCTTAACTTGATCAAGTTTTTAGTGATTTTTAGTAAAATTCATGTTGTAAAGTTTTTTGCCAATTGTGTAAAATGTAAACACAAATTCCATTTTAGAATACCGTTAAAAATGACATGTTACTTTGATACTTCTTGAAAAAATTGTGTGTGTAAATTATTTATTTTCTTTTGCATCTCTTGTGCAGTTATTTTTACATTCAATATCAAACACAAATCTTGGGTGATTTTATTAATTTTTTTTATTATTTCGTACTTTTGCACTATTGGTACTATTAACGCACCAAAAAACTTTGTGAAGAAATTGATAAGTGTAAGAGCGGCAAGGTCAACAATAACTTCACCAAGAAGTTGACGACAATCTCTTGATCAAGAAATTGATAAGTGTAATACAGTCTTCTGGCATAAAATCCCGTTACAATGTCTGCAAAGTACGGTATAGCGAATGCCAAGACACCTCCAAAGCGTTATAGCTTCTGGTGGTGCTACAATAAAATATTAACTTCTGGTAACAGCTAGTTTTTTTAGTTTCTTTTTAAATATTCATTTTAAGTTTTGTACTCTGATATTGGAAATGATATTTTTGAAATGTAAGTAGAGCAGGAGACTATCGGCAGTTATATCAATAAAAAAAAATTTAATTTACTAGGCATTTTTGCAATACATTTTGCATTCTAAGCCAATGAATGGTTTGAGTAACGTTTAAAAAAGTGTACAATGCTTTTAAAATGTTTTTGTATTTAAGTGTCCGAGTTTTCAAGGGTCGCAACTGTACCTAAATAAAATATAATTAGTATTTATATAGGGATCATTCGTTTCTGTGTTAAAATATTAAGATTGTACAAAAACGTACCCCCATGGTTGTTCACAAGTACACCATCCCATTAAATATAGTTTTAACTAAAGAATATGATACCGTTAGAAATTAGAAATACTATTACAAAACTAATTACTAGCTAAGTTTAATTGTATGTGCGTATAATATTATTATACGTTACGTTTACAAACAAAGATAAAACATGATGAAATGTCACTAACTCAAAAGTAATTAAGTATTCTTTATCTGAATAACTATTATACAAAGTATGTACTAAATTCAAATTATACACAAATTTTAAAAACTGTTCACATTTAACCATCAAAAATCATAATTTGGGTGTCATATTACGTTATCAAAAATACTTGTGAATATTAAAACTAATGTACTTCGTGAAAGCCGGTCGTGAGTTGCTTTTTAAATATGCATTTTTTAAAGCACACATGATTATTTTGATCCCAAATCTTGACAGCACATAATGACAATTCTTACATTTTCACATAGGAGATTAGGGAAACACTACTCACCGTTTAAAGACCAAATATGTGACGGTAACGAGTGGGCAGCATAGACCCTTCCAAGGGCGATACTCGCCGCCGTTGATCCTAGTGCGGCGTCAGCTTCTTCCGTAGAACTGCTGTCAGTTTCGGGACTTGCACCAGCCGAAACATCGAAAGAAGCACCCGTCGCGGGTATTGCGATCGCTTCGTGACTACCATGCAGGTCGGGAACACTAGACAGAGACCTTGCACGTTGACGGTCGGTGGAATCCATCATCCCCGGCAGGGACCTCAACAAGCGAAACCCCGCCGGGGCAGTCACAAGTCCGGAGCTGCTGCTCGTCGAGAAAGCTCTCGTACGCGGACTCTGCGTCCCGTTAGCGCTGCTAGGTTTAGCACCCATTCCGGCGATCGTTTGTGTGTGTGTGCGTGTTAATAACAACAATAATTTAAACTAAAAAAAAAACTAACCAAAAAACTGTTTTATCACATATACATACGGCACAATGAAGGTCACAAACACCCGCGAATTTCCAACGGAAAACATGTGTTTCGGTGTCAATATCACGTCAAATGATTTCGCATTTCAATAACCAACAATAATAACATGATGATGTATCTGTCACCCCGCGGCGCGATTAGCCGAACTTTATAACAAACAAAAAAATCTTATGGGAATTTGACAGCTCTTCCTAATCCTTCGGCCGACGGCAGACGTCCTCCTTGCCGTCGTGATACTTGGAGAAATACAAGCAACGCATTTTCACCTGCGAATTTTCATGTTCAAGGTGCCATCGCAATTTGTTTCATTCGACACTGGAATTGACTTGCACATCAACAGATGTCAGATTTGCTTTTTAATTTTGAGGAACTTGACGTAACAAAGATGTAAAATGCACGGTGCGACCTCCAGCGCTAGGCGTACAGTTGCGGAACTATTTTGATGTAATAGCGGGAATTTAAAACTTTCACTTGGGGGACAACCCATGTATTACTACAAACAGGGCTCAACGCGTCAATATTCCATATATTATGTATCGGTTAAAATAGAATAAATACGAATAAAGAAAATATACTTGTGTTTATTAGATCTACATTATTTATAAGTCAACAAAACAAGTAATTATATTAGTAATACGTCAAATATTAAACAATGTATAATAGGTACTGTAATATGAAGTAAATAAAATAAAAATTTATATTAATTTAGTGTCTAAAACGATCAAATAAATATTATTTATTTCAAAACACATAGATATGAGATCAATAATGAAATACGTAAAAAATGAGAACAACACGTTAATATTATAAATAAAGACAATAGAAAACTTTATTGTTTTTTACTTGGCTTTGTTTTATTATTGTAGAGGTTTTTTCTGGTTTTTAAGGTTTTAAAGTACCTAATCCATTATCTCAAAGTTCGAGTAAATAAATGTCGCAAAAAATTGCAAAAATAAAGGCACTGACTCACGAATCAAATTTGTAATTATATTAAAAAAATAATTAAAATAGGCGCTTTGAATTTATTCGTTTTTTAAGTGATGTTGAGATTACTGTACCACACAATATGTATTCTTATCTTAGTTCATTTTCAAAGTAACATTAAAAAAATACTTTGAAACCAATGATAGAGCGACAGATAGGCAACACACAATTCAAACCATCTATTCGCTACTGACTACTCGCATTTCTTTCGTGTCCGACGTGTCCGTATCCTAAACCGGCGACATGGAAGGCATGACTGATCACAGTATGTTACGTTAAAATAACAAGACAAAAACAGTTTTGAGGTTACCATTTTCAATGCAGTACAATTAGGATAAAGAACAACAAAGGGTATGTTGCTAGAAATGAAAAATTAAAGTGACAAATATTATGAAATGTGATAGCAAATTGTGATGATGTCAGTGGAAATTATACAGGCTGTCCAGAAACTCTCCTGACAAACGAAGACCGGAGATTCCTCAGATAATTTTAAGACAATTTAACCCAATTCACCCTAGTCCGAAAATGCTTCCTAAGGGAGCTAGAGCTCTTTGAAGATGGCGCCTTGTAATTAGATTTTTTCTAATATCTCCCGAACGCTTCTATTTAGAAAAACAAAAACTGGTATGCTTATTTATCCTCCAGAGATGAATCGATTCCATCAATTGCAAATTTCTAGTACCGGTCATAGGCGTCCGTTTTGGGTAGGTAAACGGTTATTTTAACGCATAACTTTTTGTCTTTAACTTTTAAGCATTTGTGACACTAGATTATTAAATTTTCAGGTATTCTAGTACTAAAAGGTAGTCTTACTTTAAGTCGGTAGGATACACCGTTTTCTAGAAAAATCCATTTGAAAATTTTTCGTTTTTTCGTCATTAAAATTCAATTTATTATGTACCTACTTATTTTTAGCGACGAAGTTGGCTAGGACTATCAAGGCATGGATGAAAATTAATTTAATAAATCATCTTTTGTTTCAATAAATGCAGCACACAATTCGTAAAAAAAGTTTGGGAAAAGAAGCAAAAATCAATTTGAAACAAAATTTTAGCTGAAGGTTTTTAAAAAAAAGTATTTATTACAATGGAACGAAACTAACAAAAAAAGAACAAGTATCAAAGGTAGATAGTTACAAAAGATGCTCGATGTGATGACCATTAGTCTCTATGCATAAATTTACCCTTCTGCTTAGAGAACGCCGAATTCTTGCAAAAATTCCAAAGTTATTTCTAAATTCGTTGCAAGCATCTTGTATCCTTAGCCAGAGTTGTGCACGATTTTGTATCGGAACGGAATAAACAAATGCTTTTATGTATCCCCAAACACAATAATCGCAACGATTCAAATCCGGCGACCTTGCTGCCCAAGCAACTGGACCGCCTCTTCCAATCCAATGGTCTTCGTAATTATTATCTAGAAAGTCTCGTACATTCCTGCTAAAGTGGGCCGGACAGCCGTCCTGTAGAAACCATAAGTTTTGCCGAATATTTAAACGCACCTCATCTAACAAATCAGGTAAAATATTTTGCAGGAAATGTAAGTAATCAACACCATTTAAACGAGCAGGTAATTCCACAGGTCCAAGTAGATAATCGTCAACTACTCCAATCCAGACGTTTATGCTAAACCTATGCTGATGCTTAAATTCTTGAACAACGTGGGGATTGTCACCAACGTACGAATAATAGTGTGCATTATGTACATTGAAAATTCCATTTTTTGAGAATGAAGCTTCGGCACCAAACAAAATGTACCCGAAAAAATCTTCATCTTGATTTATCTGATTTTGTAACCATCTAGCGAATTCTACACGAGCAGGAAAATCTCCTTCTAGCAGTGCTTGCACCTTTGTAAAATGAAAAGGATATAAATTTTCTTGGTGTAAGATATTTCCTACGGAAGATTTTGAAATTGTGGGGTACATGGCAGATAGTCTTCGAACGCTAATTTCTGGATTTTCCTCAACTTCCATTAAAATAACATCTTCATGTTCTGCTGTTACATCATTATGTCTCCCTGTTTCATTTTTTTTTGGGACCACTGAACCTGTTTCTCTTAATCGTTGATGAAGAGTTGTAAATGTTGAGTGAGTGGGATGCTGACGATTGGGAAATTTTTCAGCGTATCTACGTTGCGCTGCTCGAGCGTTACACCTCATTTCGCCATAAACTAAATGCATATCGGCGTATTCTTCATTAGTAAAACCTATTTTTTTTTAAATTGAAATCGTTGTGTTTGAATGCTACAAAGTAAAAAATTAAAAGATAAACTTCGCGAACTGACAACAATTTGACAATTAAAAACGTAGGTTTTATTTCTGTTGGCAGTTCAGAGCGAACTAGTGCAAAAAATAATAAATTGAATTTTAATGACGAAAAAACGAAAAATTTTCAAATCGTTTTTTCTAGAAAACGGTGTATCCTACCGACTTAAAGTAAGAGTACCTTTTAGTACTAGAATACCTGAAAATTTAATAATCTAGTGTCACAAATGCTTAAAAGTTAAAGACAAAAAAGTTATGCGTTAAAATGACTATTTACCTACCCAAAACGGACGCCTATGACCGGTACTAGAAATTCGCAATTGATGGAATCGATTCATGTCTGGAGGATAAATAAGCATACCAGTTTTTGTTTTTCTAAATAGAAGCGTTCGGGAGATAGAAGAAAAAAACTAATTACAAGGCGCCATCTTCAAAGAGCTCTAGCTCCCTTAGGAAGCATTTTCGGCTAGGGTAAATTGGGTTAAATTGTCTTAAAATTATCTGAGGAATCTCCGGTCTTCGTTTGTCAGGAGAGTTTCTGGACAGCTGTATATAGTACGTCGACACATACAGAAATTGAAAGACCAGCATACGTTTAATGAGTGGTTTTATTTAAATATCGCAGAATTATTTATAATTCAACTAGAAGTCACAGAGACACAAGTGGTTAATTATTTAAAATACATACCTGTGAATTGAGTCGTCAAAGTTTGTTTTGTTTATTCAAATACTGATTTACAATTATTTAAGTTTCAAAATTGTTATGAATTAAAAAGATATAATTAATTTTGTACCTGGATTATTTGCATAATACTGTACCTTTCTTTTAATAAATATATATTTATGAATATCAGTATTAAAATAATGAATAATTATTTGAGTATAGTACAAATTTATATTTAAATATTAAGGGGGTGCGGTAGATTTAAAAAAAAAGTGTTGTTCTGCGTATTTGAATTTGAAAAAGTTACTATTTGATATCAATTATAGGTTGAGATTAAAAAACGCAGTGAGTTGGCCACCTCTGTATGGAATACAGAGGTGGCCAACTATGTCTTTTTTCACTTTTTTTTAAAAAAGAATTATATACAGCTGTACCTCTTAAAACTCCTAGATCAAATATATGGGAAACAGATAACGATATTTGAATTTTGTAAAAAGCATTGTAGAGTATTAAAATTAATGTAAATTTTATTATTTGTGTTAGTTTCCAACATTCAACGGTTTCATAGACATTCGTGTTTAGAGATAGTAAGAGTAATTTCAATTTTTGTCCTTACTTTGTTTAAATATTTAATTTGTAGAGAAAAATAGTAGTAAACATATTCACAATACTTGCTATTATAGTTACTTGACAATTTAAATTTTATAGTTACTTCCTTTTTATACATTTCACTTCATAGGGACCCATAAGTGTGTAGGCAAAGAAGCATTCGTGTCTGTGTTATATGTATGTATAGAGGAGACGCGTTTTATTCAGTTGCACGTCATTGATGACATTTACATGTTGTCATAACTGTATTAGTGAAACTAAAAAAGTTACTTTGTTAAATTATATTTGAGGGTTTTTATTTCATTAATTTATATAGAAAATGTATACATTGATCGTAATGTACGCATTCATGGCCAATAAACACATAATTTCCGTTTCAATATTAAATTTCTCTCCTACATATTTTTAATAGACTAATAGTTCAATTCCGTGTTGGCAGATAAATCATATCTGTCAAAAAGGCGTGTGTTGTGTATATTTTGCCTGTCATGTCAAATTTGCGTGTTTATTTTTGCTTTGATATAAATTGTATAAAAACAGTTTTTCTTAGAACTGTACATCCTGTTTATTATCTATTTGCGTCCTTTGAATCTAATGCCGAAAAGTTTCTGTAACAGTGGAAGCTTTTTACAAACTTTTCTATAATCATTTCATTAATGAAAATAGGGTTATTATAATACTGGTTATTTTAAATTTTATTCGGAATATGTTATGAAACTTTTATGGTTTTTCGACAATCTAAAACAATAATCAATATAATAAATAAGTTGAGAAAGGCTGAAGTGTTAGAGCATTTCAATTACTAAATATATTAAGTTATATTTGTTGTATTGTGAATAATTTTTATCTTTAGTTATATCAAATGTCACTGACAGAAATAGAAATAGATCCGGTAACATAAACTAGGAAGAGATGTCATTGGTCTAGTATGACGTACAATTGAATGTAACGCGTTTCCTCTGTATGTATGCTTGTTTTGATAATTTAGGGAAAAATTTTGACATTAGTGACATTTGCTTGATTACTAACTGTCTTTATAATTAGCTTCATTCAAACATTTACTCACTTTGCGTTGAGATTGTATTAAAAATATGGTTTTAATTTATCTGAAGCAGTGGGATTATGTGCTCTACGCCTTCCAATCAGGCCTTTACCAGATCACAAAACATTTATAAATCTGTTTGCAAATCTCAAAAATTACGGTAGCTTCAAAAAAACAATTAAGGCAGAAAAGAGTAAGAGATGATGAAATTACGGCAGCGATACTACAAAGAGTTAATAATAATTCACATACGTACATCATTACGGAGCATGATCTATTTGTAACCTCTTGCTGTAGGATTCTAAAAGAAAATTAAATACTTTCCGTATAAAGTTCATTTAGTGCATCATTTAAGAACAGGAGATAATCAATGCAGACTCGATTTTCTGGCAAAATTTTCTATAATGTTAGTGGAAAACAACAACAACACTGTGTTGTTCTGTTACGCTACCTTGCTACTGAAGATGACAACATAGTTGTTGAAATACGTATTTAGCCTTTTTTTGCTTTAGTGTGGTTTTAATATTTTTTTGTGTTTTTGTTTAAGAGGAGCGAAAACTATGGCCCTGCAAGGCATCGCCGTTTTGCGTTTTTTAAATTTATTTTGTAATTTTAGAATCTCAAATTTGGGTTAGTGTTGCAAAAGGCATAAATTTATAATGTCAAGGCCAGTTTTTGTATTAATTTATTTTTTAAAAAAGTTATGTGTTTTAGAAATAACCACAAAAATGCATGAATTTGATTAATGTCTACTAACTAAGGCTGGTACACAAAAGAAAAAAGCAACCTCTACGCGTCAGCCGCACATTTGATGTACGCAAAATCAAATTTATGTAATTATTTTTTAAGTTAAAAAACATTAAATAGTATACATTATCACACACATTTCACACGATGTTTTTCGAAGCTGTGGCGTCATCTATCCCCACTTTACGGTATCTCTATCGGTCCTAGCGAAGACGAAAATCTATCAGAATCGATCGCCTATATGGGCAAGCGAAAATTGGCTTATTATAAACCGTCAAAAAAACAAAGAAGTAACCATGCAAATCGTATGAAACATCAAAATACGAGGTAAGTAATTTTTAATCTACAATTTTGTTTACATTATTTTGATATTTGTTAATTCCATTTAGTTCAACTAAGTACATAATACCGATATGCGAGTGGATTTCAGAATTGAAATATTTGACGATTCATTTTATGTAGGTATATATTAAAATTTTCAACCCACGACAAAATCTGTGAATAAAACCGAAGCGCTGTGATCGAAACCCAATATCGTCTAGCTCCACTTACTCACACCCTCCTGCATCAACCCGTCCCGCGAGTAATATAAGTTGCATAAGTTTCTATTTGTTGGTAAACCCCCTTTTTAACATAATGTAAAATTAAGAAAAAACTTATATTATGAAAATTATACAATTTACTAGGGTGTGTGGCTAATAACAATAATAGTAGTTTGTACAACGAGTCAATATGACAGTTAATATTCCCGAGAGCTGAATTTACGAACCGAGCCGCGTAAGCGGCGAGGGAGTATCTCAGCTCGAGGGAATAATATTCATTATTGCGAGTTAGTATACACTACTTTATCGACGACTAATTGAAAATTACTAAAAAAATCAAAATAATTAAACGAAAATGTCAGATTACTATATCAATATGACGTTTGACGGTTAGACAGCTAGTAAAATGGCTGGACTTGCATGTCGTTACTACGACGACGTTAGGAACATTATGTTCTTATTGGCGGAATGCAGGGAATAATGGTAACATTATGGCCCATTATTCCCTCGTCGCATTTCATTATTCCCTCCGGGTATTATGAGTGTTATTATTAGCCAATAGTGATTAATATAATACCTACTTTATTGTTTAGTGGTTGATAATAGTAGTTTATACAACGAGTCAATAATGACAGTTATTATTCCCGAGAGCTGAATTTACTCCCGAGCCGCGTAAGCGGCGAGGGAGTAACTCAGCTCGAGGGAATAATAGTCATTATTGCGAGTTAGTATACACTACTTTATCGACGACTAACTGAAAATTACTAAAAAAAATCAAAATAAGTAAACGAAAATGTCAGATTACTATATCAATATGACGTTTGATGGTTAGGCAGTCAGTAAAATGGCCGGACTTGTCTATCGTTACTATGACAACGTTAGGAACGTTATGTTCTTATTGGCGGAATGCAGTGAATAATGGTAACGTTATGGCCCATTATATGTTCTTATTGGCGGAATGCAGTGAATAATGGTAACGTTATGGCCCATTATTCACTGGTCGCATTTCATTATTCCCTACGGGTATTATGAGTGTTATTATTAGCCAATATTGATTAATATAATACATACTTTATTGTTTAGTCGTCGATAAAGTATATTTCGCACAGTTTTATAGTATTATCACAATGCGTAAGGCAAGAGTTTGTGCTTCTAGAAGTCATAAAAAACTTCAAGATCGCGATTGCTGATAAACTTGAAGAAAAAACTTCGGGACCAAGGTTTTCTTCGATTATGACGAGCAGAAAAAAGGAGGTGTGGCCACCACACGACTTTCTTGTACGTATGAGCGTTTCAAATTATAGAATTTTAAGAATTTTTTTATACAAAAATTATTCAAAATCTTATTCTAAGTACTTCTATTCTCCTAATATAGAATGCATACTTTGCAAGATATTAACAAAAAAGTGCTACTCGCTAAGAGTAAAACAGCTACTTCCGGTCCGAATTTTGAAATTTCATATATACAAAAAATATTGCAAATCCAGTTCTAAATACTTTTGTACTCTTGATAAATATATCTAGAATGCATAACTTATTTTCAAAAATCGCTATTCGATAAGAGTAAAAGTGGTACTTCCGGTCTGAATTTTGAAATATATTTTATACAAAAGATATTGAAAATTATGTTTTAAATACTTTTATACTCGTAACGTACTTGTCTAAAAAGCATGACTTGCGAAATATTCGCAAAAAACTGATTTTCGGTAAGAGTAAAAGACCTACTTCCGGTTGGAATTTCGAAAAACTTTTTAAATACAATTATTCTCAATTTTAGTTTTAAGTACATATGAATCTTTATAAATTTGTCTAAACTTAGTAGTTGACGAAATATTGGCAAAATTCGATTTTTCACTGAACTGCTACTTCCGGCTTACCGATTTTGCTGAAAAACTAATCAGATCTCAAGAGGCAGATTATACACGTAAATACAAAATTTGGAATTGATATCTCCAGCGGTTTGACCGCTATCGTGGTCACAGACAGACAGACATACAGAGACAGACACACAGACATTTTTTAAAAACCACTATTTCGGTATCAGGGGACTTCAAAACGTGGACATCTGCAAAAATCTCGAGGTCGAAAATTTTCGTCATCACAATACTTCCTTATACTACGTATAAGAAAGTAAAAAGCAAAGCGACTTTTACAATTTATAACTTAACCAAATATTTCGGTTGTCAATATACGGATTGCCGCCATTAAATTCGGGTCTTCTTTCTATTGACGGATCACTTCAGGACCACGAAGAGACAGACGGTTTTCAATTCCAACAATTACGTAGGTAATAGTGTCACTGATTTACTGTCAGATAAATAGCGAAACAAAGAACCAATCTTGTTGTTATTAAACATTACTCAAATGTATTATTTTGACAATAAATAATTTGAAGAGCGAATCATACCTCGAATTTAAAACGTCAAATTTATCTGATAATACTAAATAACGAATAAAATGTTTTCAAAGATAGAAATACGGAAATTATTGCGGTACCTACAATTACAAGTATGCGGCTACAGTGGTGCCGAATGTATGTTTCTTTCAAATGGCTCCCGAACACATAGGAGGCATGATACGAAATTTTCACATTAAGATTTTTTATTCGGAACCGAACGAAGTATGTCGCTGCGTGTAGCTTTTGCGACATTTTATACACACGCTGTATACTATTTTTAAGATTCATTTTTTAAATAATTTTTACCATTGAACAAACAAATGTATTTTGTCAATATACACAGTTTAAATTAACTCACTCTATGGAGGAGCACTCGCTCCAAATACCGATTTTATTTTAAAAAATATTTAATGATTATTTTTTGTAAATTATTAGTAAAAAAATAAAAGACATGATAACGTGGTTCTTCCGAAAATAGATCCAGAAAAAAAATAAAAAATCAAATCGGGAAAATATAGAAAAATGAACCACACTACCGTAATTTAAAAAATATTCTAACTACGCCCTTAAAGGAGCTGAAAAAATATTTTCCCAATTACGCCTCTGATTTGGAAAATAAATTTAAATACTCAAAGACTAATGGTCGGAGAAATGTTTAAGTGAAACGGGTACAGTTTCGGCTAGCAGGCGGAGTTGACGCATACGAGATTTATCGGTTCCGAGAACTCTAACAAAGAGAGAGAGAGATACGGGTTTTACGATCCCCATTCGTTTTGCTTTTCCGACCAGACCTTGCCCGTGTTCGTGCAGTAGTGTATTCTGCCCATGTGTGATAAACAAGGAAGACGTTATAAACCAAAAAGTATTCGACTAAGGATGAAACGGTAATTATAAATTTTAATAAACACAGAGTTTTCGCTATTGAGTATGTTAGTGACTTTTTTGTATTTTATATTGTTATCAACGTGTTGTTATATACGTATTACAATCGTTTTGTTGATTAGCAGTTGAGATTTAGACAAAACTGACTCTTTCTAATTTTTAAAATGTTAAAAACGTTACTTTATATCCAGGATCAGAAATTCAGAAGCGAAGGTAGCGCCGCTGGAAGATATAAAGCCAGATCAGATGGAAATTGCTTCCGCATCCGAATGCTATTCTCCAAACAGGTGAGTTTGACACAAATATGTAATAAGTATAACACTTTAATAATAATTTTTATTAATTCAATAGTGTATAAAACAAATAATACGTCACATAAATAGAAAAATAATATACATGTATGTATTATACACACACCAAAACACAAACATATTACATACATGTATTAAAATTCATTGCCGAAATATATATACAAGAGATGTATTAAAAGTAATTAATTATGTCGGCGTAGCGGCGACGTAATTCAGTGGTAGCAATTAATAACAAAATTACGATTTGACAATAAGCTATCATCTAAGAAGTACCATTGACTTACAAGACATAATGCAAATGAGAAATGCGTGAAAGTACAAATGTGAACAGTCGCCACTATCTAGGCAGTTTTATTAAACGGTCTTGATTTATCACAGACATGCATTTAATTCCACTACACAAATAACATGGTCGCACACCAAAGTCGAGATAAAAAAAGAAAATAACACAATATGAAAATAAAATGCAAAAGGAAAATCCCTTACCAATAAAAAATATATATCAAAAAATCTAAATACGTATTTCGGCAACTAAGTTGCCATCTTCAGTAGATATCTGTATAAAACAAAAAAGAGTGTTAAACGTGGTATTTTTGGCTAAGGTGTAACCTTAGAAGATATGCTCTTCACCAAATCACCAGTGGGATAACACTCGCATAAATAACTAATTACCCTGGTAATAATTAATAAGTAAATAACACAAATTTTAGTTTCAAAAATATTTAATGTAGATACTACATATGTTTCACCACACTGTGGCTTCATCAGGTGATGAAACTATACAAATTTAATTTCTGTTACAATGGAACTTATAAATACAGATAATAGATGACACAATTGTTGTTAGGATGGGATATTCAATTACAGTTTTATATTTAGTAGGGGGGAGCTATTTAGGTCCAACTGATTGTTTAAGATTATACCTAATTTACTAAATTTATTTATTTCTTAACTTTCCAGTAAGTTAAGTTTTTTTAATTTTTTTCTTGAATGGCGCATGTGTTGACGAAATTTTAGGATCACATGTGATACTTCAGGGCTTAGCTGCTTTTAGGCTGTTGACTGTGTTTGGTAACTATGGCTGTGACTATGGCAACTACATGTGGTATAGTTTTCAAATATTTTTGTTGACAATTTTTAATTAATATTTATATTATATATGCTAATTATTAATCAGAGTTATAAAATATTAACTTATTTCTTAAAATTGTATGTGCGTAAGTATTTATTCTGCATAATTCGAGTAATTTAATTATTTATTAGCACTTTTTTCTAGACTTCCTAGTAATTATGCCGACAAGAAAATATTATGTGTCAAATTGTGACCAAAATGTAAAAGTTTCCCTCATCCAAAATCAATTCGTTTTCATGAGTGGTAGGAAGCTACATGAGATCCTAATTTATTCAATGTCATAAGAGAAGATCGACGATTTCCATTTAAGAAATAAATAAGTTCAAATGTAAGAATAATTTAGAATGCTTTCTCCTTAATATTTTGAAATAGAAATAAATTTTCATATAAAAATAAAGCGTCACTAAAAAGTTATGTTTCTAATTTATTACTAAGTTATTATAGCAATAAGTTTAGTTTATTTTTCTTTAAAATACATCTACTATTTTACTTCCGAACATTTAAAGTGAAGAATAAAAACTATTAAGGTAAATACAAAATGGAATAGAAATATATAATATTTAAATTTCCCGGTTCATCGGTTTGATCCATTTTAGTACTGCCTGCAGTTGGCAGGCGGCGCTAAACATTGTCTAAACTTTTTACTATTAAGTTATACTATCTTCTATACAGGGTGTCATTTTGAAAACGTACCACCCTCTATATTTCGGCCCCTATAGAAATTCCAAAAATATGCAAAAACACGTCAAACTTATTTTTAAGGGGGACATTTTGTAGGCTGGTTTTCAATTAAATTACATCAACCCTCTAGCGGGGGTGGACATAACCTCTAAAAATTTAAATGGAAATGGGGGTTGAGTGATACCTCATTTTAAAGGTCGTTTAACCCGCTTTTCAAAAATGCTAATTTCTTGTCCTTTATTTTTAATACTTTTGAAGAAATCAAGTCAAACCATGAACATACAAGTATCAAGTGTTTTGCAATAAAACATTAAAAAACTAATAAAAAGTAACTTATTTTATAAAATTTTCGAAATGTTGTCCATTATTTTCTAAACAGTGATAAAGTCTACTCTCAAACTCCTCTCTAACATTTCGAAACACTTCTGCCTGAAGTTCTCTACATGTAGCTGTTATTCTGCTCTTTAAATCTTGCAAATCTCGAGGCGGTGTTTTATAAACAATCGATTTTAGATGCCCCTATAGGAAGAAATCTAAAGGCGATAAGTCGGGTGATCGTGGTGGCCATTCTATTGCTCCTCTTCGACCAATCCATCTGCCAGGAAATCTATCATTTAGCCACTGTCTAACTGGAAGATAGTAGTGTGGTGGAGCTCCATCTTGTTGGAAGTGTAGAAGAACTTCTTGCAAAACCATGTTACCAGCCGCGTCAATTTGATTTTCCAAAGTAGTTGTTATTAAGGGGTCTATTATTTCTGCAAGCAAATTTAAGTAGAGCTCACCAGTTAGATTTCCTTCAATGAAGGCAGGTCCAATAATAGTATTCCCAAGGATACCAGCCCAAACGTTAACTTTTTCTGGATACTGTGTGTGACCTTCCCTAAAAAGTCGCGGATTTTCATCGCTCCAGTAGCGACAATTTTGCTTGTTAACATGCCCATTAAGAAAAAAAGTACACTCATCAGTAAAGCAAATATTGTGCAAGATATTTTGGTTTTCATTTATAAAATCCGTCATTGTTTCACAAAATTCAATCCTTCTGTCGAAATCGTCGTCAAAAAGCTGTTGTAGAATTTGCATTTTATAGGGGTGAAACTTATTTAACTTTAGTGCTTTCCTTACTGTTTCGTGAGACATTCTTACTTGGCGTGCCACAATGCGAAGTGATGTGGAGGGATTTGCAGTAAAGGTGCCTAATACTTCTATTTGTGCTGCTTCATCCAAGACACGGCTAATATTTCTTTTTTTGTTAGCAACGGAACCAGTTTCACTAAACGTAGCGACTAATTGTAGAACATACTTATGATTTAAATTACTATTCGGATACCTTTCATTAAACATTCTTGACGTTCTTCTTGCGCATCTTCCACATTCCACATAAATAAGAATAATTTCAATTCTTTGTTGAAGAGTAAACACCATTTTTAAAAATAATGTAATAAAATCGCAACTTTTACCTCGCAAAACTAATTTTACAATAAAGTAATTTTGGCTAAAATAAATGGAGTGACAAGTAAAGAAAAATTTGACAAGAATGTCAAGAATGCTTAAACCAGGGCTTTTTTTTTTCTACGTTAAACTACCTGTACGACTATCACAAGTTCAGGTAAATCACATTCTTTCCAATAATAATGTTTAACTGAATAGTATGCGTCTTTATTATTTCGTTGGATATTAGAAGTAAAAATAGTTTAAAAATTTACCGTTATGTAATACCTCAATTTCATTTATTTTAATTCATTAAAGCAATATCACAAAGTGTTTTTGATATCTAAACTTCTTTACAGTTTTCACCAAATATCTCGCGAACTGCTAAAAAGAAAAGGCAAGAATTTAGCATTTAAAATTTTATAAAATAAGTTACTTTTTATTAGTTTTTTAATGTTTTATTGCAAAACACTTGATACTTGTATGTTCATGGTTTGACTTGATTTCTTCAAAAGTATTAAAAATAAAGGACAAGAAATTAGCATTTTTGAAAAGCGGGTTAAACGATCTTTAAAATGAGGTATCACTCAACCCCCATTTCCATTTAAATTTTTAGAGGTTATGTCCACCCTCGCTAGAGGGTTGATGTAATTTAATTGAAAACCAGCCTACAAAATGTCCCCCTTAAAAATAAGTTTGACGTGTTTTTGCATATTTTTGGAATTTCTATAGGGGCCGAAATATAGAGGGTGGTACGTTTTCAAAATGACAGCCTGTATAGTAATCTGTGATTTTCACGAGTCCATGTATACATATCATGTGAATGTCACGTTTATATTAGCTAAAGTTTACGTGAGTTTGAATCTAAAACATTTGAGAAGAAATATTTACAAAGTTAAAATCAATTCGGGTACTACCTATGGGTAAACAATTCGTATTTTCGTAAATGTGGCCGATAACATTATTAAACATAACCTCAAAGTGTCAACACGAGTGCGAGTAATAGTTTGTATGATTTATTCAGTATAGCCGTGTCTAGCGCTACAGTAAGCGTACGTATATGCTTTAATATTTTCGATAGTTTTATAAAATTGTGGCGTTACATTACGAAGAATATGGGCCAAGGTGCAAAGCATCCTTTATCAGTTCGACGAAAAAGTCGAAAAGTACGTGCTAAATGTGCAGCGAAAATTAGGTGGAAGTAAAAAACAGTGCGAATATGAATTTGTGCGTCTATATTTGTATTTTGACACATTTCAGACAACAACAGACATTATGCTGCACACAGTCAGAAGAATTATCGCAGCAAAATAGGTAATATGACGCACTTTACAAAAATAAAAAACATACAAATTCATTAAAAATATATTTTATAGTGAAGTACAAACGGTTGTTGAAGATGACAATAGACCGAATATTATGCCTCCCGACGAATGTACTGAAGAAAGTACACAAGAGTAAGTTCATTTGTTATTAGAAATTATAGTGTTCTAGTTATACAGGTAGTCAACACAAATATTTATTTCTAAACCATAATAATGGAAGAAAATGCTATATATTTTAGATTGCTATTCGATTTAGATCATTATGGCAAAGATTTATCTTATTTTGAAATTAATGTGATTCCAGGGTATAATCTCAAATAAAGGCTAGACGAATAGTTAATATCCACTTTTTCATGAGCCAGATATTGGGTACTAGTCGTCACACGACTTTTGACTGTAGCATTGTTGTTATGGAAATCATACAGGAACTAAGACACGGTTTAGTCTCAAATTTACATCTCAAATGTAAATTTTGCAATGAAACAAAAATAATAAAAACAGATGATACTGGAAATGAAATGTATGACATAAATACTGCAATAGTAGTAGGAGCTTTATCTATAAGGAATTGGTTATTCGCAGATAGATGAATTAATGGCTATAACAAATATCCCATTTATGTCGCCAAATATTTATCAAGTAATGCACAGAAAAGTAGCAGACAAAATACATGCGCGCGCTTGGGAAAGTATGGCTCTAGCTACGGAAGAAGAAAAGAGGATTGCTTTAGAAGTCGGTGATATTAGTGATGACGGCAGAGCATACATACGGCGCATGGTCCAAAAGATCACAAAAATAACTATAACGCTGCTTCTGGTGTTGTGAGTAGCTATTGAGGTTCAATTTTTCTTGCCTAATGAGTTTCAATTTCGTTTAGGCATGTAAAATCGGTGCTAAAACGGGGAAGCTAGTTTTTTGGGGATAAAGAACAAGTACTGTTGCATATGTGCAAGAGCAGAATACAAAAAAGAGAACGCAGCATCACATTTATATTTTCGTAATTGGCAAGGACCTTCCACTGCAATGGAAGCAGAAATACGTGTAGAAGGGTTTAGAAAAAGCAAGGAACTGCACGGTGTGATGTATAAAAGGATGGTTGGTGATGGTGATAGCAGTGTGCATAAAAGACTGCTACAAGAGAAACCTTATGGTTTCCGACTTGTAGAAAAAGTTGAATGCAGAAATCATCTACTAAGAAACATGTGCAATCATTTGCGAGACGCGAGTAGCAGAACTAAAAGTAATTCCCGTAATCATTCGGTACCTGTATACTTAAGAAATTCGATTGGTCGCATTCGAGCTTGTGTACAATTTAACACCGATATTTTAAGAACATGAGAAATGCAGTGAAATTGGGTACTTCTGCAACGGACAACCAAAAGAAAACGAAAAGAATTTAGCAGCTCCTATGAAAGAATGCGGTCAATACACTGATATTAAACACTGTTTATGCAGAGTTGTACATAACTGTTCCAGTCTACTAACTAACATGAACACAAACGCGAAAGTTATAATGCATGCAGTGTTGTGTAAGTTTGTAGGTGGAAAACGAGTAAATTTCTCTCTACGAGATTCCTATATGGTACGCGCAGAAGCAGCTGCTCTTTGCTATAACTCGAAAGGACGATATCACAACATTATATGAAAGGCTCTAAATTTAGACGCTCTGCGTTGCGATACTTTTAGTGAGAAGTATGTCTCTAAGATATTGCGACAAAAATATATGAATATATGAAAGAACGTGCATCGCTTAGAAAACGAGCAAAAGTAGTGGCTTCTGCAGATGAACACTATGGTCCTGAAGCAGGACATGAAATGCGAGAAGGAAAACGTCATTAGTCTGAAAGAAGATTTATTAAAACAATTTAAAAAAAATAAAGAAGAAATAACATCAATAGAGAAATCTACAAGAGGACAAACTACCTCTGCTCTTTGGTATGAAGAACGCAGCAAGCGCATTATAGCTTCTTGTTTCGGCGAAATTTGTCGTATGAGAAAAACTACTTCGCCAGTAAACAAAATAAAAACTATGTTGTATAAATCTTTTGTGGGCAATATACATACTAAATATGGACAAGATCATGAAGCCACTGCCATCGAAGAATTTCAAAAAATTATCAACAAGAAGATCGAGCAGTGTGGTTTTTTATTGACGAAAACTACCCTTTTCTAGGTGCGAGCCCAGGCGGACTAATAACGACTCGCTAATTGAGGTGAAATGTCCCTCAACATGTAGAAACCTGCATCCTATGGAAGCACTGGTAAATAAAAAAATTGTTTATGCAAATATCGATCAGAATAACTGTATATGAAATTAAAAGAAAATCATAAGTATTATTATCAAGTACAAGGACAGTTGATGATTACGAAACGAAGCTATATGCTATTTTGTAATTTGGACACAATTGGGAATTGTATTTGAAAAGGTATAGGCATACGAGATATATTAGATTTTATAATAGTTAATAGACAATCTTAATAAAGTCGACTGATACAAAATTCAATTATTCAAGAAATTTGTCCAGCGGAAGAATTGGGGTTGCTTGGGTTAAGTTTTGGATCAACAAAATTATTACAGTATACATGCAGTATTCGCTATTCGTATTTTAAATATCGCAAAACAAAATAAATAAGCGGTAACTCTAAAACCACATACCGCAAATTTGTGTATCTAATATACCTATGTGGATACATATACCTATATTTTACTTTCTTACACGTAGTATAAGGAAGTATTGTGATGCCGAAAATTTTCGACCTCGAGATTTTTGCAGATGTCCACGTTTTGAAGTCCCCTGATACCAAAAAATGGTTTTTAAAAAATGTGTGTGTATCTGTCTGTCTGTAACCACGATAGCGGTCAAACCGCTACAGATATCAATTCCAAATTTTGTATTTACGAATATAATTTCCCTCTTGAGACCTGATTAGATTTTGAGTAAAATCGGCAAACCGAAAGTAGTGTTTACTTCGGTGAAAAAATCGAAATTTGCAAATATTTCGTCAATTACTAAATTTAAACAAATTTATAAAGAATTCAAATGTAGGGGAGACTGGGGTTAGATGTTACAGGGGTTGGTCGTTACAGTCTGAATATTTTTTTTTACAATTATGTATCCGAGTCTCAAACACAGTGTAGTAGTTCTTTTAGTCGACTACTAACTTCATACAATTTTGTAGAGATGGCGCTACAAACGAAAAAGTAATATGGTGGAAAACGTGTTTTTGATGGTTCAACGTAATTCTGTGCGTAAGGTAAAAATTTCTAACTGCTGTAATCGCTACCTTGATATTTGTTCTTTTTGATATGTACTATATTCCATTTCGCTGGAATAAATTGTTTAGCTGTATTTAACAAAGTCATTGAAAAACTTCGAAATGGGTTGGTTGTTACATCTAAACTGGGGCAGGTTGTGACAGTGTAACAACTAACCCCCAAGGGCTAGAGCAATTGTTCTGAAAGTCGTAATTGGTTTTTTGTTCATTTGCAGACCAAACATGCGGGTTTATAAAAAGAAGACTGATAGGGGAAATGTCCCACAAGACATTTTTATAAGAGCGGCTCGAGAAGTAGAGAAGGGCAGAGGTTTGAGAAAAGTAGCAGCTGATTTTGACATAAATTTCATGACTTTACAAAGATTTTGTAAGAAGTTAAAAAATAAAGGTATAACCGCTCTTTACGAATTAGTCAGATATTTATATTTTTGTTTTTTCAATAACCATAGGTGAAACAGATCCTATACCTAAGGTTGGATATCGGCGTAATCGGCAACTGTTCAATGACACGTTTGAAGAAGAATTAGTTACCTATCTCGACCAAAGTGCTAAGATGTATCATGGTCTTACTCCTAAAGAGACTCGCAAATTAGCATACCAGTATGCAGTAAAAAACAATATTACTGTACATAATAGTTGGCATCAGTTTCAAATGGCTACCTATGATTGGTTATGGGGATTTCTTCGTCGACATGCTACTTTATCTATAAGAAAACCCGAAGCTACAAGTCTAGCTCGGGCAACCAGTTTCAATAAAGCAAATGTCAAAAAATTTTTTGATTTATTAGAAGAAGTTTTGGATAAATACAAATTTGAGTGCCAAGATATATATAATATAGACGAGACAGGCGTCACTACGGTGCAAAAACCTGACAGAATCATTGCACGTAAAGGAATTAAACAAATTGGATCTGTAGTATCCGCTGAGCGAGGAACTTTGGTGACATTAGCAGTAGCAGTTATTGCAAATGGAAGTTATATTCCACCGTTTTTTGTTTTTCCCCGAAAAAATTATAAAAAGTACTTTGTTGCAAACGGTCCACCTGGTTGCATAGGCTCAGCTAACAAATCTGGTTGGATGAATCAAGAGGACTTTTACATTTTTTTAGAACACTTTGCTAAACACAGTCGTTGTAGCAAGGAGCGACCTGTCCTTTTACTTCTAGACAACCATGACTCACAGTTATCTGTAAAAGGCATCGATTTTTGTAGAGAAAAAGGTATAATTGTTTTATCCTTCCCGCCACATACTACGCATAAACTCCAACCATTGGATAGATCGGTTTATGGTCCACTTAAAAAATATATTAATTCTTTCTGTGACTCATGGATCAGAAATAACCCAGGGAAAACGTTAACTATTTACGATATTCCTTCTATTGTACGCGATGCTTTACCACTAGCTGCAACACCAGTGAACATTCAATCTGGTTTCCGTGTCACTGGTATTTGGCCCACAAATAGAAACATTTTTAATGATGACGAATTTTTGAGCTCGTCTGTGACAGACCGTCCATTAGAAGGCACCAATGAACACGAACATGAAGATAATATAAGTCACGATGCAGAAGTTGAAGAAGTGAGTAACACTCACGATCAAAACCCTCATTCTAATGTAACTCCTCCGAGGTTAGTAAATAACAATAAACTTGTTGAAAACGTCAGTGTCAATGAAACTCAACCTGTGTCCAAGCTGTTATTATAATCCAGCTGTAGCTTCTACCTCAAACCAAGATCACCAACATATAACTCCAGAATGTATTCGTCCTTTTCCAAAAGCAGGCATGAGGAAAAATACGAATACAAGAAAACGCAGAAAAGCCGCTGTATGGACTGATACACCAAATAAAAAAGAATTGGAAGAAGAGGAAGAGAAAAAAAGAAAAACAAATAAAAAAGCTGATAAAGTTAAAAAAAATTTAAAGAAAAACATTGTGGGTAATAAGAAAAAAGGTAAGAAATCTGTAGCAGATAGTTCCGAAGATGAAAATGAAGAGTGTGTGATATGTGGAGAACTTTATTTAAACTCAAAACCAGGCGAAGGATGGATCAAATGCCATAAATGTGAAAAATGGGCACATGAACTATGTACTCGAGGTGAAACTTACTTTATTTGTCAGCACTGCGATTCAGATGATGACATGTAACAAATTGCCCCAAGCATGTATCAATCAACCCCACCTTGGGGAAAGTTGTTACGTTTTGACTTTTTTTAATTATTATATATTTTCTAAAAAAATAGTTTAGTTTTTGTTAAACTGTAAGGCCTATTACATAAATAAAGGTTATTACTTTCTTATGATATATTTCAAATTTTTAAAACAAAAACTAAAATAAAATAAAAAATTCATAATCAAAAACTGTAACATCCAACCCCAGTCTCCCCTACTCAAAATTAAATTTGAGAAAAATTGTGTTAATAAAGTTTTTCGAAATTCCTACCGGAAGTAGGTCTTTTACTCTTATCGAAAATCAGTTTTTTGCGAATATTTCGCAAGTCATGCTTTCTAGGCAGGTACATTATGAGTATAAAAGTATTTAGAACGTACTTTTAAATATCTTTTGTATAAAAAAAAATTCAAAATTCGGACCGGAAGTAACACTTTTGCTCTTACCGAATAACGATTTTTTGGAAATATATCGTAAATTATGCATTCTATATATATTTATGAAGAGTACAAAAGTACTTAGAGTTGTAATTGGAATATTTTTTGTATAAATGAAATTTCAAAATTCGGACCGGAAGTAACACTTTCATACGTATAAGAAAGTCTTGTGGTGGCCACACCTCATGTTTTTTATAGATCGAAAGGAATGATGACTTCTGTAAGAAGATGGTAGCGACATTGGAGAAATTTTATATGAGCCACATTTTACCAGAATTAATAAATCCAAAATTGAATAAATAGAAACTTTTCTAAGGAAAATAATATTAATTCAATTTAATTTGGTATTTATTTTTATTAGTAAGTAATTGGGGGAAAGAAGCGAAATGAGGTAAAATGCCTATTGACAATTATTCTCAATTAGTCGACTAGATGTGAGAGGAATGCAGTCTACAGATTTCTATGTTATGTAAGCGTATGGTGCTTGAAGTATTATTTTGTTGACGGCGCTAATATCGTGTTGATTTTCTTTTCCATTGGGCGTATTAAAAATCGTTCTATAAAACAATTTATTATGTTATAATTATGATGTACCCTATGTTATAATTTACCTCTCATAATTTTACTTAATGCTAAAGTAAATAATAATGAATTGTACCTATATATACAGTATATGCATTTATATTTAAATTATGTTTCACTTTATTTAAATACTCGTGATACACGACATTTATTTCTATCTATATTATTATATGCGCAATACATACACGAATATGTTTCTCCATTTACATTTCTCCAAAAGTTCAAAGGAAACTTTTTAATTGCATCTCTTATATATTACAGAACATAAGAATACATACAAAAATTAAAAAGTGACGTACTAAAAAATTTAAATTCATTTATGATATGTAGTGCAAAATGTGGTTCATCAACGTCGTCATTGTATTTATCACCAGAGCTATCAAAAGCTGTAGAGGGGCCTGGTAAGGGAGATGGCGGCGAAGAAATAGAAGTATTTACAAGGGCAGGAGTTCTGGTTATAGCTTTTGAAAAGAATGTCGTTAATGTAGTCTGCTTTGTATCTTGTAAAACTTAATTTATTGGCCGTTCAACTTTCGTGAACCGTTCAACATTTGAATCCATACCTTCTAGTTCTAGTAGTTTCCTTCACTTTCCTCTACTGGTTCCTCCTCCGGGAGCCGTTGTACTTCCAACTCTATTAAATCTTCGTTTGTTAATTCTCCCTCAATATACTCTACTAATACTTCAATATACTCCACTTCAGCTTCTAAATTAAGTATGTTAGTGAGTTCCACTACTTTATGTATGGCATTAGTGTACTCGTCTTCGTCAAACTCTAAATTATTCGTGAACACTTTCTGACATTTTACATTTTTTCTTTATGCATTCTAAAATATTTTTTCTACTCCCATACTTTAATTGTATTATTAGATATGCCGAACCTGTACTTTAATGATATCCATTACGATACAGATTTTCATTATGATACAAGTTTATATCCAATAGGAATACATATTTTTTAACTACGATACAAGTTTATATCCAATTGGAATGCGATATTCCAATATTCAAGCAATATTCAATATGGCGACTGCATATCTGACAGATATACAAATTAAATAAATGTGACAGTTCTCTGCAATTTACAAGTAAGTATTTAAAATTTGTGCTTTTTGAAAATATAAACGGTAAAAATGAGGGATAATGACAGTGAAATGTAAAATTTGAGTCCATCAGAAATTATGGAATAAGTCTTAGTAACGACGAACAATTTATTACCAGCTAAATTCGCAAAGGTGCACGGAAAATTTTAACCTCAATTTATGAAATGGAATGTTCAAAAAATAGTGTTTTATTATGGGGTCGTAGAAAAAATAGTGTATGCAACTCGCATTTAATGATAGCTATTAAGACACTCGTATTCATTACAATACTCGGCTTCGCCTCGTATTGTAATTTTTTTACTCGTGTCTTAATAGCTATCATTAAATGCTCGTTGCATAATATACTAATATGACTTTCAGAAATCACGAGTTATTTCATTACTTTCTGTTGCTATTATGGCTTTAGAAAACGTTGTGCACAAATAGTATTATTTGAGCGTAGCTATTGTATCCTGATCCATTGGTTGTAGGATAGCGTTTGTGTTTTTAGACAGATACACTACCTTTACATCTGGGTGTAAATCATCAAGATGTTGGGGATGACCTGGTGCATTGTCAAGCAGAAGGATAATTTTAAATGGCGAGTTCTTTTCCAAACAATATTGCTTAACCGACGGTATGAAGCAGTTGAGGAACCAATCCTCAAATAATGCTTGCCATGATTTGTTGCTTGCACGATAGTAAACGAGTAGGGTGTCCTTATTAACATGCTTTAATGCACGTGGGTTCTCAAAGCAATAGATAAGAAAAAGTTTTAACTTGAATCCAGCGACATTACCTCCTAACAACAATGTAATTGTATCTTTAAATGCCTTAAAACCGGCATTGTCTCCGCTTCTACGTGAATATAGAAGCACTCATCCACTTTTAAACTCTGTTCCGGTCGGTAATTCCCTTCATCCATAATTTTATCAAATTGCCCAATACATTTTTCCGCTGCTTCTACGTCAACGCTTGCTGCCTCACCGCTAATACTCCTATTAAACTTCAGAGATCATTCGCGCCTTTGCCTGGATAATTAGTAGGCTCTTCGGCATTCTGTTTTGTATCTGGTCATCAACCAAATCGCGAGGAGCTTTTCCATCTCATGAATCAGACATTTCCGCTGCCTAGTTATTATGGCTTTAAAACCTGTCGATGATTTTAATGCATCTTTTACGCATCAACGAAACGTATCCGAGTATTCCCCACGTTAAACAGTTGTTTGTTGCGGGGAATACCCGACGCAGAAGCTCGAGCGTCGAAGTCGTATACCCGAGCGGTCGTTAGACGGTTGGGTCGTTAAGTGAGAAGCACCTATGTTCATATGTTTACTTTACATTAAAATTATTATTGCGTTACTTTTATAAATTGCATTGTGGTTTGTAATAAAAACTCATATGTTGCTTTTTTGTTGTTTATTTTTTATGTCAAAACCATATCTCTTGTAGATCAAAAGATATCGCCAAAAAATCGAAATCTTGTTCTAAATAAAGTTACAAAATTATATCCAATATCACTTATAGATTTCTGTAGCGTGAAGTTTTCGAAAATAAAGATACTGACGAATTTTCTATACCTATTACGCCCGGTTTCATAATACATGTGTAAAAGTCCCTTTAACCAAAGTCTACTTTGAGTTAAAGCTGACTTCAAGGTGGAGTTAAAGTAAATGCGTTTCATAATGGTATTGGGATGTCACTTTAGCTAAAGTTAATTTCCATGTAATGTTTCTGTGTTGGTTGCAATGTATTATAGTTTCTTTTTCAATTTTACGAGTTTCTATTGGCTTTCCTGATAGTTTTACGCGCCTTTTATGTTTAACAATATTGTCTAACTATAGCTTGAATTCGCTTTAGATATTGATAGTGATAGTTTATTATTAAATATATTGTACAAAATGTGTGACCACAAAGAAAAGGGAAAAAAGCAAAATAGAACTAATTTTAGCAAGGAGGAATTGTTGCTCGTGCAAGAAGTGGAAAAAGAAAAACTGTATATAGAGTGCAAAACAATAAACAAGATTTCAAGTGCCGAAAGCTTTGAAAAATAATTAAGAGACTATAATTATTATATCCTATAAAATGTCGTTGACTTTGTAGGAAAAAGCATGGGAGAGGAGGATAACTGCGAAGTACAACAATAAAACTTTCCAATGCACGAAGCTGTGACCAGCTTAAGCCAAAGTATAGCACTTTGATATATAACTTTGGTATATATGGAATAACTCCTTAAGAGAACAGTTAATTAATTGTGTTCAATTTTTTGTCAGTTGTTTAAGAAATTTGTTTTGTTTGATACAACTATCAGATATACAAAAATAAAGCAATGAAAACATTTAAATTTACTTTTATTAAATAAATATAAGACTAGAAAGCAGAAATAAATAATTTACAATATTAATATATGTCTGTACTTGCACTCGTAAAAATACAGTTATAGATGAGATAAATTTCATTTCAAAAAATTTAGTATGGCTTATCATTATATTACTTATACATACTTTCAATATAAAGTTTCATGCTATGGATTTAGCAAACAACCTTTTGAAGTATTCCGGTGAGACAATAATTTCAATTTCATATAACATGTGTAGTATGAAGAAGAAAATATATGTACATATTACAAGTTATTAAATGTTTACGATTAACAAACGCTCATTCCCAGCCTTCCGTTAAAATTATTAATAACTGCCTTTATGTTATCTGCTTCATGCACATTTAAATCAGCCTCCCATTCATCTGGTATTTCCCTTTGCATCTTTTGCAATATTGTGTAGTATGACTATATGCATTCTCCACTAAAATATATCATTTATTAGTAGTGATACAATAACTTCATGATAATACCTACCAATTTGTAGGAAGTGAAATTAAATGTTCGATTCTTAGTTAGTCTGAATCTATTGAAAAATTTATTGTCATTGAATATTGAATTTATTCAAACCGATGTGAGGTTATACCGTACTTGTCGTTAAAGTAAATAGTTAAAGTTGGTTAAAGCGGGAAAATCGTGACTTTGGCTTAAAGTGACTTTGTCGTTCACTTTAAAGTTAAAGTGGAATTATGAAACCGAAATTGAGATCTAAAGTCAACTTTGAAATTTAAAGTTACTTTAACTTGATTATGAAACCGGCCGTTAGTTTTACATTATTTTTAACTCGCTTATAAATGTCAGTTGTAGGTATTTTATCTTGATAAATGTAAAATAGTGGAGGAACTAAAAAAGCTAGTATTATTTATGAATCATATGTAATGTTCTTGTTTAAGTTTGTATTTATCTAATAGTTATCAAAGCATACCAGAGAATGTGTACAATTTTATCAAATGTAATACAAAATAAATTAAGTAAATTTTACAAAATGAAAATATACATTAATTAATTTTATAAAGTTAAATCAAGGTTACTAGATAATGCTCTCAATTTTATGAAATGTAAAATAATATAAATAAATGTTTAATCAAATACCTACTCAAAACCGAAACAACGATTTCTGTATTCCGAATATCGCTCGTAAAGTGAATCCCCACCTAAACAAAGTAACTCCGCCCTGTCTTGGATTGCAAGGATATATCAAATATTTGACTGCAGGTGGCGTACTAAAACAGTGCCAAAAATGCATTTCGTTCTTATCAAATTACAAATTTATTTAATAAATACAAAAAAAAATTGCTAGAAATTAATGTTCACAATAATATTTTATACGTCGGTACGCATTTTATTTTTCGATTGTCTATTTATATTTAATTTTTTATAACAATTAATAAAAAATTGAAAAAACAAAATACTTAGGGATGTGTAGATTGAGATTATAAGAATATTTCATCTAAATTATTTTTGCATAAAATTTAAAGGTAACCTGTAATCTGTAAATATTTGAAAATGTACCTATACAGCACCCTTAATTACACATTCTTTTGTAATGAAATCCTAAAGTTCATGAAAATCACCTTATTTTTACTAAACTTTGTGGTTATTTACTTCAAAATTCAACAAGTTAGGAAACTTCCTTGAAGTTTTACCTACAACATCCCGCAATTAGAAATATATTATCTTGTCGACTAATTAAGTAATATTGTTAAAATGTAGACCTTGCTGAAGCGTGTAAATGCTGGAGTTAGTTTTCTATCCTTCACATGCGATCTCTATCGCCGTCGGACCTCGGCAGACATCTGGTTTTACGAGTGTCGAAATGTAAAATAAAAAAAAACATCTGGAGATTTAAATTAAAATCCCAATATATTTCAGTTCAGTGGTAGTTTGAATGACTGACTACGTGTTAGAAAATTACAATTTATGTTCTCTTGTATGTTTTTGTGAGAAGAATGGGTAATAAATCCAAACTTTGTCTTTCCAAACCCAGGAAAAGTCGACGTAAAATGGGTAAATTGTTCAGGTAAATTTAAATATCAATTGTTACATTCGCATAAATAACTAATTACACTGGTAATAATTAATAAGTAAATAACACATATTTTAGTCTCAAAAATATTTAATGTAGACACTACATAGTGTATGTTTCACCACACAGGTGATGAAAATATACAAATTCAACTGTTGTCCCAATATAAGAAATACATATGTCGACAATCGACATATCCTATTTTGGCGCTGGAATCGTCGAAAGTTCAGTGGCGTCGGTTCTAAAACTGCATACGAGCAACTGTCACAATTCTAATTAGCGTTTGAGTTTTTCGTGTGTTATTTATTATCCACCGTTACCCAATTTATATTAAGAAGTGTCTTTTTTCAAGACAAGACGTTGCGTACTTTGGTCAGAGTGGTAAGTTGCATTGAATACAGCAGTGCGATATAATTATATTATGCGTCTCTTGTGAACAGATTATAGGTTATGATGGCTGAAGCAAAAGCAAGCTTATCAACACCCAACACCAAAGAAAGTTGGCGTGAAAGGAAAAATAATTCACAGCCAGGGAAGGGAAATCATTGCCAACGTATTAAAATTTATGAAGGAAGAAGCTGGAAATAATACTCCAACGATACCATTGTCTCACTACAAAGAGAGGTTACTTGCAGCAACTGGAATTTCCGACATTACATACAGAAGTATTGTCAAGGAAGCTGGGGATGTAGATGCAGGAAGGGTTACTTCTTTTAGTAGTCCTGGCAAAAAACGAAGTCGCCCTAGTCCAAAAAGCACCCTTCGTACTGAAGAAAAACAAACTATCCGTACTATTGTACACAATTTTTATATACATGAAAGAAGACGACCAACCATAAGAGGTACCAAAATATAAACTCCTTTCTGTTAATGTTTTTATAATAGCATTATTTTATTTATTATAGGAATTTATGATAAAATTCTTGAAAATGGCATACCCTTCGAAGGTGGATTAACCACACTCTCAAATGTTTTAAAAAAGATGGGATTTAGGTATGTACTCATGCAGCAGATCAGTTTACGACAGCAAATTTATGTATTTATGTACTTGTAGATGGCAAAAAACTTCTGATAAACGGAAATTATTGATGGAAAGCTATGATATAGGTACGTGCTAAACGCATAAAATATCTACGCCAACTACAAGGTTACCTGTATGAAAGCAGGTCAATAGTATTTACAGATGAATCATACATTCACAGTTCCCATACACAGCCGAAGAGAAAATATGGGCTATTGTTAAAAACTGGGTTGCAGCTAGAAATGTTACTTTCAAGTTAGCCGATGTAGAGGCATTAGCCCGAAACAAATTTGCTTCTATAACTTGTGAAGAATGGGCATCTGTTTGCAATCATGTTGATAAAGTCGTAGCAGACTACTTGGAAAAAGAGCACCTGCTGGATAACATTACAGAAGAGCTGGTGTTTATTGTAAATACTGGTGAATCAGATACCGATGAAGATCTGTATGATGATGATGATTCTGAAGATCATGCTAATAATTCGTTATTGTAATTTTTTGTATGCCTTCAATTTTTAATTATATGTTTTACCATATAATATAATTTACTACACATTGTAATTCATATTTTATTCCTGAATAAATAACAATAGCTATTTCGACGGACTTTTTAATTCTTAACAAATGTATATATTCTTGTTTACTATAAAATTTTCTTTGAATGCCTAGGAATTTGAATGAAATAATTTTGTATGTTTTAACCATAGCTACGTTAGATGTAATTCAAAAACTTGGTTGTCATTAAACGATATGTTGCAAAATTCAGTCCAATATTTTTGCCTTTTGAGTCCATGTTCCATGTATATAATTCTGCAAATCAATAAGTATTTTATTATTATCTAATAAAAAACTTTCTTAAATCATTGAAATTCGCAATGTAATTATAATTACCTGTGATTTATATGAACACAAATGGTTTTCCAAATATTGATGTACCCATGTTGTAATAATATAAATTACACAATATAATTACTACATATTTAAACTTATTACTATTCTGCAGTAATTTCTATTATTGACGTGTATTTTCTGTCAAATATTACTACCGCTGTACCTTTTATTAGCTTAAAATACCTCCGCCACTGACAGCGTTAGTTCGCGTTATTCTCGTCGAAGATATGATGACGACATATGTATTTCTTATTTTGAGACAACTCTACAATGGAACTTATAAATACAGATAATAGATGACACAATTATTGTTGATAGGAATTACTGTTTTAAATGTAGTAGGGGGGAGCTATTTTGGTCCAACTGATCGTTTAATATTATACCTAATTTACTAAATTTATTTATTTCTAAACTTTCCAGTAAGTTAAGTTTTTTTTACTTTTTTCTTGAATATGTAAAATTTCAAATTGTTTGTTAAATTTATGATTCAATTCCAGGCAGTGGTTAGCAAAGGTCGAGTCTGTTTTCTTTTGTGCGTTTTGTCTTTCTTATTGTTAAGAGTTCTTAGTATGGAGTTATTGGTTTTGAAAGAGGTTGATTCGTTATTCGCTTTCTTAATAATAGTCCATACTTTATTTGAAATGTTCCCAAGTATGTGATAAGATTGTAAGTAGAAGGTATGGTTTTTGTTTTGGGGTAAATTAAGGAGAATGTTTTTGACTCTAGTTGTTTGTTTAAAATGCCTTTTATCGTGTCTATCGAATACATATTATTGACAGCTATCGTGAATATTTTTTTTTCTAATTCAGAGTTTTCTTGACTCGTGGGAATGTTAATTAATCTGTGCATCATAGACTGATAAGCTGATAATTTGTGAGTCATAGAATGAAAAGATCTTGCATGAATTGTAGTATCTGTCTGTGTCGGTTTGTGATAAATCGAAAATTCGTGTTTGATATTATTGTGTGATACGGTTATGTCCAGGAAATTTATGCTTTTATCGACGACTAAACAATAAAGTATGTATTATATTAATCAATATTGGCTAATAATAACACTCATAATACCCGTAGGGAATAATGAAATGCGACCAGTGAATAATGGGCCATAACGTTACCATTATTCACTGCATTCCGCCAATAAGAACATATAATGGGCCATAACGTTACCATTATTCACTGCATTCCGCCAATAAGAACATAACGTTCCTAACGTTGTCATAGTAACGATAGACAAGTCCGGCCATTTTACTGACTGCCTAACCATCAAACGTCATATTGATATAGTAATCTGACATTTTCGTTTACTTATTTTGATTTTTTTTAGTAATTTTCAGTTAGTCGTCGATAAAGTAGTGTATACTAACTCGCAATAATGACTATTATTCCCTCGAGCTGAGTTACTCCCTCGCCGCTTACGCGGCTCGGGAGTAAATTCAGCTCTCGGGAATAATAACTGTCATTATTGACTCGTTGTATAAACTACTATTATTTACTTCTATTTCCGAGGTAAATTTTATATTAGGGTGAATAATATTAATGTGGTTGTGTAACGATTTTAGTTGTCTGTCGGTACCGTTAAAGCAGACTAATACGTCGTCGACATACCTGTACCACTGTACCAATAAATGCAATGTCTAAATAACGGGTGTGTGCTAATGATTTTTTCTAATTCTTCCATAAATATTTCTGATAATAGCGGACTTAATGGATTTCCCATGGCCAAACCTTTAGTTTGTTTGTAGAATTCGTATTGAAATTGACAATAATTTTGTTCTAAGCACATTTCTAGGGAACTTAAAAGTTCCGTTTTTATAATGGGATTAGTTCTATTCTTCTCGAGTTTTACAGTAATTAAGTTTAATATGTCTTTGGGTGGTATACTCGGGAACAGATTTGTGACGTCAAAAGACATTAATTTACTGTTGTTAGGTATTTTTAATTTAGAAATGTTCTTAATTAATTCGGAAGAGTTCTTTATAGCAAATTTAGGCTTGAATTTTGTATGTTCCCGTATTAGGGGGATTAGATATTTTGAAAGATTTGAACAAAGAGCTTTTACATAAGAAACGACAGGACGTATAGGTCTATTCTCTTTGAGTAATTTAATTAACCCGTATAGTTTGGGGGGCTGTGGATTCATATTAGATAGTTTGAAACTTTGAGATTTATTGAATAGGGCTTCTGACTTATTTATTGTTTGTTTTACTTGTTTTTGAAATTTTGTGGTGGGATCTGATTTTAATTTTATGAAAGAGTTGATATTAAGAAATTCCTCAACTTTGTGTACATATTCTGTCTTTGTAATTGCGATTACTGTGTTGCTTTTATCAGCTTTTGTGAAAATAATTCTGTTATCCATTGTTTTTTTGTTTGATCGTATTTAGTATTTTTTTACTAATATTTTTTGGCAGAATTTGGTGACTTTCTATAAGGTCTTTTGCTAGGTATTTATGAATTACGTTGTCCTTGTGTTTACTAATAGATAGGTCTGCTTCTACCGCCAAATTTTCTAGGTGTTTTTTGTTAGTATCAGTTTTAAGTTAAAATGAAAACCTCTGGATAAAAGGTTAATTTCTTCAGATGCCAATAAATACTATTGATGCTATAATTCAAAGGTTTGTGAACAAAATTGTGTTTACTGGTACGTAGTTTGTCCAGCTTTTTTATTTGGGTTAAGAATTTTTTGTATACTATGAGATTAATTTTATCATGAATAGTTTCGTACAAAATTAATAAATTAAAATGAAGTTTCAAGAAGTAACTCTCCAATCAATCAATTATTTAATTACACTGGCCTACAAAATTAAGCTTTCGAAAAGATATTCTGTTTTTATGACTAATTTGCATAATGTTAAAGCTCTCAATGCAAAAACATCATAAATTTTTGTAATTAACAATGTTTACACATTTAGATTTTTTCGAAGTATCGACACTTTTTACTTTCTTATACGTAGTATAAGGAAGTATTGTGATGATGAAAATTTTCGACCTCGAGATTTTTGCAGATGTCCACGTTTTGGAATCCCCTAATACCAAACAAGTGGTTTTTAAAAAATGTCTCCCCCCCCTCTCTCTAAAATATTGGCAAAACCGAATTTTCCCAATATTTCGTCAACTACTAGGTTTAAACAAATTTATACAAAATTCATAATAATATGTACTTAAAATTAAAATTGACAACAATTTTATTTAAAAAGTTTTTCGAAATTCCTACCGGCGCAGTAGGTCTTTTACTCCTATCGAAAATCAGTTTTTTGCGAATATTTCGCAAGTCATGCTTTCTAGACAGGCACGTTACGGATATAAAAGTATTTAAAACATAATTTTTAATATCTTTTGTTTACAAAAAATTTCAAAATTCAGACCGGAAGTATCACTTTTACTCTTACCGAATAGCGATTTTTTGCAAATATGTCGTAAATTATGCATTCTATATATATTTATCAAGAGTACAATAGTAGATTGTTGTATTAGGATTAAAAATGTCTCTTTTTTCGACGAGTACAATTTTACATTTGCGAGGCGGAGCGTAGCGTAGCCAAGCGAATGTAAAATTGTACGAGTCGAAAAGACATTTTTAATCCGAATGGAACATGCTATTTTTTCTCCAACCGAAATCATGCATTGCGATAATAAAACGAAGTCTATTTTTTTATTTAACCGAAATCATGCACTGGGATAATAAAACGAAGTAAGTAAGTAAGTTATATCGACGTTGTCATGGATATGTTGTCAAACATTAGTCATACATTAGTTGTCATTGCGTTCATTTATGAATACTTTTTTATCCTAGGATTAAAAATAACCACTTTTACTTCCTAGGATTAAAAGTGAATATTTTTGTTGCTTAGATACCACTTTCTTGAATCAGTATGGAAAATGACAACCTTAGATACTCCTGACAGTCAAAATATGTCATACTTTTTTTACGGTTGGAGAAAATAGTATATTATGCAACAAGCATTTAATGATAGCTATTACGACACGAGTAAAAAAATTACAATACGAGCCGTAAGGCGAGTATTGTAATGAGTACGAGTGTCGTAATAGCCATTAAATGCGAGTTGCATACACTATTTTTTCTACGACCCCATAATAAAACATATTTTTTGAATAATCCATTTCATAAATTGAGGTTAAAATTTTCCGTACGTTTTTGTGAATTTGGCTGGTAATAAATTGTTCGTGGCTACTAAGGCTTGTTCCATAAGTTCTGGTGGAGTCAATTATTACATTTCACTGTCATTATCCCTCATTTTTACCGTTTATATTTTCAAAAAAGCACAAATTTTAAGTACTTACTTGTAAATTGCAGAGAACTGTCACATTTATTTAATTTGTATATCTGTCAGATATGCAGTCGCCATATTGAATATTGTTTGAATATTGAAATGTCGCATTCTTATTGGATATAAACTTGTATCGTAATGAAAAATCTGTGTTCCTATTGGATATAAACTTGTAACATAATGAAAATCTGTACCGTAATGAACATCTTTATAGTACAGGTTCGGCATATCTAATAATACAATTACAGTATGGGAGTAGAAAAAAGTATTTAGTGCTAGCTTTGCAATATTTTTTGTATAAATAAAAACACTTTTACTCTTAGGGAGTAGCACTTTTTTTTCGAATATCTTGCAAAGTATGCATTCTATAGCGATTTATTAAGAGAATAGAAGTACTTAGAATAGGATTTTGAATAATTTTTGTGTAAAAAAATTCTTAAAATTGTATAGTATTGAAACGCTCATACGTATTAGAAAGTCGTGTGGTAGCCACACCTAATTTTTGAGTAACGGTTTTATGTACGATTCCTACCAGAATTTCCATAAATTTTTCATACGAACTATTCACATCGTTCAGTAATAAAACTAGAGACCAATCAATTTCTCGCAATTCTTCTTTGATTCAATTACATTAACAATATCGCATTTCATTTCGTCCACAGAATTATTACATTTAAATACGTCGTCCAACTATATTTCCACACTTCATTGGAAGTAAATGTTTTATTTGATTTCGATCATAATTCCAGAAAAAAATACATCACCCCAGAACTAATTGAGTACGCAGACGTCGACATAAAGGAGGAGCCGATTAACGACTTTTACTGTGATCAATCGTTTATCCCAGAGAATCATGTAGGCTGTGTGAATAGTTTCCAAGAACCGTCTACGTCGCTGGCAACCACTGTCTGTCCCACCGACACTTCCACGTCCTCTGACTGCGCGGCTCCAAAAGAGGAACACAATGAAATCGACATATCGCGGATGATTTCGTCGCTTTCCTCCGAAATAAGGAGCCTGATCGAAGAAATATCGGGAACGACCAGCGATGCCCATTTTTGCCGTTCGGTCGCGTTCGAAATTGAAAAGATGGATGAAGACAGCAAGGATCTGGCGAAAACGGCCATCTGGCAAGTGATATATAAAATTAAGTCCGCAAAGAAAAAGAATGTTGAATTAAATTTTGAGGATTTGTTCAAATAAAAAGCTTTTGAATCGTTTGAATTGTTATTATTTCGCAATCCAGTAAATAACATGTTGCCTGACCGATTGTTTTCAACGTTCACTGAAAAACCCATGCATTTACGATAAACCAACATACAGTTAAATAAACTATGCATTTATTTCCTTTAAGGTGGCCATCTAGCCCATCTCAATTACATTACAAACATGTTGCGAACATATCGCACCAGAATCCGTTAGTAAGCAACAAAATTACAATTAAAAAATAGGAGCATAATCTACAAACTTATCTCCAGGGGACTGGGTAGTTTTAATAACGGAAGTTTGTTCGATTAATGTGGAAAAAGATGTTAAAAAACAGGAAGTTTTTATACCAAAAATCTGCTACTTTATTTCGTAATTACTTGGAATATATAGATAATTGCCAGATATTATTAATACATGACGAAAAAGCTTTGTACTCTGGCATAGTTAAAGTTCATATGGACAAGGAGTACAGAAAGATAAAATGTATGTATAATATGTGTTACAAATAAATACATTAATTAATTAACTCGAAAATTAATGCATAATGACGTATTTCTACGCGCTCGCAGCTGACGTAATAGAAAATTCAAAAAAATTATATGCAATGGTTTTAGAAGTATACTTTTTGAGAAAAGAACCTCAATAACTCAAACTTAAAAATTTAATGAATTAAGTTCGAATTCCGGCAACTGGTCGGCCAAAAGTTATTTAGGTACTTATACAAAATTTTTAATCTATTCAATTCTGTAATAAAAATTACTTACATATGTAAGAAATTTAATTTGTTCAATATTCTTCAGATTTTGTTTTTAATTATATTTTAGTAATTTATTATTAACGTGGAAAATCCACACTGTCTTTCTATTATTAACGGTCAAAAAACGAATTTGAATAAATACTTGGCGAGATACTTTTATAAAAAAAACTATTTATCTACAAGAATAAAAATATACTGTCTCTGTGAGATTAGATTTTTTAGGCAAACGTTGTTCCAAACTTACTTCTGAATACTTCTGTATTCATTAGTTTTGAAAAAACCATTGACAAGATACTCGGTAACTATGTTTTTCATATTCAAGTGTTACTTCTCATCCACCAATCTAATCCTTCCAAGTAAGACATTGTACATGCTCAAGTTACATAACAAAACACAAAATTTACCAACTTTGCCAAACTCAAACCTACTCTATATTCCAAATACTAAGCGAAATACCCATGGTGACCGTCAAAATTGAATCAGCCTATATATTCCTTTTTCAGAAATGCAATAATCATAAAAAATACCTATTTATTATCTAATCAAATAAGTAAAGCACATAGATCTACATCTGTATTTACAGACATTTAATGTAACAGTATGTTATAGAATAACCTTTCCTATTATTCTTGTATGGGCGTTATTTCCATTTTTACAATTTAGGAAAGTTAGGGTAAATATCAATGATTTCAAAATAGACACATATTCTATTAAATCGTGTACGAGGTCATAAAATTCGTTTTTGGAGCTAACATTTATTTTTATATTACCTCAAATTCTCAAATACAAGTTGTCTGGTATTGGAAAACTACGACAAAAACTTCGCCACAAAAAAACGGTCTGGTTTGTGAATAATTTGATTGCAATCTAAGACATACGTTGCGATAGTATTGCCATCTTTTATCCAATAAATTTGTTTTACAAATTATACGGCTGTTACTTGCAACCAGATGGCTAATATAAATACACTTACTTATGCAACACATAATACACACCTAATGGTTGGAAAAGGACAGAGATATACCGTGGATTCTCTTTCTATCAGATGGCCACCTTAAGCGAATTGAGATCAACTAATCGTTTTAATCTGCGAAATAATTTTGTTAAAGAATATAGTAAATTGAACAAAATAATTTACTTGTACAAAGATTTAAAGAAAAAATGTTGTTGGATTAATTAGAATATGTAATATGTACAGTTAAAACAATGGTATCATGTGTGTGTAAACTTCTTGGAGTTAAGATATATTTTACTTGAAGAACGTTGTAACGGTACGGCACAATTTATTAATTTTAATGATTTTGTAAATTTCAAATACAATATATATAAATTGTATTTTAAAAAGTATGTATTAGAAATCAAAAGATATATTTATTTCAAGCGTCAGTTGTTTGTTTGTTAAAGCCTACGTAGATGATGATGTTATTTTGTGAATGCTTTTCTTTGTATTTGTATTAATATATGAATGAATTCTTGATTTCTACTACAAATATTATTTAAATTTATACAATAGTGTTTTATTGAATTGTGCCACATAATGCCTGAAGACTATTTATTATCGATATCTTTTAACCTGGATCGACCTGAGGAAAATTAACTGGGCTAGTCAGGTAAGAGATTCAATTACTTATTTTATTTTATTTAAAATTTACTAAAGTATAAAAGGACATTTAAGGGTTCATTTACAATATGGCTACCAATCGTGGAGCCATTATATCATGTTATTATTAATTTTATAAAAGGGGACCGTTACAACGTCAAATATTTAGTTAAAGTTCACATGGAGAAAGAGTGCAGAATGATAAAATTTATGTATAATATGTGTTACAAATACATTAAATTAAGAAAATAAAAAGGTTGAATTTCCATCACTGGTACCAATAAATCCATATGCAAAATGAAAAATATACACATAGGGAAGGAAAAAATAAAAATCCAAATAATTAGTAATTATTGTATATAGTTAAGTCGCTCTCGCAACCGACATACGCCACTAAATTAAAATGGCATCCAATTTGAGATGTTGCAAAATTTTACCTGTCAAGTAATATAACCTACAAAAGCCATTTCAGGACTGTCATAAATAAATAATATTCATCTAAATATTTTAAAATTGTCAACAATGCTTGCCTCCTAAACAGTATAGCCAAATGTTCATGCTTCAGAGAAATATAAGGCTACTTCATTAAAATAATAATTTAGAAGGGTTACAAATTTATTATTTTGTTAAAAATGAATAATGCAGCACTTTGATTATTTCTTATCATTGAATTATTATTATATATTTGAAATACATACCACCTCCACCACAATAATAAAATAATTTATTTGTAAAAAAATATTTAAAAAATTATATATATAGTGTCCCGAGTTTCGAACTTCGAAATCTGGTCACCTTATTACAAGTCTAAATAATTAATGAAACACAAGGCAAAACAACAGAACGTAACAATTATCAATCAATGAATGCATATAATTTTAGGTTAGAATTTTCACAAATAACCCGCTTTTATATTTCGTTGATTGAGGACGATTCGTAATCGGTAAACTTCGTATATCTACTAGCGCTAAGTATTAGGAATAGGAACTAAAATAAGAATTCAAAACTGAGTCTGCGAGTCTCGAACATAACAATACACGCAAGGGACATAAATCTGTCCTGACAATGACATCGGACGCTAGTTCCAATTTTTTACGCTAGTGTCGCATGCTTACCTTAAATTCCGAATACTCGAAGATTTTCCTAGCGCACAGTGCTGCCTCTCGCAGTCCTTCCTGGAACTGCATCGCCGCACGCGCCAATTTAAAATCAATATCGGTACTTCTCCAAACGAATTCATTTCGAAATCATGCGCAAGAGTAAAATTACTTTCGAGAAGTAAATCGCGAACATTTTCAAGAGATGATTTTTCTAACGTAAAGCAAAACGCGTTTCGCATCATCCGAAAGATCAGAAGAACCCGGTTGGCGTCGTAAGATGCTGATGGTGAGTGATAATTCGAACAAATCGATAGTCTAGTTGAAACATCTTCGTGAGCCGACCAACATGGATGAAAATTTAGATGCAAGCGGCTATTCGAAACTGGGAAAGGCCAAACGGGATAGCGATTTCCACGTTAGAAACGGTTTTCCCAATTTGAATCTATCACCCCCTGCCGATGTGTATAACTTGGTGTATCTGTCTTTCGTGTTAGGTGGTGCGGGATTTCTTTTTCCATACAACAGGTAAAAACTTTAACGGTGCACTCAATTACGCACTTCTACATTTGGAATTATTTTGGTGGAAATTCGTGGGGAATTACGAAGGTAAATTCAATCTGTTTAATTGCAGTTTCATAATGGCAATGGATTATTTTAAAATAAGATATCCGGGTACACCTGTTGTCTTTGACATGTCCTTGGTGTATATCGTGGTTGCTTTCATAACGGTGTTAGGAAACAATTTGCTCGTGGAGACTTGCACGTTGAATTCAAGGATAAATTTCGGTAAGTAATCTAGCTAGAGGAATGCTGGTTCGAAATTTTGAATTAAGATTTCTTTTGAACTACCTGCCTCCTGATACCTATTTGACCTTTATCAGTTCCTTGGCCAAGAAGTTGATCAACCGAAAAATGACGACAATTGCTGTATTAGATCACTTGTCTAGTTGAGTTGATCAATTTTTTGGCTAAGAAGTTGTTGACTTTGATGTTCATTTTTTTTAACTTGATCAACATTTTACTGGTATTATATAAAATATAAATAAATTATTATTTTAGAACCCATACCTTCGTGATATACAATAAGCTTAATGAAATTTTTTCTACCAACACTTTTGCTGTCTTAGTTCTACTAATCCACCAAATATCTCGGTCAAGAAATGAACAAGTGTGACACAGCTAAAATTAACAATAAATTGCACAAGAAACTGACAACGATTTCTTGGGTAATAAGTTGATAAGTGTAAAATAGCCTTTATACTTACTAAAGTAGAATTGGGGAATTTCTTAGCTGTGAAGGTGTTATCCTAGAACATGTTCTACATTTTCACCAACGTTTTACTTATTTCTAGAAAAACTTGTCTTATAAATAAAGTTTAATATCAACTGCGTCCAATCTAAATAATCATGTATGATCTTTCAGTAAAAGTATTGTGATTTAATTCATCTTACAGCAATTTGTTGCAAATTAATTCGTCTCAGATATGGCAATGGAAAGTGCAATATCCGACATCACTAAAATGTAATTGATAATTCAACCTAAACCCTCGATGCAGACTTTTCTTTTTTAACAAACTATTCCTACTTTTATGATTTTGTTACAAGTCATACATTTTACATATTTTTGGCAACTGCTAATTTTATAGGAATATATGTATGTACTGTACGTTGTATTACTGTTTTTTATTTTGCACAACGTTTTTGGTTGTTTCAATACCAATAAATAATCAATAAATTTGGTTCAATATCACTCAAGTTTGTTGCATTTTGTTATTTATTTCATAATGGAAATTATACCGCGCGATCATTTAAATTCAAAATTAGAGCAGTTTGTGAAATTTAAATTAAGTTGGTATATAAGTACCAATTTACAATAAAATTTGAATTGTCAAAGTGACGTTTCAAAATGTTTGATTTAGAACATAAGATTTTTCTTACTGAAAGTTATTTTAAGAACGCCGAACGACAAGAGAATGGTGAATGGACATATTCAGTACCGCACTGCATCAATGATTTTCAAAATGCCTTCCCTAATTTTCCTGCGGATTATCAAAAATTAGTCCAAGAAATTTACACATGTGTGGCGAAATTTCGTAATGTTGGAACTGTAGGTAGGAAAGCTGGTAGTGGCGCGCCCAAAAAAAGGACTCCCTCCTGAGATTTTGGCAGATGTTGCAGAAAGAATAGAACAGTCTCCCAAAAAATCTCTTCGCAGATTAGCCCAAGAAATAAACCTTTCATATGGAACTTGTCAAAAAATTTTAAAAGAAAATTTAAATCTTTATCCCTATAAGATTAACGTCGTTCAAGAGCTATTCCCTCGAGCTTTTCCTGTACGAATAGAATACTGTCAGTGGTTTTTGAATAATTTAAATAACAACAACACTTTGGATTTAACATTTTTTTCTGACGAAGCATGGTTTCACCTATCCGGCTATATAAACAAACAAAATATGCGTATTTGGTCTTCGGAGAATCCTCATGAGTTTATTCAATCGCCTCTCCATCCGCAGAAAATTGGTGTTTGGCTAGCGGTTTCTAGAAGGCGTATATTTGGTCCTGTGTTTTTTGAAGGAACGTTAAATGCTGAGAGATATCGAAATAATTTACTTGAACCGTTTTTACAAAATCTTCATGATGACGAACTTTTACATGGGTATTTCCAACAGGACAATGCAACAGCTCACAAAACATGGGAAAGTATGGCTCGAATTCGCGAGTTTTATGATAATCGAGTCATTGAATTTCCGCCTCGCAGTCCGGACCTAACGATTCTTGATTATTTCATTTATCCGTATCTGAAAAACACAGTTTACAAAAATAACCCACAAAATCTTGAAGAACTACAAGAGGCAATTTCTAATGCATGTAACGCTATAACCGTTCAGATGTTGGCAAATGAAAATATGAAACGGAGGGTTAACAGTTGCATTGCAGCAGGGGGAGAACACTTTGAACACCTTTTGTAATTCACAATAAAACTAATTTATCTTGTAATGCTTTCATTTCCATTAAATTTAAATCGATTACACATAAGATTCACAAATGTCACAAAGTATAACATAACCGCAAATTTCAATTAATCAATAATTAACATTCTGGACAACCTAATAAAAAAAATCCCGCTTGCTATAATTTAGAATTTAAATGATCGCGTGGTAAATATGTGCTATGTAGATAGAAATTCTCATATGTAATATTCACAAAATAAGTGCCTACAGTTTATTTACAAAAATGAAATTTTTAATTATAAAGAATATGATCTTTAAAAAATAAAATAAGGGCAAAAAGCACAAACAACAAATTCAAATGTAGAAAATGGCGCCAATATTATTAGAGCAAAATATACTAATTTAGATCAAATGTACTAGGAAATATGCTGCCAACTTTGTACAATAAATCCTTAAACACTGTTTAGATCAAAGATTTTGTAACATAATAGAGGAAGCATGAGTGCAGTTTGTAGGCGAGGTAAGTGGTCGCAACAACTGCAGGTGGGGTAAGGGGAATTGATACGATTATAGTCCTAAAGGTAGTCAGACTTCGTGCTGTCATTGGTCGAAATGTGCTCGTACTTGGTTCGTATGAGCACGACATTTCGACCAATGACAGCACGAAGTCGGACCACCTGAAGGACTATAATCGCTTGGCAGTGTATCAATTCCCCTTACCCCACCTGCAGTTGTTGCGACCACTTACCTCGCCTACAAACTGCACTCATGCTTCCTTTATTATATTACAATCTCTTTGGTTTAGTTAACCGGGTACTTTAATCGGTGTTGCAAAAACAGGCCCTAAAGTTGTTTATTTTGGGTTAATTTTACAATGCGATTTTTCCACCAGGGCTGGTTTTAAAGTTGGAGTTTAAGCCGATCTTACTTAAGCCTAAGCTTGAGTTTAAGCCCGAGCTTAAACCAACACGAGGTTTAGAGTTATCTTTGGAGTAGGTGTTAAGTAAAGCCGGACTTTATGAGGAAAGTTGACGGTTGGTATTGCAAAAACCGATAATTGCAGATAACCGATAATAGTAGATATATTTCTGAGAAGATTAAATACTACTTTATATTCTAATCATAAAAGATCCATTAGATAAGATAATATGAGCAGTTAACAGCATGCAATAAGAAAAACAACGGAAAACTTCCCTTAGAGTTATTGAAAATATTTCAAAAATATTACAAAATTATTTTAAGTTTAGCAGATTTAAGAATCATTCTGACATTCAAATGCGAAGTTTTAAAAATGTTAAAAATACGTCATTATTTTTATATAAATTGTTTTCTTGATTTTTTTCAAGTGTCGGTTTTTCAGAGATAGTACTAATCACACATTTTAATAAGACCATTAGATCCATTGCTTTCAGTAATGTAAAGGCTCTTTTACAGTTTTATATTCTAATCATTTGTCTATTAATTATATTTGCGTTAATTCATTCCTTAAATATGGAATGATATAAACGATATGTATGTGTTGCACTTCAATAATGGTTTCTTTAAAAGTCTAAACATCCCGCTCACGTTTTCATGTTATTGTTATTAACTTATTAAAATTTAACTGATTGCGAAGATTGATACTGAACACGTGCTGCGGTCGAGTTTTTTTTTTTTTTTGGTGGTTCGACCTTCAATAACAAACGGCTATAAAACACAATTTCTTTGTTTTATTTGCAATTGCTAAGAGATATGAAAATGTATATTCGAATATCTCAAATTTGAATAATTATTTGTTATATTTTATAATCTTTTGATACATAATTAAACAATTCGAATCAAAACGGTGACACTGACGATACTAGTTCTGATAGGTGACGCAAATTGTAGGTACCCGCCTAATGGCGTCTTGTGCAAAAGTGTATTTTTTCTACTCCCATACTTTAATTGTATTATTAGATATGCTAAACCTGTACTTTAATGATGTCCATTACGATACAGATTTTCATTACGATACAAGTTTATATCCAATAGCAATACAGATTTTTCATTACGATACAAGTTTAAATCCAATAGGAATGCGACATTCCAATATTCAAACAATATTCAATATGGCGACTGCATATCTGACAGATATATAGATTAATTAAATGTGACAGTTCTCTGCAATGTACTATAGTAAGTATTTAAAATTTGTGCTTTCTTGAAAATATAAACGGTAAAAATGAGGGATAATGACAGTGAAATGTAAAATTTGAATCCACCAGAAATTATGGAACAAGCCTTAGTAACCACGAACAATTTATTACCAGCTAAATTTGCAATAGTGTACGGAAAATTTTAACCTCAATTTATGAAATGTAATGTTCAAAAAATAATGTTTTATTATGGGGTCGTAGAAAAAATAGTGTATGCAACTCGCATTTAATGGCTATTAAGACACTCGTATTCATTACAATACTCGGCTTCGCCTCGTATTGTAATTTTCGTACTCGTGTCTTAATAGCTACCATTAAATGCTCATTGCATAATATACTATTATAGTTACATTTACTAGTTTATTTATGACAGATGCCCACATAATGGTCGATTTGGTTTTCCTGGATTTGCTATATCTCCTGTCATCACTCTTATTACAAAGGCACTCTAATCAAAATGATTGTGCCCCTTTTGATATTTCTAACAAAACTTCTAATTTTTAGTTGGGAGTGTTTTATAAAATTATTATCTCTGTTTCCCTGAAGATTACAAAAAAAAACGAATTAAAAAGACTGTCTTTTATTTTATATCAATAGTGTGCGTCATTTATTTATTTACCAATGTAGTACATAAGTTTTCATTACAATACACTATAAATGAAATAATAAAGCTAAATGATTCGTATTTCCAACGTTGCTAAATGTTGTGATAACGTCCAATCACGCATATCTGCCCAGACTAAGCATTTGTCAAAGTAAAATGTTGTGGGATGGATTCTTTGACAGTACATCGGCAACTTTACAAGCGTTAAATGACAAGAGATTAAAAAAATGTCAGAACTTTCGACATTCAGTCGCGGCAATAAACTTTGGTCATGAATGCCATACAAAATTTTGACAAACTTGAAATTTCAGCTCATTGTCAATAATGACCATCAAGCTATCAACTATAAATTTTATTTTGAGTTCTCAAGAAATTTTCTAGTCATGGCACTAATTTCTTACATAAATAAAGTGAGAGCCATTTCTCTATAGTCCGTCTCAACCCTATTATGCAGTACAGGTTTAATAGGGATATTGCATCTCTTATTATCTTTAGTAGTCTCTTAATAACGACATCTTTATATCCGGTTGCCTTGTTGCAAGTTCTATTATGCAAAGTATATGATGGGTATATGAGTAATCGTTGCTGTCAATTGTCAGTTTTTGCCGTAGTGTGTAAACTTTTATATTGGCTTTAATTTATCTATATATAATTTCTGTAAAATCGTTCTTTTTAGCAAGCATATTATCTTTTTCAAGCATTTAAAAGTAAGTATGCATACCTAGATCTATAATTCTGATTAACGTGATAACCTATATACATATACATATACTTTTTACAGATTGCTACATGATATGAGTTTTGAATTTTAAAAAGTGGGACGAAAGAATATTCTTATTGAAAGAGATGACATCATTAGGTGGAGACATAAATACTTACGAGACATCAGAAAATTCAGAGACGAAGGTATAGTTTATCATTTAATTTGTTATACTTTTATGTTCATTACGCAATTTATTATTTGCTTGTGTTTGATTGTGATTGTTTTATTTTTAGGTAGAACTATAATATATACTGATGAATCATGAGTGAATGCAGGACACTCGGTAAATAAAAAGTGGACTGACGTTACTGTTCAAAGCAGTCGACAAGCTTTTACGTAAGGACTCAGCACCAAGTGGTCTTGGGCCTCGATTTCCATTAATTCATGCTGGAGGCGAGCAAGGTTTTGTTATTGGTGCTCAATGTACATTTCTTTGTAAGAAAAATACTGCTGATGTTCATAGCGAAATGGATGCAGATACATATAGAGATTGGTTCAAGAATAAATTGCTTCCAAATATACTAGAGAACTTGGTTGTTGGTCTCGATAATGCCTCATATCACACGAGTAAATTAGAAAAGTTTCTAGCAGTAGCACGGAGAAGACCAAATTATTGAATGGCTCACTGAGAAGAATATTCCACTTGATAATTACATGTTAAAAAGAGATTTACTGGCTTGTGTGTCAGAGGTTAGGTCTCAGTATGAGAGAAACAAAATTGATGAATTTGCAAAGAATAAAGGGCATTATGTTCTTCGGCTTTCACCTTATCATTGTGAATTAAACCCAATTGAAATTGTGTGGGCACAAGTTAAGCACTACGTTGAAATGCACAATACGACATTCAAACAAAGAGATATTGAATAATTAATTGTGAAGGGTTATCAGAATGTAGCAGTGAACAACTGGCGGAATTACATTGGCTAACTTGCCAACTTGCAAGACGATGTTGAAGAGTTTATAATTAACGTCACACATTCATCATCAGATCAAGATTCTTTAAGTGATGAAGAAAAATAAAACAATATGTGTAACTACTCCTTTGTATGGTCATGGTTAGTTTTTTCATAAATGTTATCATGTATTATTAACTTGTTCTTATAAATAGGAAAATATGTTTTTGCAAAATGAATTTGTGAGGAATTTGTGTCTTTAAATGTGTATAACGCAATGTAGGTTAACATATTAATATTCAATAAGACTATAAGGCCTTTCGTTTTACACGCGCTTCACTTCACTTATGACGTCAAAGTGAAATTCCACGGAAATGCTACTGCAAGTGACCGTTTCAGTAAAAGTGATACGCGTTATATTTACTTCAGATTTTGTTGAAGCGCTTCAGTAAAGTGCATCATAGAATGCATTTCCACATCACATAATTTTTAAAACGAAAGGGATTCGCAACTGAAGTGAAGTGAAACATCAGAAGCGCATGTAAAACGAAAGCCCTTTATATAAGTCATGTAACATATTAAAAAATAAAAGTACATTTTCTGTGTGGTTATTGTTATTCTTTTCATAAATATGTATTATTTAAGTTGTTTTTATAAATAGAAAAGTTTTTTATGAAAAATAAACTTGTGATTAACTTTGTCTTGGCCTGAATTTATAGTGGATAGTTGATTAAGATATCAATATTCAGTAACGAAGAAAATTGTATACCTTAAGTGTTTCTTTGAAATATTAATTCATCTACTCTGGCTTACAATATTCAGTTAGATTTTAAATAATTTTTTACAGAACAATCCCAAAGGATTATATAATTACAAATATTTTAACTAATCCATCTTCCCATATATTCTCCCCTTTTAGTGTTTCAAATGACTATTAATTTTTTGTATGCAGTATCGTATGCATCAATTGAATGACAAACTGTCGTATAGGTTATGTTTTGATTACAAAAAATGTCAGATATTGAACCGGAACTGTAACGATATTACACAATGAGACGATTTGGCAACCATGAAATCAATTCCCATAAGACCTGTACTGCATAATAAGGTTGAGACGGACTATAGTAGAAACAGGATTGTCTGAAGTCAGCTTCTAACTCCCAAAAACTACTATTTTTGACACATTACGTTTCCGTCAAATTCCTTTCAAACGTAACCAGCTAACGATTGTACTTATGTAGGGAGAGGAGAATTTAAGTTCTAAATGTAGCCGAAAAGACTATTCAAGATATAAAACAAATATAAATAAAGACATGGTGTAATTGAACATTTGCGAAGTAATCTTTAGTTTATGAATTTTGCGAATGTGACTAATGAAATCGGTGGTTAGCATTTCACTGATCACTTTAGCAATATTTGGCAACGTTGGAAATGTAGATCATTTACTCTTACTACAATCTTCTATGCGTAATTATTTTTTTGTACTCGCTTATCAAAACCTGTCATTTCACGATTCGATTTGCGTGCGTAAAAAGTCACTTTAAACACGAGTGCGTAAAAGTAAAGTTGGTACTACCCAGAACTTAATTAATTTAGTCACATTTTAAAATCATAAATCCCTAACCTTAATAATATGCTACCCAGTTCGTTGTTTTTCTATGAAAATAAAAGGAAATGAAATAGAAATTGTTATATTTGGAAGGTATGTAATTCAATGTCAGAACAGTAACAAATATTATATAAATTACCATTATTCATTCTTTTCAGAAATTGAAACGGAACAATTATTAAAAATTTTGATTGGGCAATTTTGACAACCAGAGATTGATACCCCAGGGATTAACTGGTTTGTTTGAATTGATCTTGATTGCGAAGGTAGAGTAACGTTGATTGTATTATTACATATATCTTGTATTTCAGATGTCGAACAAGTTGCAGGCGGAGTCGATATCTCTAACGGGGTCATTGTTTTAGCTAATTGAATTCTACTATGCAGAGAATTTTCGATATATCCTTCTGCAACCGTAGATGATTTCCATCCACCATGCCTTTTAATTGTAAGCAAGTCACCTCCTTGATTTGCCAACAATGTCGCTGAACTCCTTCGGAAACAGTGACCTGTGAAGTTACTTGCGCTATCAAGCTGAAGGTACTCAGCTATTCGCATTGGAATTTTGCCAATTGTATTAAGACCAACAGGTGAACAAACACACTTGCCATTGCGATATGTTAAAAAGAATCGATGCTGGTTGTCCGGTCTTAAATTTGCATATTGCCGAATTAATGTAATCCATTCGGGCTTAATGATAGCAAATGTACGGCTGTTACCTGTTTTAGTTTCTGGAATTGTTACGATAATTAAATTCGATTTAAATTCTATGTCTCGCAATGACATTTTGCAAAGTTCTTCACGTCGACACGCTCCAGAAATACCCAATATTAATACAGCCTATAAATACATATATATAGTGTTGTATGGAATTTAAATATACGGAAATGACTTTACCTTCATTAGTAGGAACAAAGAATTTGGTGCTTCAACAATAAATTTAGTAATTTGTTCTTCGGTTAATACTGCTGATTTTTTAGGCTGATGTTGCTTGGTTGTCTGTTTTAAATACGCTATGAGTTTTGCATATTTAGATATATCCGTATTATCATATATTATTAAGCATGATTTTAACATAGAATAAGTGGACCATAATGATTTATTTGATTGTAAATTTTGAAAATAAACTAACAAACAATTTTCGGAGTATTTTTGTATATTTTTAGATCTAGCCCAAGTTACGAATTTAGTATAAGTGTTTTTGTATACGTTTTTTGATTTTATGGGTAATAAATTATCCACTGCAATATTGGCAGCTTCGCGAATTTCAGGCGGTGTACATTGCATTTCATTATCAGAATTCATGTTGTTGGTGAGGTTTTTATTTTGTATGGAATTTTTTGAATTTGATAATTTTAAATTAAATGTCACTTCAAATAATCAATACTGCCAACTCAATTTTTTTTAATTAATATCAAGAGATTAGTAGTGTGTCATAAACGATAACGTATTTAACAATATGTATTATTATTATAGTTCTCGTACAAAAAATATTGTACAAACTTCGTGCGTGAAACATTTCGCGAATTCGTGTCCATAAAACGCTCGCCTTTCGGCTCGCGCTTTAAACTGGTCACTCATTCGCGAAATTTGATTTCACGCACTTGGTTCGTAAATAACTATTTCCGTTACCAGATGACATATGTGGTCCGAAAAAAAAAGGCCACTCAGAAACTGGTAAAACCGTTCAGTGTCTTTAGTTGTATACTTTTTTTTTTTAAACGTTACTCAAACCGATCATTGGCGTAGAATGCAAAATGTATTGCAAAAATAGTAAATTAAAAAAAATGATTAATAACAATGGAGACACAGCTCCACTTAAATTTCAAAAATACCATTTCCAATATCAAAATATCAAACTGCACTTCAAAGTTAGTATTAAAAAAAATCTAGCTGTTAACAGAGATTAACATTTTATTGTAGCACCACCGGAATCTATAACGCTTTGGAGGCCTCTTGGCATTGACGATACCGTACTTTGCACACATTTTAACGGGATTTCATGCCAGATATTTGAAATGGTTTTTCATCAATTCTTCCCGGTTTTGTGACAAAATTTCATCATTGATTTTCTTGACCATGATCCCCAAATGTTCTCTATGGTATTTACACTCCATTGGCTTCTAAAAAATTTCTAACAACATGCGCCGTGTGAATTCTGTAGTTATTATGAGGAAGAATAAAACTGTTGCCAAAAATAGGAATTACTAACGCCAACATGTATTGTTCAAGAATATTTCTGTATACAACAGCTACGAGTCTTTCGTCAATGACAACACATATTCCTAATCCTCGTACACTTAATAACCCCCAAACATTTACTTAAAATCGTTCACTACGTTTTCATTTGCGAACGTATGGTTCTGTATCCCTTTCGCCAATTGGTCTATATACTCGAACACATGCATTGCTACTAAACTGAAAAGTGTTTTCGTCAGAAGAAACAATGTTTTCCCAAAGCTTATTGTCATTGTTTACATATTGTTGAGCAAAACGTAGCCTTCGCATTTTGTTTGCCACAGTTAAAAAAATCTTATTAGCAGAAGCTATATTTCTTCAATTATCTTTTTGCGTGCGATTCTTGTAGAACCTGGAAAATTTGTGCCAATTTTTCTTGCGCTGCAGTCGCAAAAGGACTTTCTCTAAGAAAATTCACAAACTGCATTTTTCCATTATGATTTAAAATTTTTCGTCTCCCGGTGCCTTAAAGTGTTTTCTTCTGGTGAACCTAATTTCCTCGAACTTGGATTTTGCTAATAATTGGGTGTTTTTGTCTACATTAACTTTTTCTTATATGATCTTTATGCTTTTTTCGTCTCTCAATTTAGTTTTGATAATAGATGTTTGTAATTCTGATAATTCCAAAATAAAGTGACTATGGATTGGTCAAATGTTACATTGTCATCAAGATGACAAAATTTTAAAATTATTCACATTCACGTCAAAGTCAAGTGTCAGAGTTTTCAACGGCCACGATGGTTTACAGACACAACTATAAAAACGTTATCAATCTAGATCGAAGAGCCACTTTTGCACATTTTTAATAGCATGTTTCAATCTAACTACTTATGTAGTTATTAAGTATGCTTTGCTTGCCTTTGGGCGTATATACGGGGCCCAAAATCAGAAAGAAATTAACATTAAAAATTAGTTATTAATTTTAATATTTAGTAATAATAATATAATAGTCCCAACACTTTGTTTAAAACCCCTAGAAAACTCTACTTAATCATTGAATGCTAGTTCACTTAAAAAACAACAAAATAACAAAAACCAGGGCAAATAACGATAAGCTTCGTCATATTGCCCCCTCCCCTAATTATAACCTCTATTCGCCACTAATACTTTACTTACCATTATATGAGATTACTGTAGAGTCTCGCATCTATATTTTATAGGCTACTTGATGTCTTTTATAACACTAATATTCGTGGTGACCTGCGAGATTTGGTGGGAAGCGTTCCGGACGTCTACGTCTTACACTATAAATTTGGCAGCGGTCGCAGTAGTTGCTATTGGTTGTACCGGTAAGTAATTAATGTTAGATATCTTATTCTCTGTAATTATTTGTACCTACTTTTAATGAATCTAAGATCGGTTGAGGTATTGAACTGGCTTGTTTCCTAAATATGTCGAGCAATTTTAGTGTTTATATGCATAGGAACAAGATTAATTTAATGAAGTTTGATAATAGACCAATATGTCAATAGCTTTTTTTTGCCATGACTCACGCTTCTTTAATTTTTATGTTAGATGTCATTGTTCTAATCACAAAAATAACAAACATACGCAAATGAAAAGTTACCATAATTACCGAGAAGCAGATTAAAAATGAATCACTCTATATTATTTGTAAAGAAAAAAACTTTAATTTAACATTTTACCTTTATCGTTTTAGTACAACAGTCGAGTTTTTACGGATACACGAGCATGTTACCAGCGAGGTATACGCAAGCAGTCATGGTCGGAGAAAGTAAGTTTTCCTTAATGCATCTTCAAACATGACAGCTTGAGAGAGCTCGTGTGTTTTTTCAGGTGCGTCGGGAGTGTTCACTTCTTTCGTGAGAGTCCTGACCAAATTTGTCATATCGGAAATAAGAGGCAGTACCATTTACTTCTTCACTGTGTCCATATCATCGGTGGCGACGTGTTTCGTCATGTACCATCTGGTCAGGCGCAGCGACTTCATTCAGTTTTACATGTTGCTGTGCGAAAGGGCTAAAACTAGGATTACGCTGGAGCCTACAGAAGATGCCGGATTGGTATGCCGCAAGTCGAACGTTGTGACCCACATTCTTTACCGTCGTTTTGCTCGCAGATCGAGACGTCTGACGCAGCGTATGGCGTTTTAAAAATACAAAACAGTCCGCCGACGAGTTTCGCCAATCCGGTATACGAGCCTACAGCTCCAGCACCCACTTATAAAGTCGAGGACGTCGTCATTAGAGGGAGACCAAGCGTCAGTACAACAGGAGGATTGACTGGCGTGAAAAGTATGTATGTATTGTAATATTGCATTTTTCATTCATTTTTTTAGCAAAGAGAATTATAACTTCTCCGTGGAATTGTATATTAACCTTTAATAATAATAATAATAATAATAATAAATTTAATTCATATCAGACACATTACAGTGTATATGAGCGTCACAAAAATACATATATAAAACAAACAGTTACAAATCAAACATAAATGTGACAAATCACTTTATCCCTGCAAATATTCATTGACACTATAATAACATTGTCGCAGTAGAAATGTTTTCAATGCCGTTTTAAACTGATGAGCATTATGCGTGCCCTTCACCTCCGATGGCAACTTGTTATATATGACCTTAGCGGCATATGTTGGTGACTTCTCAAAGCAAGCAGTCCTATGCCGGTCAGCACGCAACAAATGGGCTTGCCGCGTCGGGTATTCATGACCACCACAGCAATACCTACCCAAGTTATCTCTTGCATACCGTGCACATTGGTAAATATACACACCCGGCACAGTCAAGAAACCCTCCCCCACAAAAACCGGTCTGCAAGAGTCACCAGACTTTAGGTTAAAAATTAAGCGTAATATTCGTTTCTGTTGAATAAAAACACGCCTAGCCCCAGAGGAATTACCCCACAGAACAGTATTATAAGAGAGAGCCGAATATACCAGAGCATAGTACACACTCACTATGGAGTCATGATGGAGGCTAGATTTTAATTTTAAAATGGCATAGTAAGCGCTGTTAATCTTTGCACAGACACAATCGATATGATTACTCCAAGTTAACTGTCCATCAATATGAACCCCCAAGAGTTTTATATTGTCAACCATACGCAACACATCACCATTCGGAAAAACAAACCCGTCTGTCCCCACAACTCTGCGTTTATAAAACTTAACACAGGCCGATTTACTCGTATTCAGTAACAAGTTATTCGCGTAACACCACTCACTGAATGCCGTCAAAATCCGACTCACCTTGGCAAAAAGAGAGTCTTCATCACGAGAGACCACGAGCATAGAAGTGTCGTCAGCGAAGATTACCAGCTCATCAGGACCAACAAATTCAGGCAAATCATTTATAAATATTAAAAACAGCAGTGGTCCGAGCACAGATCCCTGTGGCACACCATGTTGAACTGGATACTCAGTAGATGTTACGCCATTTACTCTAACGGTCATTGTTCTTCCTGCCAGATACGACCGCAACCACTGAAGCATTGCTCCCCTAATGCCCAGGGAATACAACTTTTCCAAAAGAAACCCATGGCGCACAGTATCAAACGCTGATGTCAGATCAAAGAACAGTCCAACCGTATACATCCCATCATCAATGGCCCTATAAATTGCATCAACAAAGCTATAAGTAGCTGTAGCAGTTGAACAACCAGCACGAAAGCCATGTTGGCTCTCATTCAACACGCCACAATCATTTAGAAATGCAGTCAGTCTGTCGAACACAATTCTTTCTAATATCTTGGAGAATTCATCTAATACAGATATAGGTCTATATTCTTCAACAGATGTGGCATTCTTCCGTTTATGAATGGGCACCACTGATGACCTTTTGAAGACATCCGGAAATGTGGATGAGCTAATGGACAGATTAAACAGATAATGCATGGGTCGCAACAAAAACCCCAGAGAACACTTTATCAGTATTGTAGGAAAACCAGCGCCACCAGAAGCATTCCTATTCTTTAACTTTTTAGTCGCCTCAAGAATCTCCTCATGAGTGATGTCTTGGAAAAACATAGAATTACGCACCGACCCAGAAAGAGTACAAGTCTGTGAGGACACACCCGCAAAACACTGTGTCAACTTGGTTTCGGCATTGCTACTAAAATAACTGCCAAAAGCATTAGCCACGCACTCCGCAGACAAAATCCTACCGCTGGAGTCAGTGAGGGTAACCTCCCTGTGCTTATTTTTGCCTAATTCTCTATTAATAACTTTCCATATTTGACGTGACTTATTTTTGGACTCAACCAATAAATTAGAATTATAATTCTTTTTGGCAGTATCCAACATATACCTGTAGTTTTTCTTTCTTTCTTTATAAACAGCATACAGATGATCTTCATTCACAGTTCTGGCCAAATAAAATAGTTCCTTCAACGATTTACTTTCCATTGCAATTTCAGGAGTCACCCATATTTTATTATGACGTTGATTACGAGTTCTTGTAACAATAGGACAGGCAATGTCCAGATACCAGGTAAATGTGCTCAAGAATGCCCGAAACGCATCATCAGTACCCCCGGCACTGTACACACCACCCCAATCCTCCTCAGAAAGCATACTAACTAGGTGATCCATATTACTATCACCTGTTAATCTATATGTCCGAACAACATTATTATCAGGTACAATGTCTAAACTGCTATCAATAGTGAGAATGTGAGATAGATGATCAGAGATATTTAGATTTTTGATTCTACATGTCCATTCCATGTCATGAATATTATGTAAGACGTAGTCAATGCCCGTTTCAGACACCACCCCATTTTTACTCAAAGAGACTCTTGTCGGCGAACGCGTGGTTATTATCAACTTATAAGATGTCACCACATCTAGAAACATATCTCTCTCAACACTTTGTCTCAGGCAATCAATATTAAAATCACCACACAGGATCACCCTATCAGCGAGTTCATAAGCTTTATTCAACATTAAAACCAGCCTGTCGAGGAACACTCCAAAACATCCAGACGGAGGCCGATACAGAGTCAGCAAACAACACCTTCCACCCCCAAAACCAAACGTAATCCCGGAGCACTCGATGCATAGTTCAGATGACATCCGTATAAAGAAATCACGCTTGCAGCATGCAATATCCTTTCGTGCTATTATAAGTGAACCACCATGTATATGAGCAGCTCTAGAAAAACTGGAAACAATCTCATAGCCATCAAATACAGCCATGTTAAGCTGTTCATCCTTGCACCAGTGTTCAGTCACGCACATGAATGTAGGCGCCTCGGTTGCTAAAATACATTCAATCTGATTAAGTTTATTCATAATGCTTTGAACATTCGCATGTATAATCTTTGTATTATTGTAATGTCTCTTAGAATTCCTCCGTACGTCTATTTGGTCGTCGAAAAAATGTAAAACGCCTAACGACGATTCCTCTCGGCCAAAAACCAGTATCATAAAGAACGTCCTTAAGAGTAAAGTCGGCAGCCACGCGAAAAGCAGCACTAGACCCCTTAGAATCGAGGCGAGAGACCTCAAACGAATGGCCCGGAGCACCCCGCTGCAAATAGTTCATAATACTTTCTTCCGTAGTATTCATACTACAACGACCCACGTATAGCCAGGCACGTGATTCGGTAGCACTAAATGTAGCAGCAGGATCCGTATTTGTCACATTATTATTGGTACCAACAATTACGTTATTAAGTCTTCTACTATATTGCTTAGTGTTATCTGTATTATGTGTTTGTGTGTTGAACTCTGCAAACGCTCAATGTTTTCATGAAAATTCTAGTACAATGGTCGTATTCTTTATAAAAAATGTTGACTGTATTGAATATAAAAATCTTGAAATTTTGTCGAGTTGTTGATTTTACGTAAATATGACTAAGGGTACGTGCACTACGAAGCTGTGATATTAGATGATAGCAGGGATGATATATCAAAGAGTAGAGTATAAGCGCTGATGGGTGTGCACAACGGAGCTTTACATCATAGTTATGATAGTAGTTAGTGAATTTGAAAATGTCTGATAACGAAGACGATTATTGCTGTTCTGCAACCACATTGTGGTTTATTTTAAATAGGAACCGCTACTTTTCGGCTAGAAAATATAAAGTGCATCCCATAAATAGAAAACGATCCAAACTGGGAGAATTTCATCACCTGTATAAAGAATTAAGACATCATCCAGATCGTTTTTATGAATATTTACGAATGGAGCCCCTCACACTTTCACCTTTGATTATATTTTGGGGAAAATCCAAGGAAAACTTGTTAAACGGTGGAAAAATTGTCATAAAAATCCCATATGTGCAGAGGAAAAATTGGTGATAACAATAAGGCAAGTGTTTTTTTTTGTAATAATATTTAATAAACAAAATTATAAAGTAATCCTAAAAATATAAAAAAAAAATTAAAGTAAATCAGAAATTCTATAACAAAAAGAAACTGTATATTTTACCCTCCATATGGATCAAAATTAGGGTCCGTCGTTGGTGTATTTACTTCAGGTGAGGAAGTTGGTTGTGAATAGACGTACAACATCACGAGTTCTTGAACTTTCGATCTAAATTGCATTTTTTGAAGTGGACCCAATTTTTGTACATATGGGGTAAAATGCTTTCGAAAAAACATCTATCTTCATCCAAGAGCGTTTCGACAGGTTTGTTCTGTAGGAGGCGCAACTTTTCTTTTTCTACATTTAAAAGAGCTTGCCCTATTAAATCATCAGGTCTTTTTCTTTTTTTGCTGGGAAGTGATACAGAAGGTTCATTCGAAGGTGATGATGGCGGCGTAGACGCCCAATCACAATAATATTGCGATTGGGACTGCAATCCCTGAACTCCATCTATTTCGCCAGAAGCAGTGGTAGGTTCCACTTCGCGATCAAGTAAATCGACCTCATCCACATTATCAGAACTGTCTGTTCCTAACGGCATCGAATTTGCCCAAGACGAATTGCTTGCCAAATTTGAGGTAGATGTCCGGGGGGTGAATTGGTCTTTTAAAAACAGCAAGCTTTTAAAATACGACCACTTTCCTTTCTGAAAGTATTCCTCAAATATTTCCATTTATTTTTTGCACCATCCTCTACAAACAATTTTATTAAATAAGTAAATGCAATGTGTAGGTACCTAATAATAATACTGCTTTTATTAAACTAGTAAAACTCTAAGAAGGTAATAATATTATGCATTTATGTAGGTATCACTTTTTTCAGATATCTAGCAACTGGGGCATCTTTTAGAAGCCTGGATTTATCATTTAGAATGGGATTTTCTACGGTTGCATCAATAGTGAAAAGCACCGTGGAAATTTTGTGGATGGTGTTGCAACCTATACACATGGCAGTACCGACACAAGAAAAATTTAGAGAAATAGCTACAAACATGTATAAAACATGGAACTTTCATCATTGTATCGGGGCTATAGAAGGAAAACATGTTCGAATAATTAGTCCTCGATACATAGGGACAATGTACTACAATTACAAACAACTTTTTTCGATTCTATTACTTGGTGTTGTTGACGTCGATTATAAATTTTCTGTGATTGATGTTGGAGGGTATGGACAGCAAAGTGATGGAGGTACGTTTAGATCTTCAGCATTATTTAATTTGATGGAGAGCAACCAGTTACAAATTCCAGCTGAAGAGTGCCATATGTGTTTATTGCGAACAAAGCAATTCCGCTATTAGATCATTTAATGAAACCCTACGGAAGAAATCAACTAAATGTAGAGACTGAATGCTTTAACAGAAGACTAGAAAAACAGTGGAATGTGCATTTGGAATAATTTATTCAAAATGGCGCATATTATCAAAAGCAATTGAAACTAACGAAAAAAACTGCCGATAAGATTGTAAAGGCCGTTTGTATGTTACACAATACTGTAATTGACATAGAAGCAGCTAATCTTCTACGTCGACAAACCGGACGTCCACCAGATACGTCAAAGTTTATTCGAGACACGTTTAAATCATATCTCTGTAGGAATAGAATTCAATTTGTATGGTAAAAGTGACAAATAAAATAAAAAACGAATTTAAGCTGTCTCAGAATTTTTGAAGTGTAAACTTCTTTAGGCCCGTTGCGCTGATTGTAGGCAGTGAACAAGACTGACCTGCAACGCTCGGATATGTAACGCTCGGATATGTGTAACGCTCGTTCTGGTAAAGTCGGCTGAGGGAGCAAGATAAATATATCATATAGAGGTATTTAATTTCAATTAAATTGAAATTTAAATGAATAAATAAATTCGTATCCCCGAGCAGATGCGAACCCGAGCCGAACGGGTATGACCAATGTATGACGCCGGCACGTTGCATCAGACCAACGCGGGACACGTAATCGATTATTCCTATCGTGTATTTATACATATACATACGTCACTGCTATACTCGTTCGGCGACCGTTACATGGGAGAGCATGAGGCATCAGTCGTATAATACGTTACTGAATATTATAGGCGTGTGTACATGTGTAAATGTAATAAATGTGCGAATACGTTTTATTTAATACGTTACTGAATATTATACGCGTGTATTTCGTATTATTAACCTTGCCTTGATGAAGTTTACACTTCTGCTGTGTGGTTTTAAGCACACCCATTTTCTTGTTTCAATTGACGATGTTATTTGGGGTGGTTACTTTCCTTTGGGATGCACTGTACATATATTATAGTTTTTATTTCAAAAATAACAAATAAATGGACCAACCCATAATAAACATTTAAATATTATTGAAAAAATCGTTTCAGGATTTTACTTACTTGCAATTCCCAAAATAGAAGACACTTCCTCCCACTTCTTTTCTAGTGCAAATCTATTGTGGTGGTCAGGATGTGCTTGATTCCACAAACATTCGCGTACGAGAATTTCCGAGATTAAATTTTCTACATTCATATTTTAAGGTTAACTTTATTAAGCATGCAGCTATGATGCAGCTCGCTAAAGAATTGTGAATTCTATTCTCCAGGCTATAAGCGAGTATAGCAAGCTTCAAACCTCCTTCATTCGCTGATTCAATGTGCACGCTTGCATTTGCAAGTACGTAGTGAACGTACCCTAAGTCCGCATTACACAACTATTAGTCATTAACCAACGACATTGCCTGAAAGCCTAAAGCAGCGCATCTACCTGGTGAAATGTTATGGTTCAGGAGAAGTCTCGTATAAATATGCAATACATTTATTTAATGAAAAATACCCGAATGTAAGTGAGCAGAATAGCATTGAAGAAATTAATTGAAGTTTGATGGAACGGGATTCGTCTCTGACAAAAAGAAGCCTCGCAAATCTAACAATGATGATGATGTTGTAACCATTATGGCTACCGAATCAGTTGCGGAAAATCCTAGGAGTTCTTTACGCAAGCGAGCAACTGAAGTCAATGTTAGTCATACATTATTGCAAACAATTTATAAAGCGAATAAAATTTATCCATACAAACCTAGGTTTAGACACACCATAGAAAATGCAGATCGCGCTTTCAGACTCGAGTTTAGTTTATGGATTGGTGAGAACACTGTGGAACATCGCCTTTTTTATATCAGAATTTAATGTAATTTAATATTATTTAAAATCAACAAGTCGACATAATTTCGATACAATAAAAACTCATATAAATATGTTTTCTTATTAGGAAGCCACACAGATTTTAGTTTTTATTTTGTTATGTTTCTGTAGTTTTAAAGAAGGGTAGAGGAAAAACGCAATAATAGATATTTGCAGGGGAGAAATGTTAAGTAAAAAGGATTGTCGCTTTTTTGGCAGTGATCAGAAGATTATTTGATCAAAAACATTGAGCGATATGCTATTTCAGTACGGTACTTTCCAAAGTGTTGCGACTATACGTTGTGCATTCTCTTTTTTCCCCCAGGAGGCCTCCAAGCTCGATGGGAAATAACCAAAATCATCTATCAATACATGTTATCGATCTGCCTGGTGTATTTTGCAACTCTGTGCCTGTATCCCGGCATAGCGTCGGAGATCATGAGCTGTAATTTGGGCACCTGGATGCCCATCTTGATGATGGCCATTTTTAACGGGGCCGACCTGCTTGGAAAAATGTTGGCGGCCACCACGTGGCATTGGACGGGCGCCCGCTTGGTGAAATGTTCGGCGGCCAGATTGCTCATGATACCGTTGATGTTGCTGTGCGCCATGCCCAGATCGAATCCCGTCATCAAGACCGAGATATTCCCGTTCGTGTTCGCCCTGATATTGGGCTTGAGCAACGGAGTGCTGGGCAGTGTGCCGATGATCCAGGCGCCGAGCAAAGTGGAGGAAAGGCACAGAGAACTGACGGGTATGTTTTGACAGCCACTGGAAATTACTTGCAGCGTACTACCATTCATTGATATTCTATACAAATTAAAGACTAAATGCTAAATTTCAGCGAATTCCAATAAACCGTTTTCAAAATATTTAGCTGTATAGGAAAGTGGGGTAATTACGAATACCTAGGAATAAAATTGTACTATAATAAAGCAGTTCAAAATTACCACTAACAATTCTAACAAAAACATAACATAAATTCAACTTAAATATAAAAAAAAACAATAGCTTTGGTGTTAGTGATTACCCGACAGGATGGGATAATCACGAACATTGTATGAGGTAATTACGAACAGTATGTTATTCAACATTAACCAACACAAAAGTCACAAAGAAAGCCTTTAGATGTATATTCGCCACTAGTACATTTCTCGTATGCGCATGAATTACACTTATGACACGTAATCCAGTCTTCACTTGGGAGATCTTTATATTTTTCAGCGCAATAGGTGCAGAAATAGATGTGTTCTGCATTGGTGTTTTCATGTCCTTATTTTCTCTTCTTTGGAACTTCATGAATTTGTTTCATTTCGCCAATTTCAAAATTTTTGAGGTTCAATACACCTTTCTTAGTTTTAGCTTTAATCTTTTCAATCTCTTCTTTCATTTGCCTCTTCTTATTTCTCATTTTTTCCTTTTCTTCCAAGACCTCTTTCATTGGTTGTATTAGTTGAATGTTTCTTTCTGGCTGTTTGCTTGTTGGTTGTATTTTTTAGTACATTAGGCAATGGAATAATATCCGAAAAAGGTAATGACAGATTTAGTGAATCTTTAGGGCGAATTGAGTTTTGAAAAAATCATCAAATTTAGAAGGATCCCTCGCCATTCTCCGTTGTAATCGCCCTTCAGTGGGGCAAAATATGTTAGGTCTAACTGATGTTATGATTTCAGTAAAAATTCTATTTTCAACAAATTTGAAATGAATGCGAAATCTCGATACACAAATATTTTAATAAATTTTCATTATTGCAAATATCTGGTCAACCGCTAGTTTTACCAGAAATTACAAGGAATACAAATGTGTTTGTAATTGTCAATTGATAAGGCTTTCATAGATATTTCTTGAAAATGGTGACCGGAAATGTTACTTTTACTCTTATCGACGTTACTTCCGGTTCGGATTTTGTAGAATATTTTTCGCAATTCTTGTTCCAAATAGTTTTCTGAGAACATTTGTGTTCTTTGTAAATTTTGATAAAACTAACGGTTTACGAGATATAGGAGATATTTTGAATGTTATGATTTCAGTAAAAATTTTATGTTCAACAAATTTGAAATGAATGCGAAATCTCAATACACAAATATTTTAATAAATTTTCATTATTGCAAATATCTGGTCAACCGCTAGTTTTACCAGAAATTACAAAGAATAAAAATGTGTTTGTAATTGTCAATTGATACGGCTTTCATGGATATTTCTTGTAAATGGTGACCGGAAATGTTACCTTTACTCTTATCGACGTCACTTCCGGTTCGGATTTTGAAGAATATTATCCGCAATTCTTGTTCCAAATAGTTTTCTGAGTACTTTTGTGTTCTTTGTAAATTTTGATAAAACTAACGGTTTACGAGATATAGGAGATATTTGGAATGTTATGATTTCAGTAAAAATTTTATTTTCAACAAATTTGAAATGAATGCGAAATCTCGATACTCTAATATTTTAATAAATTTTCATAATTGCAAATATCTGGTCAACCGCTAGTTTTACTAGAAATTACAAAGAATACAAATGTGTTTGTAATTGTCAATTGATAAGACTTTCATAGATATTTCTTGAAAATGGTGACCGGAAATGTTACTTTTACTCTTATCGAATCACTTCTGGTTCGGATTACTGAGGCACCCGACACATGTTACATTGGAACTAAGGTAGTATATTTATATATTAATACTTTGAAATTATTATCCCCTTTTGATCAAAATAATTAAAAACTATTTAAAAATTAGACTAATTTCAGATATAGCAAAATTATTTATTAGTGTACGTAATGGTAAATGCACTAGACAAAACATTGGACATAACACAATAGGACAGATGCCAAAAAAAATTGCCCTTCCGTAGAACCTCGGCTACAATTTTAGCTGTCAATGGTGGTAATATCCTTCAGTTAAAACAACATGGTGGTTGGAAATCTTCTAGTGTAGCTGAAGGTTGTATCGAAGATTCTCTAGTAAATAAAAAAAATATAGCATGTATGTTACAAGGTCTACTTACATCTACTTACGCAACAACACCTGCGATAAATACAGGAATTTTTGATATGAATCAAATTCCATCAACATCATCAGTATAATCAGGATCTATTTCGACTGAAGATATCGTAAATACTTATGGAGTTAACTCAATTAATAATAGTCATTAATGTGTTTATAGATCTCCACAATCCGTGTTTTTCAAATGGAATTGAACCATCTATAAATTTGACATGCCATAATTGCACTATCAATTTTTATAAATAAATTAAATAATTCTTTACATCTGTAATAGTTACGTGTTATATTGTTTCCATATTATACTATTAGATATATTTTTCTATTGTTAACCTAAAATAAAAAAAAAAAATTACAATGAATTTTGACGATTGACAACTTGACATAGTACTGCGATTGCTTGGTTCCGGCATTCGCTTTATTTGTTGCCATTTTTCACCTAGGTCAATAATATGCTAGGTGGAGAAATGACATTTCATGGCGTTTTATTATGTGTAAAAATGCTATGATTTTTTACTACTCGTACAAAAAATCAATTTTCTTTTTCTAGCATATTCACTACGTTCGTAATTACCCAGTGTTCGTATTTACCCCACTCTCCCCTATTCATACTTTTGCCCACCGTGTACAAATACTTTTCAGTATATGCAGCCTATCAGGCCCTATTTTAATCTAAAGTACAATGCTAGCGGCAATATTACGTGTATCGCTAAACACAATAATAACAATTCAAAAGTTATAGGAATATCAGGCAGTCAGTGACCTTTTCCGTAATTTATTAAGATAAGAGTTATTTTTGATCGATTTTAAACTGTTAATTATTAAATCAGGTAACATGATGACACTCCTGTACAATTGCGGTCTCACCATGGGCTCCCTGATGGCGTACTTCATCGAATCGATCCTCGGGCCGGTTGAACAGCATCCCTGCATTCACACGTCTTCGAGCGAGAACGGCCATCAAGAGGACGGATTCATGACGAACGGAACGACGCTTCTGCCCAGCTCGTACGCTTTCACCACCATGTCCGCCACATTCTTGTCGACGTTTTCCGACATGTCGACGACAGTGAACACGACAGTCATCATCGGTAACCGGTAGACGAAATAATCATGTCGACTGCGATGTATAAAATGAAAAACAATAAAAGTACAGAATATTAAAGATTAAATTTTGTAGGAAATTATATTTTCTAAGAATGAAAAGTGCAACAAGTCTCCTCATAGAACTAAGAAACCGTTTAATTCGTTAAAGGATAATTTCAATTTTAAAATTTTTTAGAATCAGAGCTCCATAATAATACAAAGAAACGCAATCGAAAACCGAATAGTCATCACATCACTATGTATATAATGAAAGTATTTTTTTGTCGTTTATAGGTCTATTTTTTAAACAATAATTTCAACAGCAGGTGTATGGTTGCAATTATTATTTATTTACTACATTCCGTACCATACATATTCCGAATAATATTGCCTTTATCAACGGCCATAACTTGGGATAATTATGCACTAAAAAACTTCAAAATGCGCACCAAAAACATTCAGAAAATGCATTTCAATATGCACTAAAAATAGACTTTTACAAAATAAATACTTTTTATATTAACTCAGACATGCTCATTCTAGCTGTGTTATTTTTTTGTTGTTAATTTTTGTATAAACTTTTTATTTTAAATATAAAAACGACTTGTAGGAGCAATAAACTTAAAATTTATTATTCAAAATACAAAAAATGCCGTCCTACATGCAGTGATGTAAGTCGGTAAATTACCGAATTAATTACCGTCATTTACGGTAAATTACCACATAAAATTTTCGTAAATTACTAACAAAGTAAAACATCATCTATACACCCTGTCCAGTTTAAAATGCAGTACATGGGGATATTGGAAACCGTTGGAGATACAACGTCGGTTAAATGGGAGAAAAGTTGCGTATTCATTTGTCCATGAATAATACGACATCAAATTTTGAAATTTTTGTTTCATTGGGCAGATACAGGGTGAAAAAGAAAAAAATGCATTTTTGAAAATCTTCCATATTTTGTTTCTTAGAAGAGATAAATTTACAAAAGTTGTAAGCTAGGGATAACAAGTCATGAGGATTTTAAAAATGATTAAAAAAAAATCTAGGTCTACTAGATTTTGCGTGACAATAATCAACTTTTGTTTTTCTTATGGCAGCCATATTGGATTTTGACATTTTTAATATCTTCAAAAAAAATGCTATTCAATGATGTATAACATGTTTGTGATCAAGATAGTAAAAACATGAAAAATAGAGAATGTAAGATTTTAACATAGTAGGCCGTGATAATAAATGTCACATTTGTATTAAACAACTCTAAAAGCTGTGAAGCTTATTCTGAACTGTCAGTAATCTTATTGTTAATCTCATTGTATTGTTATAAGTATCTGTACTGTGCAAACCTAAGATGGATCATTTTACAAATAGTGACAAATATCAAATGCTGGAGTGTTTTATTTTGTGTGGAAGAAATGATGAATTGGCTGCAGAAATGTATTTCGATAGATACCCTGAAAGGCGGCAGCCAGAAAAAAGCATTTTTCACCGATTGCGTGATAATTTGATAATGCATGGAAGCTTTGTCAAACCCAAAAAAAGGCAAAACAATGAAAATAATGAAAATATTGTTCTTCAAGCAGTAGTTGAAAATCCCCGTACGTCTTTACGGGTAATTGAAAATACACCTGCCATCGCTAGGTCAACAGCTGGTACCATTTTAAAGCGTGCCAAATTCAAACCTTATCGTGAAAGAGCCAGTCAAGGGCTTCAAAATGGTGACGAAATACGGAGAGCACAATTCTGTCATTGGTTCATCGAAAAACATAATGAAAATCCAAACTTTTTTGCGAAAATTTTATGGTCTGATGAGATTCGATTTACTAACTCTGGAATGTTTAATCGTAAAAATACTATCTTTTGGTCGGATGAAAATCCACACCTAGTTCGTGGCATTAGACAGCAAGTCAGATGGGGATTTAATGTCTGGATCGGCGTTATTGATACCCATGTTATCGGTCCATTCTTTTTCAATGAGAATTTAAATTCTGAAAGGTATTTAGAACTTTCGCGCACACATGTTGCTGAACGAATTGAAGAACTTCCACTTGCCACGTTGCAAAATATGTATTTTCAGCAAGACGGCCTCCACACAATTCCTTGTTGGTTACAAATTATTTAAATAATCAATATTACAATAACTGGATTGGTAACCGAGGACCAATAGGGTGGCCTGCTAGGTCCCCGGACCTCACACCTATTGATTTTTTTTGTATGGAGCTATCTGAAAAACAAGGTGTATTCGAGATCTTATGAAAATGTGGAAGAATTACGTCAAGCAGTTGAAGAAACAGTGAATGGAATGACACCGAACATGGTTAGACAATCTTGTGAGGCAGTACTAACACGATGTAGATTGTGCATACGAATGAACGGTGGCTTATTTGAACAGTTGTTACATTAATGATTCAGCTACCTAACCACCTTTATTTAATGAATACTAATAAATAAAATGTTAAAGATATTTTAACAGTACTTGGAGACTTGTTATTTTTTGTTTTTTTATCAGTATACACTTAAGATATCCACAGTTCCATGACCTACTATGTTAAAATCTTACTTTCTCTATTTTTCATGTTTTTACTATCTTGAACATAAACATGTTATACATCATTGAATAGCATTTTTTTTGAAGATATTAAAAATGTCAAAATCCAATATGGCTGCCATAAGAAAAACAAAAGTTGATTATTGTCACGCAAAATCTAGTAGACCTAGATTTTTTTTTTAATCATTTTTAAAATCCTCATGACTTGTTATCCCTAGCTTACAACTTTTGTAAATTTATCTCTTCTAAGAAACAAAATATGGAAGATTTTCAAAAATGCATTTTTTTCTTTTTCACCCTGTATCTGCCCAATGAAACAAAAATTTCAAAATCTGATGTCGAATTATTCATGGACAAATGAATACGCAACTTTTCTCCCATTTAACCGACGTTGTATCTCCAACGGTTTCCAATATCCCCATGTACTGCATTTTAAACTGGACACCCGGTATACACGTATGACATTTGATATTGCACACTCGGTGATTTGCGAAGTCCCTTTCTAGAAGATGTAAAAGTCCGTGAATCAGCTGTTCATATAACAAGTGATATAAGTTAAACTATATAAAGTTTGTGAATATACTACTCGTAGTACTGTGCGCTGGGATGGGGCGTAAAGATAAAAAAAAGTTATTTTAACAGCATTTTCAAAATCCACAGAACATTCGAAATTATATTCGTGTAACTTCTGTTCGCAAAGTTATGTTTTAAATGTAACCAGAATGTCCAGTCACTTACAGAATAAGTGCATTCGTTGTCCTCGTAAAATAAAGAATAAAATACAATCAAAATTAAGAGCATTAAGTGTTAAGAAAATTAAAGCAATAAATAAAGATGAGTAATTTTGATTGATTTCTATTGGGTTTTATGGAAAAATATTTAACATTTTAGAAATTCCGGAAAGAGAAAGTTCTCCGCAAACAGATTTAGAAGACGGCGATGGAGAGACGATTTCAAGCGATCCGCTTACAGTGAAAATTTGGATTTTTTGTGTGGATGTAATGAATAAATCAGAAGAAGAGGAAATTTGGGATCTCTTAGCAACAGCATGCTTTGCTAGTAATAACCCTTTAAAATTTACGGAAAATGTTCATTAGCAAAAATTGTTTAAAAAAAATTAAACCTTCTTTACGATTGCCCACTAGATATCAGTTATCCAATGCGCTTTTAGATTAAAAAACACTCTCAAATAAATCAGTTAGTTAATGAAAAAATAGCAAAGTCTAAAACAATTGGAATTCAAGTTGATGGGTGGAGTAATATTAGAAACGAATCCATTAAAAATATAATAATTACATGTCCAGAACCAGTTTTATTTAAAGTAATTGACTGCAAGGCAATTTGCCACGATGCTGCATATCTTTGTTCTTTGCTTAGTTCTGTTATTGACGACTTAGGTATTAATAAAGTTATAAGCATCGTGACTGATAACGCTAGCAATATGAAATCAACTTGGAAATTAATTAGTGATATGTACCCGTCCAATTATTTTACTTGTTATGGATGTTGTGCTCATATTTTAAATTTATTCGCACAAGTTATTTTAAAATTAGAAGTATTTGCATGTTTAATTACTGATTGTAAAGTCATAGTAACAACTATTAAAAAATTGCATATTTTGAATGCTACGTTTAAAAATATACAAGATGAACAGCGAGCATTACAAAAATCAAACACACTAACATCTCTTAAACTACCTGGCAAACTAGATGGAGCTCTAATATTTTCTGTTTAGAAAGCTTAAGAATAAATAAAAAAAATTTAAAAGAATTGGCTATAACAGAAACTATAGCTAATACTTTAAACAAAAGTATAAAAAATAATATTTTAGATGATCTGTTTTGGGAAAGAGTTGATACATTACATAAAATTTTACACCCTGTCTCCGTAATTTTAAAGAACATACACATCTCTCAATCTTGCATATCTCATGTTGTTGAATATTTTCAAGATTTTATATGGCAAGCAATGGAGACAGGCAAATTGAATTCTGTATTATGGTGGAAATCACTTTGTTGTACTACAGCTTTAAGTAAAGTTGCAATAGAAATTTTGAACAGCCCACCAACAACATGTGCGACGGAAAGAAGTTTTTCAATGTTTACACAATAAAAAACGAAATAGATTAACTAATGAAAGAGCTGCTAAGTTGGCATATGTGAATTTAAATTTAAAACTGAAAGAAAATCCGGCACTGAAAGATCTCCCAACAGAAGAGTTGAAATGTTCTGATTCGAATTACAATACTGAGTCTGAGAGTGATCTGGAATAGTTATGTAATTAATAATGGTAATAATGATAAATCATTGTTTTGTTCTATTTTCAGAATATTGTTTAATTTTAAAATATGTTAATATTGTACTCTTTATTTTTTTTTCGTTTAATAAAATGTATAAGACTTTTTTGTTCTAGGGATTTTATTTAAACAATAAAAAAAAGTTTGGTAAATTACCACGGTTATTTACTCAAAAATGGTAAATTACGCGAGAATAAATCTTGGTAAGAAAAGAGCAGTAATTTACCACGGTAATTTACCAAAATCATAAATTACGGTAATTTTACATCTCTGCCTACATGTAGGACGTTGGGCAAATAAGTGACATAAGCTATATATTCACAAATCTGTGGATGGTGAATGATAACTAACAAAACATTTTATATGAAAACCTTTGTTACACTTTCTACATCTTGTAGTAATGACAAAAAGCAAAGTTTTTTTTTTGTTTTTCTTGAGGTACTTATTACAAAATGGTCCTTTCGATAAAAGCTAATATCTATTCCTTCTTTACGTGAACAATGTCCTGTTGCTCTGTTTTGCTTTTTGTTTTGTTATAATAAGGTAACAGCAATTGTGCTTCTAAATTTTAACTGGTGTAATATACATCACCAGTTTTCCTGTGTATTTGCTATACGTTATGGACAGCTATATCTATACTGTGAGCAATTAGAGGAAGATATCACTTTTTGCCTCTTATAGATACTCTGTACAAATTGACGTTTTGAACAAAAATTGTTATTGAGTGAATTTGTCTTTGGAATTCTTCTTTATTTTCCGCCATTTCAAGTGCCATTCAAAGAAAAAATTCTAGGGAAAATATGATTTTACCATGGTAAACACATTAAGTTGATTGTCTTGCTTCCAATTTTATGTAGTTTATTTCGTTTTAATTGATGACAACCAGATACTAGAAAGTAATACTAGGTAAGGTGATTTTTAACGGTTTTTCCAGTTTTAAAAAAGTCTCGACTTTTGGAAAGAATACACGCTAAGCTAGGGAACGGTGAAAATTTGCATTATTGATCAGTTGTTGGAATTCGACTAATTGTTTGGACTGAATGAACAATGGCATTTTTTGGCAATGGCAACGACGAAAACATTTTGTAACTCTCCAACGATACATTTATTAAAATATGATCTTATTTCTATATATATATACTGCGTGCGCTGAAATGCAGATAGAATTTTGTGAAACTGCGGAAGTCGAATATCAGAAAATACTTGGATACAGTTAAACGCGCTGGTTATCTCTTTTGCCAGTTGTCGAAAGAATTTTGAAAATATACGATCCTTTCAAATCCTACTTTCTATAACAGGATAAATGTCGTAGAATTTGAGAAGAGTTTTTTGAAAAAGAATCTCCAAAGATTTGGCTAGAGTTTGTACAGAATCAAGCAGCTCTTTTTCAAAATGCAATAAAACTTATTGAAGGTGACAAAATTTCGGTAATCGAAGTAGCAAATGAAGTTCATAATTTAAAATTTCAGTGACAAGAGCGGTTCGAAAATAATTTTATTCCGTTAATTATCCGTAATAGTATAAGCCAGCTAGGTGCAATAAATCGTGCAGATATCATGAATCACGTTAAAATGTTTTGTAGTAACTGCATAAATTATTTAGAAAATTGGACGGTATATTACAATGGTATCGAACATTTTCATTGGGTTACATTAAAACAAGAATTTAATTGGAATTATGTGCAAAAATCATTCAATCATATTACTCAAAATTTCCCATACAGTAATATTTCCGAAAATGATCTGTTTAATGAGGTATCATTATTAAAAAAATATATTGATAATGAAAAGGTTAAATCTTGGGCATCAGCAAAAAACACAATGGAGAACAGATGGTTAGAAATATTTTATCATTTTGAAACACAACGTTCCATACAATAATGCACTAAAAACTGTGGAATACGCGCTGTCCTTGCAATGAACTAATGCTGCGACTGAACGCGTTTTTTCTACGGCAAATAAAGTGTGGACATCAGAAAAATCACAATTAAGTGTTGAGACTTTGAAAGCCATTTTATGCATGAAATATAATTTAACAAATATTTGTGAAAAATTTGATGACCTTTTAAACAACGACAGCAATATACTAAAAAAATCACTCAAATGAGAAATATGTCAAAGAATAAAATAATGCTATACATAATGTAATGTATTATATTTGTAAATTTCACTTATGTTGAAATTATAAAAATAATTTTTTTAAAAATTTTTTTGCGTTCAATGAAAATTTTTGTTGTTCCATATAGACCAAATTTTTAATCAAGAACCCCCCAATGGTGTCGCGCTTTACCAGTGTTAAAATCTGGTCACTTTATACTAGCAATATATATATATAAGTTATTGTTTTTTAGTTATGACCGTCGATAAAGGCAGTATTAACCGAAACATGTATTAATCAGTGATACTGATGATAACAACAGAGTTGTCGAAATAACTATTTACCTTTTTATTCATTAATTAGTGTGGTAACGATCATTTAATAATAACAATTGCTTTCAAATTTTGTTTTCCAGTGTTCTAAGTCTTCTGCAATCGCTTCCATTTCACTCTATTTTAATTTTACGAAAATCTTGAACCTCTTACTAATTTGACTTAAATTGAGGATATATTTTTATACTCAAACGAAAACAAATTATTAATTTATGTGGTGACCGTGTGGAATAATATTTTAACTCAAAACTCGCATCTGCATATGACGTTCGTTTTATTGATTATTTTTTTGTTTTATACACGCATCACTTGTTATATACATTAGGTATGTATTTACCTGATATTCGACATACATAGATACGTATTTACAATTATTAATTATAAGTATGATCTATTTGTAAATGTATACATATTATATATATAAAAGAATCTATGTAAATATTTGTTATTTTTGACTGATTTTATTCGATGTTATATTTGCTTATGTACAATTAGTTGAAAAATAATAACTCAAACCAATTCAATCCAAAAAATTGTAAATGGGTAAAGGGAAGAAACGTACATATTAAAAAATATCTACAAAAATAAATCTCGCATTTTATTTATACCGCACCTTTTCCTATTTTTGACAAATACAAATACAAATAATCTTAATTTGTACTACTTGGTAATGAGATGTAATTTAATTTATTTTGAATTAATAATTCATCGGATTGAAAAGTCCTTATTTTACTTATTCTGTGTGTTATTCTTGAACCACTTAGTTACTCTCGCAAAGCTTGATAACATTTTCATTGTAATTATATATTTTGATTATCACCAGTGGATATTTATTACAGTAATATATCACACGCATATCTTGCGATATTCTCTCGTATAACAATCGCCACGTGATCAAAAATAACAGCGGTCCTAGGACAGATCCCTGCGCTACACCAATATCACTATTTACAAATTCTGATTTATGTCATCGTTTGCCTGCATTATTATTGTTAAGGGTTGAGTGTTCTTCCTGACAATATATAAACACTATAAAATTGGATAGTTGATGTTTAAAAACTCGGTATTAACATCAAAAAGTTGATTATCTTGTAAGAATAGTCAACACCTTGAATACTAATAACAATCAGGAATAATGAAAAAGACATAAGATGATAACGAAGAGAGATAAGACCAAATTGTTCAGGTAAAGTTTTGCATTTATTAACTTGAAATGGACATTTTAAATCATTACCAGGTTCGAGCCAAAAAAGAAGACCTGAAATCCAGTTACATCCAGTTTATCACAAAGTACAGGATTTAGAAATACATCCTACTGTACAACATCTCCTGTAGTTTATTTTCATAAGGTAGGTTTATACAGCACGTGTCAATTTTCATTAGCCATAGGCGATTAATTCATGCAATACGTGACAACATGGCACCCCACCTTTCCTCTTCAATGCGAGCGCGAGACCGATACAAGCTCAAGTTAGCAGTAGCTGTTGGACTATTGACTAGTGTGTTTGTACTGCGCTCAGAAATAATATTTACGCATTGCAAGGATTTTTCTTTTTCTTTTCAGTAAATGCAGAGAATTATTAAGCTGCGTTCACGCTGCATGTCACAAACAAAAGCGTAATTCTAATAAAATTAAAAATAAGGTAAATAAAAAAGGATTCTGAAAATAATAATAAACTACTAGATCGCGGCGGCCATTTGATGATGACGGCTTTTATTGCAGACTAGATCGCAAAATTCGCAACGTGTTCGCAGCTAAACATTTAATGTAGAAGTGGGAAGTTCGGAGAAAGTCGTTGTGATGTCGATTGTTGTCGGGATTGGTGACGGATAGTAGGGGTGACACACGTTGCCACATATTATTTGTATACGTATAAATCGCATGTAAACATTGAATCCATATACCTAATGACAATTGACACATACGGTATAATAAAAATCATTAATAAAGAACTAGCTGCACTATTATTTTGCTTATTTGTAATTTCGAATCATAGTAGGTAAAGGCATATTTCGAATGTTATAATTTCTATTAAAATTTTATTTTTAACAATCTTGTCGGCAATGCGAAATCTTGATACACAAATAAATTTAATAAACTTCAATAACTGTAAATATCTGGTCAACCGATAGCTTTACTAGAATTTGCAAAGAATACAAATGTGTTTGTAGCTATTTTTGGAGAAAGCTTTCATAGATATTTCTTGAAAATGGTGACCGGAAGTGTTACTTTTACTCTAAGCGACGAAACTTCCGGTTCGGATTTTGTAGTATATTTTGCACAAGTCTTGTTCCAAATGGTTTTCTAAGCACTTTTGAACTCTTTGAAATTTTGATAAAGCTAACGGTTTACGAGATATAAGTGATATTTCTAATGTTATGATTTCTATTAAAATTTTATTTTTATATCAATCTTGTCGGCAATGCGTAATCTCGATACACAAATGTATTTAATAAATTTCAATAACTGCAAATATCTGGTCAACCGATAGCTTTACTAGAATTTGCAAAGAATACAAATGTGTTTGTAGCTATTTTTGGATAAAGTTTTCATAGATATTTCTTGAAAATGGTGACCGGAAATGTTTCTTTTACTCTTAGCGACAAAACTTCAGGTTCGAATTTTGAAGAATATTTTGCACGAATCTTGTTCCAAATGGTTTTCTAAGTACTTTTGTACTCTTTGAAATTTTGATAAAGCTAACGGTTTACGAGATATAAGAGATATTTCGAATGATATGATTTTTATTAAAATTTTATTTTTAACAATCTTGTCGGCAATGCGAAATCTCGATACACAAATGTATTTAATAAATTTCAATAACTGCAAATATCTGGTAAACCGATAGCTTTAGTAGAATTTATAAACAATACAAATGTGTTGGTAGCTATTTTTGGACAAAGCTTTCATAGATATTTCTTGAAAATGGTGACCGGAAGTGTTACTTTTACTCTAAGCGACGAAACTTCCGGTTCGGATTTTGTAGTATATTTTGCACAAGTCTTGTTCCAAATGGTTTTCTAAGCACTTTTGAACTCTTTGAAATTTTGATAAAGCTAACGGTTTACGAGATATAAGAGATATTTCGAATGTTATGATTTCTATTAAAATTTTATTTTTAACAATCTTGTCGGCAATGCGAAATCTCGATACACAAATGTATTTAATAAATTTCAATAACTGCAAATATCTGGTAAACCGATAGCTTTAGTAGAATTTACAAAGAATACAAATGTGTTTGTAGCTATCTTTGGATAAAGTTTTCATAGATATTTCTTGAAAATGGTGACCGGAAATGTTTCTTTTACTCTTAGCGACAAAACTTCAGGTTCGAATTTTGAAGAATATTTTGCACAAATCTTGTTCCAAATGGTTTTCTAAGTACTTTTGTACTCTTTGAAATTTTGATAAAACTAACGGTTTACTAGATATAGGAGATATTTCGAATGTTATGATTTCTATAAAAATTTTATTTTTAACAATCTTGTCGGCAATGCGAAATCTCGATACACAAATGTATTTAATAATAGATATTTCTTGAAAATGTGACTGGAAGTGTTACTTTCGCATTTTTCTTAATAAAAATACCCCAAAAATATAAACAAAAAACTACTATTGAAATCGGCGTTCGGAACTTTAGTGATTTCACATTCGAATGTCAAAAGACTAGGGACTGCGCATACTCGTAAGCCCCCAGATAAGTATTCAATTTGGCATAAAAATTCCACGCGCATCCTATTGCATTGCTCATCCATTTATATTATAGAGATCAGTGGTTTTTAGTGATTTCTAGTAAAATGCATGTTATAAAGTTTTTTACCAACTGCGTACAATTTTAGAATCTTATTAAAAATTACATATTAATTAACACTCTTTGATACTTCTTGAAATAATTGTGTGTCGAACAAAATCTTCAGTAAATTTATTATTTTTTTTATTTCCCAAAAACTGGGTCAGGAAATTAATAAGTATAATACAGCTTTAAGTTCCTAAATATAAATTTAATTTTTATTTGTTTGTATTTCTACTAAGTTGTACAAATCATTTAGAAAGTGTTAGATGTCAATATTAGGTTATGTATTTGTAATTATTCTCTTCAAGTATTTTCCTCTGAACTAAATTAAAAATTCATCAATGTTTATTCAAAACTGCGGTAATAATAAACCAAATCATGATTAATCAAGTCATTCAGTACGATTTCACTGTCCATTCAAATATTATCACTTTAATGAATTTTTTCTATTCCCATACTTTAATTGTATTATTAGATATGCCGAACCTGTACTTTAATGATGTCCAATACGATACAGATTTTCATTATGATACAAGTTTATATCCAATAGGAATACAGATTTTTCATTGCGATACAAGTTTATATCCAATAGGAATGCGACATTCCAATATTCAAACAATATTCAATATGGCGACTGCATATCTGACAGATATACAAATTAAATAAATGTGACAGTTCTCTGTAATTTACAAGTACTTAAAATTTGTGCATTTTTGAAAATATAAGCGGTAAAAATGACGGATAATGACAGTGAAATGTAAAATTTGAGTCCACCAGAAATTGTGGAACAAGCCTTAGTAACCACGAACAATTTATTACCAGCTAAATTCGCAAAGGTGCATGGAAAATTTTAACCTCAATTTACGACATGGAATGTTCAAAAAATTTCAAAATCTATACCCGTACGTTAATAAATATCGGAAGGTATGTTCTATGAAGGAAGTATTGCTATTTATTTCTACATATAATATGCTTAGAGTGATAAGATCTCTTACGAGGAGAAAAGTGCCACCGCGCCACTTAGTGTTTGGAAATTAATGTATGAGGTGGTATGAGTGTTTTGCGCCATGCTGTAGTTCTTTCTGTAATAACATATAATAAGTGGGAATATATAAACCTTTTTTTGCGCTTCAACAATAACGAGAATTTCAAAACTCGCGGTCAAGAAGGACATCATAATAGATTGTTTAAAATCAGTATTTTACTGAAAAATATACAACAGAAATTCAGTTTGGTTCAAATCAAAGAAAACGCGGCAGTAGATGAGCAGATTATAGGGGAGACCGGGGCATAGTGGCCCCCCGGGGCAGAGTGATCACCCTTCAAAATTCAATGTAAAGGTAAAAATAGGAATCTTATTTATGTATTCACATGTTACCAATAGAGGTCGCTACAGTGTTGAGAAGTTTCAGACAGTTCCGCTGTGTTCAACCGAAGTTATTAAAAAAAAAGTGTTTTTTCCGAGGTCTGATCTAATGTAAGTACTAACTTATTTTATTTGTAGATTCTGTAATATAGCACGTAACAGTTTTGAACTGGTTAAGTATAAAGTGACTTGTTATTGCAATTAACCTATCTGAAGCTTCAAAGTAATAAATGTTGCCTAACCAAAGAATTTTTTTTTTAACTGATAACGAAGTTGGGGCAATGTGGACCCCTATGTGTCCACAATGCCCCGGATAGGGTCCACATTACCCCGGAACGTCTAAGATTTTGTTTTTTATTTTTCAAGGGTGTAATAATGGTTCGAAATCGCAAGAGATCGTCGAGCCAGCAGAACTGGAGTGCAGATAATATGCTAAAGGCAATAGAAGCGGTTCACAATGGAATGGCTTGGAAGACTGCAAGCAAGAACTTTTCTGTTCCGAGGGCTACACTTAAAAGACGAGTGTTAAACAAAAATAAGGATGCAGTTTCAAATAAGAAAATTTTAGGCGCCAAGCGGTCAGTATTTACTCCAGATCAAGAAAAAGAACTCGTAGACCATATACTTAAGATGGAAGAAACATTTTTTGGTTTGACTACGAAAGACATACGATATATGGCGTTTAGTTTGGCGGAAAAAAATAAAATTAATCATCCGTTTAATAAAGAACTTGGTTTAGCTGGAGAAGACTGGCTGAGCGGTTTCCGTAAACGTCATCCAGAACTTACCTTGAGAAAGCCAGAGGCAACATCGGCTGCTAGGGCCCAAGGTTTTAATAAACCCAACGTCGAAAAGTTTTTTCAGTTGTTAAAGTCTGTAATGGATAGGCATAATTTTCCGGCTCATCGTATATTTAATGTGGACGAAACAGGTGTCACCACTGTTCAAACAAAATCTTCAAAAGTTTTGGCACAGAAGGGACGTCGACAAGTTGGTAGCATAACATCGGCTGAACGTGGTCAATTGTCCACAGCAGTTATATGCATGTCCGCTGGAGGAAATTATGTTCCTCCAATGCTGATTTTTCCAAGGCAGCGGATGAAACAAGAATTAACCGATGGCGCTCCTCCTGGCACAATATTTGCTTGCAACAAATCAGGATGGATGCAACTCGAAATATTTTCTTCCTGGTTTGAACATTTTATAAGTCATACGAAGCCTACTGCCAAAGACCCAGTACTTTTGATTCTTGACGGCCATATGACTCACACAAAAAACCTTGCCGTAATTGAAAAAGCACGAGATAACAACGTTACCATATTGTGCCTGCCTCCACACTGCAGCCACAAGTTGCAACCGTTGGATAGATCATTTATGTTTCCGTTAAATACGTTTTACGTTAGTAGCATTGAAAAGTTTCTACGTAATAACCCAGGAAGGACGGTTACACAATTCCAAATTTCAAAATTGTTTGGTGAAGCGTATTTAAGAGCTGCAACGCCTACCACGGCTATTAATGGGTTCAGAAAATGTGGAATCTGTCCTTACAACCCCGACGTCTTCACAGATGTACGACGAGGATTATACCTGCGACAATTGCCTTTAACATAGATTTTTATTTTTTGTAATAGTTTCTGTAAAATTGCTATTAAACTCTTATTAACATTTATTTATACCTAAAAATTTCACTGTGACAACTTTACCCCAGGTATTTGGGGCAAAGTGGTCACTTTCCATTTTTTTTTTAAATAATTATTTTGACTTATTTGCTAAGCAAAAAAAAATTTAAAAAAATCAGAGGTTTACAAGAAAAGTTAATAAAACTGAAGCATCTTGGATCTGGATTCTATTACCGCGAATAAATTAATACGCGAAATTTTTGCCTTAAGGGGTCCACTATGCCCCGGTCTCCCCTACCTACTAAATCCAGGTCAACAATTAAGCAATATAATGCCAATAAAATTAAAATGGGAATACAAAATGTTTGTTATAATTTTTGCACAAATAATTCCTAAACATTTGTATTATAAAATATTCTTTGACAACTTGTTTACCAGTAGATCCCTTGTTATTTACTAAACCAAAAACAGTATCCTTCCTTTTGGCAGTATGCGCCTGAACCGATCAGATGTCTTCAGAAGAGTTCAAGAAGTAAGGGCGAGGAACTAAATGGCATGACAACAAAATTGTGACCGCTTTTTCTACCTACGTATAGGCTTACAACCAATTGGTGCTAAACAAAGGTTCATTAGAAGCGAAAAATGCATTAAAACAATAGATTGTGAAGCACAACGAATATATGGGAGGTGTGGATTTACTGGATCCTATGCTGGGGTATATCTAATTAGAACAACTCTAAGAAATGATATCTTAAAATATATATCCACGTGTTGTAAACAGTGCCTACTATGGACGAGACAGGTTAATGTGTATATGCCACTAGTAGATTTCAAGATAGCTGTCGGTGATGTTTTATGTAAAAGTATAGGAAGTTAACAATAGTGCCGACTTAATTTATAACACCCTGTATAATGGCCAGTCAGATCGCCTGATTTGACACCACTAGACTTTTCTATTGGGGTTATTTAAAATCTGTTGTATTTACCCCTCCATCACAAAATTTAGAAGAACTTCGTCAACCTGCGTGGATTTCAAAGAGATGTTTTTGAAAATGTACGTCGCAATCTTGAACAACGGCTACGCCGTTCTTTAGTAATCAACGGGGGCAACATTTCGCACAATTATTGGATTGAATTTTTCTGTAAAAAAATATTTGAAGATTTTTAATGGGGTAACTCCCGAGGGCAGGGGGTTTAAGTGGATGAGTCAATTTTTGCATCAAGAAATTTATGGTGGGAAGTCTTGAAATGAACGCCTATTTGAAACTTTTTATTTTATAATCGAGACACGCAAAAATCACGTGTTTTTATGAAACTTGAACGTCCTTGCGGCATCTCAAGACGTATTTCAATATTTTTCATATTTTTAATTTATGTTATCTACACCAAAAGGCAAATTTTCTGCGCTATTACCGATAAAAAATCAAAAGTTGATTTCTTCGTTCCACCCTACCGCACTACTTAGACAATATGTTTTAAATATTCACTGAAAAACAAATCAAAAATCAATAAACGAAGTAATATTATTTTACCCTCCTCTCGGTTACCTTGACTACACCAATTATTTATCACGTACGCTGTTTAAAAGAGGTAAGGAAAATGTTCGGGAATCACATTTCCTTTCGTGCTGTTTACGTGTTATCATGTCGCACGTGACCTACGATGAGGAGTGGAGAAAAGCGCAAGAACTTCTGGCCTCGACTTTACAAATCGAACCGGCGCAGGCTGAACGAAGACAACACAGGAAATTGCTGGCGACTTTGTACGTGAAATACATAATGATCGCGAATAAGTTGTCCGTGTGCGTGGACCAGATCGTGCAGCCGCAGAAGCGCATCTTGATCAGGAAACTGCTGGAAGCGCTCGTCGGCAGGATACTGGAACTGAAGAGCGATTTGGTGGAGGCGGATTTGAACGAGTGGAGTCACATCGGCGACGTCATTGCCGAATTGAACGTCACACCTTTGCAATGTGAAATGCAAGTGCCGAGATGTTTTTTGAAAGAGCGCGAGGACGAATTGATTTATAAGAAAAACTTGATAGACGAAGTGCTGGATAAGCTTGGGTTTTTAGAAAAGGTATGTAATTTTTTGATGTACAATACTACTACGTAACATATCGCCTTCTTTTTAAATTATCTTGTATCTTTCTTGGACGTTAATAAATAAACTATGATCTGTTATAAACATAACTACTCTATATTGACAAAAGAGTTCTTCAGCTCATATATAGGTATACCATTTCAGAGTCGAAAAAAAAACTAATTTTAGATAAGTATTGGGTGTATTTATTTTAGATTGTTATAATCGTGCTGCCACACCTGTAGAGAGCATTTAATTGCATCAATTGATGAAGTTGTAAGAGACATAACAAATCCCATCTTTTCAATTAGAAGTTTCCTTATCGAGCCCCTGAAATTCTCTTATAGGTACCTAGTTCCCGCGTGAAAACGCTGTACTTCAGGTTGAATTATCTACTGATAGATGGCAGCACCTAATATTCTAAGCAAGGGTAACTAGATGATTTCGCTATCACAGCACGATTCAGTGCGATATAAATCCATCACATAACTTCGATTTACATTGTTGAAATTGATTCTGCTAACCTCAAAGTATCGATCCTTAAGTAACGCCATCTAGTAATAGAATAATTAACCCAAATAGAATGATTTTTCAATTTTTATCGAAATAAACTTTAAAATAACACTTTAAACATTAACTTTACAATAATTAGTATTAATAATTGTAAAATAATGCAATAGAACGAAATAAAATTAAAAAAATGAGGTGTGGCCACCACACGACTTTCTTATACGTATGAGCGTTTCAAATCATACAATTTTAAACATTATTTTATACAAAAAATATTCAAAATCCTATTCTAAGTACTTCCGGCCCGAATTTTGAAATTTCACTTATACAAAAAATATTTCAAATCCAATTCTAAATGCTTTTGTGCTCTTGATAAATATATATAGAATGCATAATTTACGAAATATTTGCAATAATCGCTATTCGATAAGAGCAAAAGTGTTACTTCCGGTCCGAATTTTCAATTGAGTTCTAAATATTTTCATACTCGTAACGTACCTGTCTAAAAAGCATGACTTGCGAAATATTCGCAAAAAACCGATTTTCGATTAGAGTAAAAGACCTACTTCCGGTAGGAATTTCGAAAAACCTTTTTAATAAAATTCTTCTCAAATTTCATTTTGAGTATATATGAATTTTTTTACAAATTTGTTTAAACTTAGTAGTTGACGAATAATTGGCAAAATTCGATTTTTCACTGAAGTAAATTACTACTTCCGGTCTGCCGATTTTACTGAAAATCTAATCAGATCTCAAGAGGGAGATTATATTCGTAAATATAAAATTTGGAATTGATATCTATAGCGGTTTGACCGTTATGTTGATCACACACACACAGGCATTTTTTAAAAACCACTTTTTCGGTATCAGGAGACTTCAAAACGTGGACATCCGCAAAAAATTCGAGGTCGAAAATTTTCATCATCACAATACATCCTTAAAGTAATTCTATTGGATTTTGTAAATTACTTCTTGGATTTTCCTGTACTGGAAGATTTTGAAGCTTTTACTATTCCACATCGCAATATTCGCCTCATAAAATATTCAGACACTCTGGAATCATGTGGAAACATTTCTTCAACAGCATCGGAACTCAATCTTGTTAAGATATAATAAAACCATAACTTTGTTGTACAATACTTATAGTTAAATATTGCAATAAACTGATATACATGCATTGTTACACCTATTAAGAGAAATATGGAATATTTCCAAATAAGAAAATGTAATATTCTCTAAACTCACTTTTTCTTTCTTAATTCGGTACATATTTGATGCACCTTCTTCCACTTTGGCACTGTTACAATTTGCTAATTTGGATACTTACAGTGACGCACTCTTTGGTGCTGCCTATACCAAATCTTTTGTATTTCTATGTACACATTTCAAGATAGACCAAGATCTGCTTTAACACAAATCATTTTCTTCTTGGTAATTTTCAACTTTACGATGATAACAAGGTGCATTATTGGTAACATTTAGAGCATTTTAATAATTACTATAGCATCTTTATTTATCCAAAAGGTACAAGTCTAATTACAGAACAAAAATTGAAAATGTTGAAATATTCATAAAAATCTGATATTAGTGATCAAATAAAGTCTACCAATTCTGCCTCACTTCAATTCTTCCATTAGAATTTTAAAAATGCACATCTACAAATATTAAAAAAAAAAGAATGTTGTAATATAAAACATAAATTATTTGATATTTATGTTTTATATTCTATTTTAAAGCTTTTATTGATTTCCTGTTGTATAATCAACTGTAACTGATATTAATTTTCATACATTTCTTTTGACTCAACAAAAGTTTATTTCTGTCACAGAAATTAATTGGAATTAATATATTTATTTGATTTAAAGGACCCTTTTTTCTGTTGATCAGACATTGGCAATTATTAAAACCTTCCAAATGGAAGAAATTGCCTCAATATAGTCACTGTTTATTCAGAAATTTACAATATCCATAACATCTTGCGATCAGTTTATTTTTGACTTGAAATTGAAAATGAGCTTCACAAAGGTGGAAGAAAAAATACCGATGACCGAACAGCAAGCCATCTTGATAGTTCAAATACACGAACGCGCCAGGCAAGGGCGACTACGAGCTCAATTCATGAAAGAAGTGAGAAACATGAAAGACAAATCGAAGCCGACCTCAGCACTAGGGGATCCTCTGGCGGCGGAAGACTTCAAACAGCGAATCAGTCTTCCGGCAGCCCTCAGAATCCAGAAGGTGTGGCGCGGTTACATCACCAGACGACTAATACGACGGAAGAAGTTGCAAGAGATGCTGCTGATAGGTATGATACCGCCGCCGAAATTTCAGAGTCCCCACATCGAGAAGGCCATGCAAGTGGAGGAATATCGCAGAAACTTGCAGAAGATCAGGCAGCGAGAGTACGAAGATGCCGTGAAGAAATGCCGGGATAATTTGGAGAAGTATCAGAGAGGAAGCGTCCTGGAGAATATGAGCGACGAGATCAGAGGTTGGATGTTGGAGTACAAGACGCATACTGGAAAGGTGCCGGAATATACTGGACCAGAACGGTCCGCTTCGAGAATGTTATCCAGCAGGCAAGGTAAGAAGTCAAATACGCAAATGGGGAAAAAGGAGATAAAATTAAAATACAAAATTATTTATTTTTTTATGCAATATATCCACCTGCACCCGTAATCAAGATTTTAATTTTCTTCTTGAAGGTACTGAGAGCGAAGGAAGTTCCTCGAAAGACTCCAAGGCAAAATCAAAAACCAAAAGTCCTAAAGCCAAGGACGAAAAGAAAGGCGGCGAAGAAGAAGAAGACGAAACATTTTCAAAAGCCATCGTTTCCGCCTTCCTACCGGAAATGACCATACGCAAAGAGGAGTTTGACGAAGTGTGGAAGAACAGAAATTTTCTGCGCTATTACCGATAAAAAATCAAAAGTTGATTTCTTCGTTCCACCCTACCGCACTACTTAGACAATATGTTTTAAATATTCACTGAAAAACAAATCAAAAATCAATAAACGAAGTAATATTATTTTACCCTCCTCTCGGTTACCTTGACTACACCAATTATTTATCACGTACGCTGTTTAAAAGAGGTAAGGAAAATGTTCGGGAATCACATTTCCTTTCGTGCTGTTTACGTGTTATCATGTCGCACGTGACCTACGATGAGGAGTGGAGAAAAGCGCAAGAACTTCTGGCCTCGACTTTACAAATCGAACCGGCGCAGGCTGAACGAAGACAACACAGGAAATTGCTGGCGACTTTGTACGTGAAATACATAATGATCGCGAATAAGTTGTCCGTGTGCGTGGACCAGATCGTGCAGCCGCAGAAGCGCATCTTGATCAGGAAACTGCTGGAAGCGCTCGTCGGCAGGATACTGGAACTGAAGAGCGATTTGGTGGAGGCGGATTTGAACGAGTGGAGTCACATCGGCGACGTCATTGCCGAATTGAACGTCACACCTTTGCAATGTGAAATGCAAGTGCCGAGATGTTTTTTGAAAGAGCGCGAGGACGAATTGATTTATAAGAAAAACTTGATAGACGAAGTGCTGGATAAGCTTGGGTTTTTAGAAAAGGTATGTAATTTTTTGATGTACAATACTACTACGTAACATATCGCCTTCTTTTTAAATTATCTTGTATCTTTCTTGGACGTTAATAAATAAACTATGATCTGTTATAAACATAACTACTCTATATTGACAAAAGAGTTCTTCAGCTCATATATAGGTATACCATTTCAGAGTCGAAAAAAAAACTAATTTTAGATAAGTATTGGGTGTATTTATTTTAGATTGTTATAATCGTGCTGCCACACCTGTAGAGAGCATTTAATTGCATCAATTGATGAAGTTGTAAGAGACATAACAAATCCCATCTTTTCAATTAGAAGTTTCCTTATCGAGCCCCTGAAATTCTCTTATAGGTACCTAGTTCCCGCGTGAAAACGCTGTACTTCAGGTTGAATTATCTACTGATAGATGGCAGCACCTAATATTCTAAGCAAGGGTAACTAGATGATTTCGCTATCACAGCACGATTCAGTGCGATATAAATCCATCACATAACTTCGATTTACATTGTTGAAATTGATTCTGCTAACCTCAAAGTATCGATCCTTAAGTAACGCCATCTAGTAATAGAATAATTAACCCAAATAGAATGATTTTTCAATTTTTATCGAAATAAACTTTAAAATAACACTTTAAACATTAACTTTACAATAATTAGTATTAATAATTGTAAAATAATGCAATAGAACGAAATAAAATTAAAAAAATGAGGTGTGGCCACCACACGACTTTCTTATACGTATGAGCGTTTCAAATCATACAATTTTAAACATTATTTTATACAAAAAATATTCAAAATCCTATTCTAAGTACTTCCGGCCCGAATTTTGAAATTTCACTTATACAAAAAATATTTCAAATCCAATTCTAAATGCTTTTGTGCTCTTGATAAATATATATAGAATGCATAATTTACGAAATATTTGCAATAATCGCTATTCGATAAGAGCAAAAGTGTTACTTCCGGTCCGAATTTTCAATTGAGTTCTAAATATTTTCATACTCGTAACGTACCTGTCTAAAAAGCATGACTTGCGAAATATTCGCAAAAAACCGATTTTCGATTAGAGTAAAAGACCTACTTCCGGTAGGAATTTCGAAAAACCTTTTTAATAAAATTCTTCTCAAATTTCATTTTGAGTATATATGAATTTTTTTACAAATTTGTTTAAACTTAGTAGTTGACGAATAATTGGCAAAATTCGATTTTTCACTGAAGTAAATTACTACTTCCGGTCTGCCGATTTTACTGAAAATCTAATCAGATCTCAAGAGGGAGATTATATTCGTAAATATAAAATTTGGAATTGATATCTATAGCGGTTTGACCGTTATGTTGATCACACACACACAGGCATTTTTTAAAAACCACTTTTTCGGTATCAGGAGACTTCAAAACGTGGACATCCGCAAAAAATTCGAGGTCGAAAATTTTCATCATCACAATACATCCTTAAAGTAATTCTATTGGATTTTGTAAATTACTTCTTGGATTTTCCTGTACTGGAAGATTTTGAAGCTTTTACTATTCCACATCGCAATATTCGCCTCATAAAATATTCAGACACTCTGGAATCATGTGGAAACATTTCTTCAACAGCATCGGAACTCAATCTTGTTAAGATATAATAAAACCATAACTTTGTTGTACAATACTTATAGTTAAATATTGCAATAAACTGATATACATGCATTGTTACACCTATTAAGAGAAATATGGAATATTTCCAAATAAGAAAATGTAATATTCTCTAAACTCACTTTTTCTTTCTTAATTCGGTACATATTTGATGCACCTTCTTCCACTTTGGCACTGTTACAATTTGCTAATTTGGATACTTACAGTGACGCACTCTTTGGTGCTGCCTATACCAAATCTTTTGTATTTCTATGTACACATTTCAAGATAGACCAAGATCTGCTTTAACACAAATCATTTTCTTCTTGGTAATTTTCAACTTTACGATGATAACAAGGTGCATTATTGGTAACATTTAGAGCATTTTAATAATTACTATAGCATCTTTATTTATCCAAAAGGTACAAGTCTAATTACAGAACAAAAATTGAAAATGTTGAAATATTCATAAAAATCTGATATTAGTGATCAAATAAAGTCTACCAATTCTGCCTCACTTCAATTCTTCCATTAGAATTTTAAAAATGCACATCTACAAATATTAAAAAAAAAAGAATGTTGTAATATAAAACATAAATTATTTGATATTTATGTTTTATATTCTATTTTAAAGCTTTTATTGATTTCCTGTTGTATAATCAACTGTAACTGATATTAATTTTCATACATTTCTTTTGACTCAACAAAAGTTTATTTCTGTCACAGAAATTAATTGGAATTAATATATTTATTTGATTTAAAGGACCCTTTTTTCTGTTGATCAGACATTGGCAATTATTAAAACCTTCCAAATGGAAGAAATTGCCTCAATATAGTCACTGTTTATTCAGAAATTTACAATATCCATAACATCTTGCGATCAGTTTATTTTTGACTTGAAATTGAAAATGAGCTTCACAAAGGTGGAAGAAAAAATACCGATGACCGAACAGCAAGCCATCTTGATAGTTCAAATACACGAACGCGCCAGGCAAGGGCGACTACGAGCTCAATTCATGAAAGAAGTGAGAAACATGAAAGACAAATCGAAGCCGACCTCAGCACTAGGGGATCCTCTGGCGGCGGAAGACTTCAAACAGCGAATCAGTCTTCCGGCAGCCCTCAGAATCCAGAAGGTGTGGCGCGGTTACATCACCAGACGACTAATACGACGGAAGAAGTTGCAAGAGATGCTGCTGATAGGTATGATACCGCCGCCGAAATTTCAGAGTCCCCACATCGAGAAGGCCATGCAAGTGGAGGAATATCGCAGAAACTTGCAGAAGATCAGGCAGCGAGAGTACGAAGATGCCGTGAAGAAATGCCGGGATAATTTGGAGAAGTATCAGAGAGGAAGCGTCCTGGAGAATATGAGCGACGAGATCAGAGGTTGGATGTTGGAGTACAAGACGCATACTGGAAAGGTGCCGGAATATACTGGACCAGAACGGTCCGCTTCGAGAATGTTATCCAGCAGGCAAGGTAAGAAGTCAAATACGCAAATGGGGAAAAAGGAGATAAAATTAAAATACAAAATTATTTATTTTTTTATGCAATATATCCACCTGCACCCGTAATCAAGATTTTAATTTTCTTCTTGAAGGTACTGAGAGCGAAGGAAGTTCCTCGAAAGACTCCAAGGCAAAATCAAAAACCAAAAGTCCTAAAGCCAAGGACGAAAAGAAAGGCGGCGAAGAAGAAGAAGACGAAACATTTTCAAAAGCCATCGTTTCCGCCTTCCTACCGGAAATGACCATACGCAAAGAGGAGTTTGACGAAGTGTGGAAGAACAAAGACGAATCGTGGAATCCGAGGCAGTTCCACTACCCCGAAATCATAGAGAAAGAGCAGATGGGACAGATGGAAAGTGTACTGAGGAAAATCGTCGACGACATGATGCGCGCGGAATTGCAGTTGTTGCAAGAGGCCTTCGACAGGGACAGAGGTTTTAAGGGGAAGAAACAGAAGGCAAGCAAACGCGGTGGCAAGAAGGGGAAAAAGAAGAAAGAGAAAAACCTGACACCGGATCGAACGACGGAGTCACTCTTCGAGGAGCTCGTCGCTAATGGTATTATTCGCAAGTGAGTATGACGTACCAATAGAGTAACATGCCATTGGCTACTTAAGTAGCGAGTGGTTTGCATCTTATCTATGCCATGGCGAACAAACATCTCGTCTACGGTATTAAAACTCACAAGTAAATTCAAAACAACGTTATCTACAACAAGGTGTGCCCTAAGGGACATAGGCGTAACTAGACCTCAACCATGGGGGAGGGGGGGGGGTTCACTTCAAAGATGATCGTCCATTTTTCGAACCCGTTTTTCTTTTGCATTTGTCAGTACTGGTAGTGTTTCTATTTCTTTCCATCAGAGTGTGTTAAAATAATACATTTGTCAAGACTTAAAATTGACAAGTACTTAATGACCCAATTTTTGTTTTCTTTTTTTACGATGTGGAGGGGGGGTTCTAACCACCAAAACCCTGCCCCCTGGTTACGCCACTGATAGCGCTTGCATAGATATCTCTTGAAAATGGTGGCTGGAAGTGTTACTTTTACTCTTAGCGACGCAAGTTCCGGTTGGATTTTGAAAATTTTTTTGCGCGAATCCGGTTGCAAATAATTTTCTAATAACTTTTGTATTCTTTGAAAATTTTGGTAGAACTAACGGTTGACGAGATATAGGAGATATTTCGTATTGCTATGATATTAGTACGATTGTTCTAGGGTTGTCGCGAAATAGCTCAGAAAACAAAATTCTCTCTCTCTCAGGTTCCCTCGGCGAAACTGTACAATTTCCACGTCAGGAATCGTGATCTTAGGAAACAGTATAAAAAAACAACAAATTACTTGAAAGTTATTATGAAAAATGAAAAATTATTAATAAAATTGAAAAACATATCAGATATAATTATTTACTACAAAAAAAAAACAAAAAAAGAAAAAAAAACTTTAATTAACAAATTCTCAAGAAAAAACTAATTGACCAGATAGGATAAAAAAAACTTGTACTGACAAACACGACAAAATTTACCTAATTAATTACTGAAAATTATACACAAAGTCCATACAAAATAATAATTACTTAAATTGAATAAATTAAATACCTATAATTAAAATACATCAAATTATATAGCAAACTGATACAGTATAGAAAATTATCTAATTTAATAGCCTCTCAATAAATATAAAATATTTTCAAACACGTGCTGGAAAAACAAAATGAAGGATACGAGTCTACTTTTATAATATTAAAATTTTCTCTTATTATAATAAAGAATGCATTCTCTTTCTTAAAAGTAAATACTTAACTTGTATAACAGCAATAAAACTAATTCACAATGATTAAATCTCGGCTCCTTAAAATCAAATGAAAATTATAACAATTTTTATTTTAATATTCAAACATAAAATATCTCTAATTCAACAACTGAACTTAACGGGAGACCAAGATTTAATGACCGTCAATATTAAACACACGGCCAGTGAAAGTCACGCACCCCTTCCACATTGAAATAAAATTCTCACATCTATACAATATTAAAATATTAAGTTAAGGAGCGTAAATAATCTTTCTGGCATCTTCTCTTTTAAATTCAAATAACAACAAAATAAATATTAACATACACAGATTACCAAAAGACTACTATACCTCCCAAATTCTTAAACAGAAACCAAAATACAGTGTGTACCAAAACATTTGCCCCACAGAAATATAAATTTGAAATAAATCAATTTATCTAATTTTAATTGTCCATAATATATAAAAAACCCTTGCAGTATGTTATGATATCTATTTAAAATCTTATTTGTCAGAAAATTGAAATGAATGTAAAATCTGGATACACAAATCAATTTAATAAATTCTCATAATTGCAAATATCTGGTCAACCAATAGTTCTACGAGAATTTAAAACCCTGCCCCTGGTTACGCCACTGATAGCGCTTGCATAGATATCTCTTGAAAATGGTGATCGGAAGTGTTACTTTTACTCTTAGAGACGTAACTTCCGGTTTGGATTTTGAAAATTTTTTTGCGCGAATCCTGTTCCAAATAATTTCCTAATAACTTTTGTATTCTTTGAAAATTTTGGTAAAACTAACGGTTAACGAGATATAGGAGATATTTCGAAAGTTATGATTTCTGTTAAAATTTTATTTCTCAGAAAATTGAAAAGAATGTATCTCGATACACAAATCAATTTAATAAATTTTCATAATTGCAACTATCCGGTCAACCGATAATTTTACGAGAATTTACAAAAAATACAAATATGTATGTAACTGTTCTTGGATAGCGCTTTCATAGATATTTCTTGAAAATGGTGACTTGAAGTGTTACTTTTACTCTTAGCGACGAAACATCCGGTTTGGATTTCGAAAATTTTTTTGCGCGTATCCTGTTCCGTACAATTTTCTAATATCTTTTGTATTCTTTGAAAATTTTGGTAGAACTAACGGTTGACGAGATATAGGAGATATTTCGAGAGTTATGATTTGTCTTAAAATTTTATTTGTCAGAAAATTGAAATGTAAAATCTCCATACGCAAAACAATTTAATAAATTTTCATAATTGCAAATATCTGGTCAACCAATAGTTTTACGAGAATTTACAACGAATACAAATGTGTTTGTACTTGTTCTTGGATAGGGCTTTCATAGATATTTCTTGAAAATGGTGACCGGAAGTGTTGCGTTTACTCCTAGCGACGAAACTTCCGGTTTGGATTTCGAAAATTTTTTTGCGCGTATCCTGTTCCGTACAATTTTCTAATATCTTTTGTATTCTTTGAAAATTTTGGTAGAACTAACGGTTGACGAGATATAGGAGATATTTCGAGAGTTATGATTTGTCTTAAAATTTTATTTGTCAGAAAATTGAAATGAATGTAAAATCTGGATACACAAATCAATTTAATAAATTTTCATAATTGCAAAAATCTGGTCAACCGATAGTTTTACGAGAATTTACAAAGAATGCAAATGTGTTTGTAATTGTTTTTGCATAGCGCTCATAGGCGTAACTAGACCTCAACCATGGGGGGGGGGGGTCACTTCAAAGATATGCCATGATCGTCCATTTTTCGAACCCGTTTTTCTTTGGCATTTGTTAGTACTGGTAGTGTTTCTATTTCTTTCCTTCAGAGTGTGTTAAAATAATACATTTGTCAAGACTTAAAATTGACAAGTACTTAATGCCCCAATTTTTCTCGTCTTTTTTTCTAACCCCCCTCCTGGTTACGCCACTGCTAGGGGAGTATCTTGGGTCCCCTGCATTCTATTATATACCTCAATGACCTATACACTATTGAGATGCCCTCTCTAACCAGTACATTTAGTACAGTCAATTACGCGGACGATACGTCTGTTTTAGTACTCGTATGTGGAGATTAGCTTGATTCGGTCATAGGCACTTGCACTAGATACAGGCTGATTTATTTTCGGCCATCACCATGAGGATCATGCTTGTTATTGGATAAAACCTCTATCCAATGGTGTACTCAAAATTTTTATATGACGTTTCGTTTCTTTCCGACCATCATCGACTATTTAATTTCTTAAAGGCGCCATATTGGATTTAGACACCTTCAGAAAGAGTTTTCTTCCTAATTTCAACCGTGTACTACAAGTTGATAAAAGTGTTTGATATTACGCATTAATTGAAAGAATAAATTAGGTAGCCATGAAATTTCAATCCGTCAAACATTTCACTTATCGTTCATTAGTAATACAAACATTTTCGTCATTTTTTATCCTTCCCATTAACCAATTACAGTATTCTAGTCTTTTTAAATTACCTCCAGGTAAAAATACAAGATTAACATGAACTTTCCAAAAACACGCCTTAAGTTTACCACTTGTAAAATATCCTGTTGATATTTATTCAAATTCATATTGACATGAACATTACGCAGCTTAGTAAACGATGTATTCTCGACCAAATTTCTGTCAAGATCTAGAAAAATGGTACGATGAGGCTGTTGTCGTTCTGGATACAATTGTAAATATCTTGTACTTGCTAATGTTGAATTTCGGTCGACCTCTTTATATATAAATAAAGAACCTTTATATGTATTATTTATGAGGTACAAAACGACCATTCTAATACACTGTCGACCGATATATTTTGAGTCGACTTATTTATTAATTAGAGAACCTTCTATATACTTTTAACAGTCTAATTAGGACAGTCTTAATAAGCTGTCAGTCGTTACGTTTGAAGGTTCTCTTTTCGACTTCTTTCTTTGAAGTCCCTCGGTCGACTTGTCTACTTGAAGTCCCCTGGTCGACTTCTTCATCAATCGGGCTTCGCTCTCTAGGACGCACATGCAAATCTCTCTTTACGCTTGGTTCACGCACATTTTGTCACGTTTAACCGACGATAACACAAACACTTCGTGCCATGAGTCTTTGAATATAATACAAACATTTCTTATCTAAATAGTGCTCAACTTATACATTTCGAATAAACAGTTTAAAGAAATTTATCGTAGGCACATATGCTTCGAAAATAATTAATATTCATATTTAAAATTATAAAATATTTTAATTTGGCTGTACCATTACAATCTCTAATTTATTTTAAAAAATGCTACATTTAAGTCACTATGTAATCTAAGTTGACGTATTCAGAAATTTTTCATACAGGAGCGTCCATGACAATCATATTATGATTATTATTTTTAGATATCCGGAAGTATATTTCGACGATTTCAAAGGTGAACGCTCTTACAATCCCCCGGTGCCTTACAATAAGGGCGTGGATCCCAACATTGGTCTTGGCGATTTCCGACAGATACTGAAAGAGTTTTGCGTGTTGCCCATGCTGTCAGACAATCTGCATCAATCTACGCCTCACATCAAATCTCTGCTCCTCTGCGGACCGAGAGGCAGCGGCAAAGACATGCTGGTGCACGCGGTCTGCACGGAACTAGGTGCAGTTCTGTTCGACATCACACCTGCCAACATCGTGGGCAAATACCCGGGCAAGTCGGGACTAACCATGCTGATCCATCTGATAACGAAAGTGTCTAGATTACTGCAACCGTCCGTGATATATATGGACAATGCGGAAAGACCGTTCGTCAAGAAAATACCGAAAACCGACAAGACCGATCCGAAGAGGTTGAAGAAGGATCTGGTGAAAATTGTTAAAAGTAAAATCTTTTGTTGGGAAGGATCATATATAATACTATTATATTGCGTGTGGACAGGGAAAACTTTGCCCCAACCACGATGCACTTATAGGTACCGGTATGCTCGTTTGAGCTGTCAATGGCGACAGATTTGACAGTTCTTATATCGGCTGCATTTTGACGCAATTTTAAGTTCGTTTACCGTTTTTTTTTAAAATAATATTCTATTTAATATGCCTAGTTGTGCTGATACGGCTGTCATAAATACAATCGAAAAAGTAGAGATAGTCAGATTAAATATTTCAGGTTTCCCAAGGAAGAAAGTAATTTATTTACTAATATAAGCCATTGTTGAAGTGCTCAGGCAAAGTGGTATTTTTAAATGCAATCTCGATGTTTTAACTTTTTTTGCATGTATTTGAATTACGTTTTTAATACACAATGCAAAATAGTGTTTTCTCTGTAAGTTCACTTTTGTACTTTGCTATCTTGAGGCTAGAGTTGTGCATTAATAATCTGTGTAAATATAAACAGAAAATTGTAATTGCGGTATTGCTGGATGTTTAATTTAGTGAATAAAATCATTGCCAAAATGTAAATAAAGATATCTATTTAACATATACTTTGAGGCGTATAATATTTTCTTTTGCAAAGACGTAAATCCTATTTACTGAATCGTAGAGATCTGAAGTATTCGATATTGGTAACGCACAGTTACATTAAGTACTTTAAATAGAAGGGTCAATTGAAGAATAAACCAACATGTGAATGAAGCAAATATAACTTGGCTGGAGTTTGTTATGTTTAATATACATATTTTACAAGTATGTTTACAATAATTAAAAATTATCGACTGAAATACAAGAGCATAAAACAGACTTCACCGACTTTAAGCCATAAATTAATCATGATTCTAAATTAAACAATAGTAGTCACGTATTTCAAATTTTTTTTTTTTTTTTAATTATTATAATATTAAGGTAAAATAAAATTGCCAAATATAACTTTTATTTCATCTTTTTCCTGCCTTACAAAATTTCTAATTTGAAGAGATTTTATTAGGTTGTTTTTGTGTATTTGCAAAAAAATACAAGTATTTACAAAAGGCAGATAATGTATTACATGTTTCTTAAGAAAAATACCATGGAGGTTATGGATAAAAAATGTTTGTAATTTTAATTATGGTCGATAATATAAATAAAAACTTTAATAGTTCAAGAAGTTATTTCAATTCAGATTGAGCCAATGCTTTTAATACTATTAAAGAAAAAGCTATACAGTTTTGTATCAGATTGAAATCCAAATACCATTCTCATTATATCCTTGCCATATATTAACGAAAATCAGCCTGGAATAGGAAACAATAAAAATTAGAAATTCTTAAAAAACTAAAAAACTACGTATGTTGCTACGATGTATAAAATGCCTCAAAATACTTTACGAATGTTCGCAAATGTACAAGTGTGTTGCTCTTAATTATAGTATTCCTTTATCTATGACAGAATCTGTGAATAAAACCGAAGCGCTGTGATCGAAACCGAATATCGTCTAGCTCCACCTACTCACACCCCCTTGCGTATACCCGTCCTGCGAGTAATATAAGTTGCATAAGTTTCTATTTGTTGGTAAACGCCCCTCTTAATGAAATCCTGAATACCAGCTGAGCTTGTTTTATTGTATCTTTAAATCAAATGACACATTTATTGATGTCACGATGACACTGTCAAAATAATATTCGAAATTAAAGGTTGTGTTACGAGTATGATAATATGGCTTAAGTTCAAACATACGTTTTCTATTTCAATGCCATCTTCATCCTAGAAACTTTATGATATCACTGTAGTTGTCAATTTAAACCAGTTTTTGATTTAACGTCTGTAGGTACAAAACAGACTATGTAATTAATTCTATCTCTCTTATTTAAGACGGAAAATTAAACATTATCTAGATACAGCACACGCAATATAGTAGTATTATATAGAGCGTGTAAGCAAACTACATACATCAAAAATACGAAGTCACGCCTCATGTTTCCCCAACACACGTATTCCACAAGGCTATTTCAGAAATGTATGCTTGTCTATGCCCAACAACTTAGCTAAATTATTCAAGTTAAAATGATCAAGTACTAAGATCTTGTTTATGTATTTATTTTTTAGTCTAATAAACTGTGTTGCATTCATTATTTAGTGTGTTTGTTGTTATTACTATACCAATATTTATCGTATTTGACAAGTATCTGACAAATGGAAAATAATGACAACGTTTGAAATAAATTAATACCAAAACCAGATACCTATACACTAGAGCGCTGTCAACTGCATTAATAACAACACTGACGACCAGAATTTATTGCTCGCCACTGTACCTTAAAATTCTCAATTTTCTGATTAGGTCGAATTTAATACGATATTTCAAACAAATCATTAATTCTTCTGATGTACGTCCAAAACTACATATTAATGTATTAACATGCATGCAGCACATTTTGGTGACGGCGATGGGAAATTATTCCCTTACTAGTTTTTTTAAAGGTGTATGATTAACCCTTTTAACTCCTATATAGGGCTTGGCTTTGTACATTTAGTGTATGTAGATTGCTTACAATATACAGGGTTATTTTTTTAAATCTTGACATAGGCTAACTTTTTTATTTGAAAAGATAGACCTATGAATAAGAAAAATGCGTGGAAAAAATAAACGCGTTGTTGCCAGATTGGGCGCTATTTCAGAAAAACATATTTTCTTAAATGGCAACACTGCATTTTTTTCAATTTCTAATACATCTTCAGATTCTAGACAAAACAAAGAGGATGCAAATTTTTGATTAGAGTGGCGGTTTACGAGCTAATGGTGCCTATATTTAACTTATTTTCCAGCATTAAAAAAATAGCAATAGTAACAAAAATTAATTACCTAAAGTTTATTTTTTAAAAAAATGTTCCAACTGATTTCCTTGTTGGGTTCTGCAGCCAAAAATACGTTCAACAAATGTATTAAAGTTTAGACACTATTAGCTCGTAAACCGCCACTTTAATCAAAAACTTGTATTCTCTCTGTTTTGTCTAGAATCTCAAGATGTACCACGCGATCATTTAAATTCTAAATTATAGCAAGCGGGATTTTTTTATTAGGTTGTCCAGAATGTCAATTATTGATTAATTGAAATTTGAGGTTATGTTATACTTTGTGACATTTGTGAATCTTATGTGTAATCGATTTAAATTTAATGGAAATGAAAGCATTACAAGATAAATTAGTTTTATTGTGAATTACAAAAGGTGTTCAAAGTGTTCTCCCCCTATTGCAATGCAACTGTTAACCCTCCGTTTCATATTTTCAAAAGCATTTGCCAACATCTGAACGGTTATAGCGTTACATGCATTAGAAATTGCCTCTTGTAGTTCTTCAAGATTTTGTGGGTTATTTTTGTAAACTGTGTTTTTCAGATATGGATAAATGAAATAATCAAGAATCGTTAAGTCCGGACTGCGAGGCGGAAATTCAATGACTCGATTATCATAAAACTCGCGAATTCGAGCCATACTTTCCCATGTTTTGTGAGCTGTTGCATTGTCCTGTTGGAAATACCCATGTAAAAACGGTTCAAGTACATTATTTCGATATCTCTCAGCATTTATCGTTCCTTCAAAAAACACAGGTCCAAATATACGCCTTCTAGAAACCGCTAGCCAAACACCAATTTTCTGCGGATGGAGAGGCGATTAAATAAACTCATGAGGATTCTCCGAAGACCAAATACGCATATTTTGTTTGTTTATATAGCCGGATAGGTGAAACCATGCTTCGTCAGAAAAAAATGTTAAATCCAAAGTGTTGTTGTTATTTAAATTATTCAAAAACCACTGACAGTATTCTATTCGTACAGGAAAATCTCGAGGGAATAGCTCTTGAACGACGTTAATCTTATAGGGATAAAGATTTAAATTTTCTTTTAACATTTTTTGACAAATTCCATAGGAAAGGTTTATTTCTTGGGCTAATCTGCGAAGAGATTTTTTGGGAGACTGTTCCATTCTTTCTGCAACATCTGCCACAATCTCAGGAGTCCTTTTTTTGGGCGCGCCACTACCAGCTTCGCCACACATGTATATATTTCTTGGACTAATTTTTGATAATCCGCAGGAAAATTAGGGAAGGCATTTTGAAAATCATTGATGCAGTGCGGTACTGACTATGTCCATTCACCATTCTCTTGTCGTTCGGCGTTTTTAAAATAACTTTCAGTCAGAAAAATCTTATGTTCTAAATCAAACACTTTGAAACGTCACTTTGACAATTCAAATTGTAAATTAGTACTTATATACCAACTTAATTTAAATTTCACAACCTACTCTAATTTAGACTTTAAATGATCGCGCGGTATTAGAAATTGTTAAAAAACGCGGTGTTGCCACCTAAGAAAATATGCTTTTCTGAAATAGCGCCCAATCTGGCAACAACGCGTTTATTTTTTCCACGCATTTTTCTTATTAGGACTAATTCCTAAAACTTTGCTTCAGGGACCATAGGTCTATCTTTTCAAATAAAAAAGTTAGCCTATGTCAAGATTTAAAAAAATAACCCTGTATGTATATGGTCAGGGGGTTATGTATTTTGGATTGACTGAGGAAATTTGTATTTTTAATAGACTTTTGGCCCGATGATCGTGTGATGCTAATAGGAGTTTCCAACTGTCCATGGGACAGCGATCAAAAATTACTTCTGCAAGTTTATCAAAAATACCTGGTAATACCTAGACCGAACTATAGTTCACGTTACTGTTTATGGAGTTATCTTCTGGGACAGTACAGTGCTATTGGTTGGAATTTTGACACCAGTGGTGTAGCTAGGATATCGGACGGTTATACAGCTGGTGCGTATACAACTTTTTCACTACCTATTGTTACGTTTTGAATGAGCACTCTGCATTTATGTCTCCTTACCGACTTAATAGCTGCTTTGTACACTATGTAGGGCGGCAGAAGAACACCTGATCCGCTTCAGGAGAACATTACTGATGTTGCACTTTCGGAATTGTCCATTATTCTCTGTGCAAGTTTGATACCCCGACAAACAAACACTTTGCTTCTTCCTTGTTGGTTTCGTCATAATTTACCCAAGTTTTGGGGTGACACGTTTTGCAAGGTGGTTTATAAGTTATTAAATTATTCTTCGAGTGCGGCAAAGGACCCTTCAGCTCTAGACCACTTAATGTTTTTCGATAACATTGTCGTGAGCTGCTCGTCATTATTTGCATAAATCGACGGAACCAACTCTCACCGGGCATATTGCCCACGAAATACCTTATTTGACACGCCCACTGCGATCTAAGTAGCTTTTTACTAGCAATTTGAAATTATTTCGTTCAAATTGGAAACCCTAATCACCAGCGCACACAATTGCTTCCACAACAGAGTTTATTCCTGATCAGATAATCAAATAGTACCCATTCCTGATCAGATAGTACCGAAGTCTCGCATGTGAATGCCACATTGGAGGGTTGCATGATATTCCATTAATTCCCGGGAAAACTTGTGGCTAAGTTGACATTATATGATACTGAAGCTGAATATTTGAGGAATTAAATAGAATAAGAATCACTGTCGTAATACCAAACAGCTTTGAGCATACCAGTAGAAAATAGGAAGCCCCAAAAAAATATCATTTTTTTTACTTTTGTTCTAAATCTTTTTCCACGAATATGTAGCATTTGATTGAAACCACCTCTCAGTGAGTGATATGAAGTAGGGTAGGGTGGGGCAGATTCGGACACATTTCTTCAAAATGTCATAACTCCTAAACTAGATGATGCTCAGAAACAATTATTGTGTTAGGAGGTGCCGCAGACATTTAGGAAACTACTTGATTTTTTTATCTTTCGAAAGCATTCCAAAGGAGTGAAAAAAATGCAGAAACTAGAAGACAGCATTTTTCCGAAACTGCCCCAAGGTGGGGTAGATTTGGACTTGGGTGGGGTGGATATGGACATAATATTACAACCTCGTCCAAATGCAATAACTATATGTATTTAAGTATAAAAATGTTTACTGAACATCATAATTCGAAAAAGAAACAGAAACTTTAATGTGCGATGCTTGCCTAGCTGTCCCTTTAACCTCTTGTGGCTTTGGAAGCTTGGAAATTATTTCGTTTCTTGGTATTGGGCTGATATCATCGATAACCGGGTAGCAAAAGCCCAAATTCTCGCGTTTCCTTAAAAACTTCACTAGGTATTCGTCACAGTCCAGCAATTCTTGGATAATGCCAACAAAATATAGAACCTTTTTCTTTGTAGAAAATTTGACGAGAACAAAGTCTCCAACAGAAAGAGGTTCATCATATAGAAGTTCATCTGGCAAATTGTCCAAACTATCTTCATCAAAATCCATATCCAGGTCTGAGTCAACGCACATGTCTTCAGTTAACTGTTCCTCGGCACTTTCCTCTGAATCAGAAATAACTTTTCTCTTTGCCGACTTTGTTTTTCTACCCATCAGATTTCTTGTCGCCGCAAAAACATTTTCACAGTGCTTCTTTTTCTTGATTTGGGTTTTCTTTTGGATTTCATTCTTTTCTGGCGTGTTGGTGTATATACGTGAGCGTCCACGTTTGCGACCCCTACTATTTTCAGTTCTTGTTTTGAGTTTTGGGAAAGGTCTAACAACTTCTGGACTCAAAACTTCCGATTTTTGTTCTTTTTTCACCGATAAATTCTCCACTTTCGAATTCCAAACCTCAGATTGTAGTTCTCGTACAACTGATGACATTTTTTCAATTTCGATAAATACTCTTGTGAGAACTAACTCAACTAACTCAGCTACAACTTCAGTAGATGTAGGAGCGGCCGTCGTTTCTGCTGGTTTAATGATTTCATTTGAAATTATTTTAATTTGCCGAACCAAATTTGAGCTAGAAGGTCGAGGAGTAGGAGGCCTGTCTGTTAATTCAGCAGTGGCTTTTTGATCTTCATTTTCATATTGTAACACTCCAGCAAAATCGGTATCGTCAAAAGCTAAGCGATTTAAAGGCCAAATTCCTGGTTTTTGGAAAGCTTTGATAATATTAGAAGGAATAAATGAATGCAGATATGGTTCACAACTTAATTTGCATATTTCATAAATTGTGATAGGCTTTCCAGGGTTAGCTAATATGAAGTCGTTGAACGAAGTCAGTAGGTAAGAATCGCCGGTTGATAGACAAACGATCCCTGATCCCGAGGCCACGGGCCGAAAACATCGAAGATTTACCCCCTCCACTTTGTAGTTCCGAACGCGGCCACCGTGGTTTGCCGGAGGGCGCTGGTGGCGGCGCTCGAATAAATACATATACAGCATGGTACTCCGTGACGTATCAACCATACAGGGTGTTTCAAAAGTTAGGAACCAAGATGGTCGCCAAAAATAAAAGTTTTGAATTTAATACATATACAGCATGGTACTCCGTGACGTATCAACCATGTACAAAAGTTAGGAACCAAGATGGCGAGTCAAAATCTAAGATGGCGGAACCAAGATGACCAGGTAAGATTAAAATTAAATATACAGCCTCATAACGTTTACAATATTAATATACACTGTGTTCCAAAAGTGATTAACAAGGATGTAAGGAAATAAAAGATTAGTTTCTTTAGACAAAATTTATTAAATAAATTTTATATACTAACAATTAAATATACTAAACTATTTTTAGAAAATCCTCTAGCAGTCTAACATTATGTAATGCGCAAATACAATAGTCCTTAGTGTGAAACATGCAAGTTGAATTAGTCTTATCTAACTTAATACTATTTTCATCACACTCTAAATTAATTATTACAGAATTAGGTAAGTAATTTTTTAAAAACATTTTTTTCTGATGACCCTTAACATAAATACGATCGTTGTAGCAAACAAGTCTATTCAAAATGTAAGATTAAAATTAGATATACGGCCTCATAACGTTTATAATATTAATATACACTGTGTTCCAAAAGTGATTAACAAGGATGTAAGGAAATAAAAGATTAGTTTCTTTAGACAAAATTTATTATTTTTTATATACCAACACATAAAATTAGATATACTAAACTATTTTTAGAAAATCCTCTAGCAGTCTAACATTTGTATGCAAGTTGAATTAGTTTTTACAATCGTTGTAACAAACAAATCTATACAAAAAATATTCATATTAACTTTTATTAAGTAATACAGTTGTGGAATATATGGACAAATCAATAGCTACTATTGGTACACCAACTACAATTAGCAATTTCTCCTATTTTCATTACTTCGTAATCATAATGAAGAGTACTAAATGAAATATGTAGCACTTCCAACATTAGAAAAGCGTTTAAAGAATTTGAATGATCCTCTATTAATTTAACAATATTACCATATAGATCACCACTTAAATTTATACATGATTTCAACAATGTATTATAAAACATAGGAAAATCGTTGTCAGTGAAAAATGATAATTTACATTTAATTAGTGGTTGTAAGTTATACAAATTGTTATATGTATCCTTCGAAAGCACCATCTGCTGATTTCGACTACTTATTCGTATAACACTAATAGTTTTATATGTTGATGATTCGATTTGGTGGTTAGGACTGCAACCTTCGGTCTTGCAAAATTCCACCCATTCTTCAGGTGTGAAGAATATACAGTTTGTCGAGGAACGAAGCTGAATAATGGGGACGTATCCAGCTGCTGGACTAAGACCGATGTTGAGCCACTTGGAACCACTTTTGTTTAGGAAGTACGATGATTGTCCAATCAACTGTTTTTCTTTCACAACGTTCTCTTCAATCATTTTAAGTGATTTGTCGAGAAATTCATTATAAGTTTCTGGAAAAGAAATAAAAAATATATAGTTATCTCTTTATATGTAATTGTTTTCAGTCTTACTAGCTTCCATTTTTAATGTATAAAGTTTTATGAGAAATTAAACGCACAACTGAACTGATACTTAGACAAACTAAGACTGGTTTATGTTGTGGAGTGTTATATCAAATATTAAAGAAATAATAGTGGGGATACTCACTTGAACTGAAGCGGAGTAATAGCTCTATGTGGCACATGCGCATAAGACCTGCTGAAAAGAAGGCTACATAATATTGTAATGACCCCAGGCAAGAGTATGTATACCATCCGCACTAGTCCTCCTTTTATCGTCATTAGGTGATAGAGCTAATTTATTTTGTTGAATAGAAAGGATAGAGTGGAGATTAGACCTGAATAAATTTTGAGTTTTATAAATTAAATTATTTCCAAATAAGCAATTTTTATAATCGTCTAAAGTAATTTCACTCTCAACAACAGCTTTCTTAATCCCTTTCGACTTTTTAATCTCCCTACCTTCAACATCTAAAGCGTACATTTTTGCGCGAAGTCCAACAAATTCATTCATTATATTACCCGCATTTTCATCTTTAAATAAACCCAGTACAGCTTTATTTTGTGGTGCTATATTGTAAACATTATCGGTCGAAAAGTTGGAAGTATCGAATTTTGAAATATTGTTTTTAATGTCGCTGTATATATCTTCCACATTTACTTTTAAAATAAAACTGTCAGTGTCCATATAGCATAGACGAACCTTTTCAGCATACTCGCGTTTCAAGTAATTATAATAAAAGTCATACATCAATAATTTGGATAGCTCCAGAACAGAGAAGCCAATATAAATAGGTTTGTTATAAACAACTTTTAACTTTTCCATATGGATTGCAACAAAATTCTCGCTGAATATAGTAACATTTTTGAAATTTAATTTAGAAATTAGTGTGCGGGCGCCCCGCCTTTTACCAACATCCTCCCAATGTGTGATCAATTTAACATCTACACGCTTGTCAACATTTTCCATGGTTTTCCCATATACGGAATTTACCATTAACTTGTAGAAATCCTTTTCGAAATCGTTTTTGGCCTGTTGACGAAGACTAGTATTTAAATCGATATACTTTTTAAGCCAAATAGATTGTTTAAATTCCAATACCCGATGGATTTTACTAATTTTGAGACCGAAACGTAGCGCTTGTTTTAAATTTCTATAATGTATGACGTATTTCTCTTTATTCTGTAAATTAGCAATTAATTTCTTATTTTGAAATTTTGATGTGGGAGGCACCATATTCTCGGGAAGAAAAGGTAAATCATTATGCTCATCATGCAAAGCTATAGGATACTCGACATCAACTTCTAAAAAGTAACCAATATCTGATTCATCCGCGACTATTAAAATATTTAAATTGTTAATTTCGTCTTGACTAAGCCAACGAAAACCACCATATGGTAGATATTGCGACATTCCAAACCCGTATAAATTATTCGCATCCCAATACGCTAAGTACGAACTAGGAGCTCTTGCATCATAATTCCTCATGTATTTGTTATTCGCTCTTGCATACCGCAAAGAGACCTGAGCCAATCCACCCCGTATACTATTTTTTATAAAATGGTGCATGTCTATGTCGGTGATTAAATCTAGCTGAATTTTGGTATGTTTCAACATAGCATCCCATGATAAGCCAGGGCTGGTGTAATATTGAGCGGGATCTAAGCTGTATGTTTCAAGACAAATTTTGCGAAAATTTTCAAAAATATCGGCTAGTAGCAACACATCCGTTTTTAAATATAAATTAGAATAGTCTAATAAATTCTTACAATTGAACGTGGTCCATACAGTTTGCGCATGTTCATAATCTATATCGGAAATATTTTCGTTAGTAAGTGAATTGAAAAAATCACGTTTCGGAGGCAATGCCGGCTCTTGCAATCGCTCAAAAGTATCTATATATTGATAGGGGAAAATTCCTTTTTTTCTAATCAAATCGAATTGAAAATCTACCGAAAACGCCCTTCGGACGGTCAAGAAGTCTTTAGAATCTAAATTTTGAGCAAGTTTTTCGATAGAAGATGCCATGAATCTAAAAGAATCTAAAAATCGTATGCTGCAATAAACATTTTTTTCCGCGCCACTTTTATCCGTATAACGATCAACTAAAACTCTTTTACTGAAACTAATATATTTTTCTTTATTAACCGGTATAACATCAATTTCCAAATTATCATTTGCCAAATCTTTAATAAATAAATGAGAATCATAGTCGAGATTATGAAAATATACAGGGACGAACTTTGGAATTTTATACGCGAGGTTACAATTGGAGTGGGCGGCTCCTCGAAATATCCCAGTTAAATGACAGTGATCTGCCACTTTATCCCCATTGAGAGGTAATTCACAAATGTGACAGATAGCTGCATTTTCATAATTATGTCTTTCGGATGAACTCAACGGTGACATTGGTACGACGACTTTTAAATACTTTTCATATACAGTCTTGATATCTTCTACCAATTTCGAAATGAAAATCGATGTACAATCAACGCCGACATAACTCACGAATTTATTTAAAGAAGAATTAAAAGAACAAATAATTTGGTATGCAAAACTGTAGGGAACATGTTCATGTGTATCCCGGGTAAATGAAGCAGATGGATCACCGCCACATGAATGAATTGGTTGTAGGATACATTCGAAATCAGCATAGATAACGAACGGTACTGAAATTTTTTTATCAAAATTATCAAATCTTAAGATATTTTGTGGTAACGAATCACCAAATTTAGTTTTCCGCGGTTCAGTTGAAGGTAGTACGGTGTATACATGATTACAATCATTTTCGCGATGGCTACTTAACAGAGTTTCAGAAGAGAAACTTTGCAAACAACCATCACATAAATGAATAGCATGTTCTCTCTTAGTGATTTGTGAGGAAACTAATCTGGACAGACTTTTAATTAAAACGTAATGTGACTTATTGTCACCCTCCACGAGTAATACATTTACATGAACATCTTTTCTATTTTTAGTAAAATAAATCGGACCTACCACTTCATATTTTTTTTCATTATTATCAAATGCCAAACCATAAACGTTAATACTTAATTTATTTAGCTCTTCAATTTTTGGAATATCTCTCAATCTAATTGGAAAATTAATATTTTCTAAATTTAGTACGGTTGAATAGTGGGGGTAGGATGATATACGATTGGGGCGTTTAAGACAATTAGCAGGATGTAGTGCAGCAACAATACACCAAGCCAAACAGGCATTGTCTGGATTTCTGATGTTAATGCAGGCCTTTTTTGATGCAATAGAGGAAGGCAGTTCTAAATACGATGAACCACCGAGTGGTTGATATGAATTTATATTAACCTCCAGATGAGATACACTCTTCAGAGCCCATCCACTTCCAACTTCTAGAAATTCTTGCGATTTTTTATTGATTACTGCTGCGGCTTGATTATAAATGTCCTCTAAATCCGAAGATTCAGTAACGATAGTGTAGCGGGTATTGAAAGATTTTAAATCGGTTATTTGCCCATCTCCATCTGCTTTTACATAATGAGCAAATAACTCCAACTGCACCTTAACACCCGTTGCCATTCTCGACAAAACATTTTCAATTAAGCGACAGACTTTTAATTTTGTACTATCTAAAAAGGTTACAATATCTAAATTTTGTTGGCCTAAAATTTTATAACTAGCGATCCGGGTTTTAAACGCTGAATTGATTTTCAATATGCCTTCCTCTAAAACACTGGTATTATTATTCGCATGCATTTGCGATCTTAAATGCCCTCGGTACTCTGATGAATTCCGAAAGGAGACATTACAACATTTATGTTCATGACTCGTAGATGCTGTAACCTCAACATGCTTAGTTGGAGAACGTGTCGGAGTTACAACATCGAGTTTTACCTTCTTTTTAATAGGTTGTTCAAGATGAATACAGGTATCTAGCGTATGGCCACAGATCTCACATAAATAGTTTCTATGGATATTGTTTATATGCCGCTTCAAATTGCTTCGCACGGTGAAGGTTTCACCACAAATGTTGCACCTCATTCTAGAAATAAAGATACAATTAATTAATATAGAAATAATTAAATGTAAAATGCAGTAGTAAGTATGAAAATATATAAATTTGAAATAGTAAATAATTAAAATTAGAAAATTACTCCATATGTACGTAAATTATATTTAGGTTTACAATTTTTTATGAAACTTTATAGAAACAAAACGCTTCAACGTGCATAAAATGGTTGTTAATTTATAATAAAGGCATGAAAAAATACCAACATATGCTTTATAAAATACTACCCCCCGTATAAATATAAAAGATTTTTTTTTTGATCAAAAATAATTAAGAAACAGGATGCAAATCAAGTATGAAGCAATATATAATTTAAAATTAATATTAAACAATTAAAAACAAAAGAAAGAAACTGTGTAAATAATAATAAATTAATCTCAAAAATGCTTGTTGATTTAATGTTTATAAATTACTAAACACGATTACTATATAAAATATAAAAAGAATGAAACAACAAAGAATTTATAAAATTAAGCTCAAACTGTAGGAAAAATAGATAAAAGCCTATTAATTATAAAAGCCACCACACATGTGTATTATTTTTACAAGAATTAAAATAGAACAAAATGCGATTTTTAAATAGAAATGTTTTTTAACTTACATGCGATAGAACGTAGATGCTCAACTTAGTAATAACAAACTTAAATTTGAAATAGTAAATAATTAAAATTAGAAAATTACTGCATATGTACGTATATTATGTTTAGGTTTACAATTTTTTATGAAACTTTATAGAAACAAAACGCTTCAACGTGCATAAAATGTTTGTTAATTGATAATAAAGGCATGAAAAAATACCAACAAATGCTTTATAAAATACTACTCCCCGTATAAATATAAAAGATTTTTTTTGATAAAAAATAATTAAGAAACAGAATGCAAATCAAGTATGAAGCAATATATAATTTAAAATTAATAATAAACAATTAAAAACTAAAGAAAGAAACTGTGTAAATAATAATAAATTAATCTCAAAAATGCTTGTTGATTTAATGTTTATAAATTACTAAACACGATTACTATATAAAATATAAAAAGAATGAAACAACAAAGAATTTATAAAATTAAGTCCAAACTGTGGGAAAAATAGATAAAAGCCTATTAATAATAAAAGCCACCACACATGTGTATTATTTTTACAAGAATTAAAATAGAACAAAATGTAATTTTTAAATAGAAATGTTTTTTTAACTTACATGCGATAGAACGTAGATGCTCACCTTAGTAATAACAAACTTCAACTAATACAAAACTATATATCGAAGATGTTTATATAGAAGATCTATTAAAAATTCTACTAGTTATTTGAACAAGTACATATTCACATTAAAAAATGCATTGGCATGCATTCAACCTCTAGTTGTCTATACAGTCTGAAAGATTAATGTCCGGTTACACTCTCTGGTCACAGTGCTCTGGTGCATATAAACTAGACCTACGCGAAGACCAATGAACTTGCATTCAGGTTCAACGCCATAAAATACAAAAATTATTTGCACATTCAAACACGTTCTATCACGTTTGATAGGAATTAAAATCTATTAAGAAAATTGTTTTATACGTTATAAAATATGATAAGTACATATTCATTTTAAAGAAACGCAGTTGATCTTGTAATATTCTTGGCAAAACTAGAAATATATTAAGAAATGCATTAAACCTGTTTAACAAAGATGCAACAAACAATACACACACTGCAACAGACACCGATATAATGCTTTGATTAAATATGATATATACATATTGTTTATATTTTTTAAAGAAATACAGTTGATCTTGTAATACAAAATTTGCATATTGAATTTTGTTAGGTATATCAAGTTTTTTTTTTTGCAAAAAACAATTAAAAAACACACCACTGCTGCATCTTAGATTGAACAAACACCGTTCCACAACTAAATAGGTTAACTATATATATCTAAATACATAATAAGACTAAAAGCATCTTGGAGGGGTTTTTGAATGCTAAAGAATGCGAAAATAATTAGTATAATTCGCATGCTAATTAACTGCTTACGTATGCACTGACTGTATGCTTGACTTAGGTACGCATTTCTCGGAGACTGGTTTTTCCAGCTACAAACATACGTCGCGTCGATCGAAAGCCGCAGAATTACAATTTCTTCGCACAATGCCAGTATACCAGTACCTATACCGAGATATTATTTTATTATACAGGGTTATAAAAAATTGCGTTGAAACATTTCTACCAAAAATAATTGTACATTAATATAGAAGATTGAAGTAATATATTTAATGAAATATACTGGGTGGTATACTGTGATAAATATTAATTATTTCTAAAATCAAAACAGATTATTTAGGGATATTATTATACACTCTGAGGGAAATGCAAAATAAAGAAAAAAATATTTAGGTTTATAATATAACAGACATGCGCACTATAATCAATTATTTTCATATATAAGAGATATCGCACATATTTTGTCATAATTATTGTGCAATATTCTGCAGTATTATATAGTGTAATATTATTAAAATGTTTGTTAAATTAAGTCCAGATGAAAAATACGAAGAATTTTTACGAGAAATTGGTATTGATTTACCTGTTGAGGTTCGTAATTGGATTTTTACATCAAACTTGATTAGAAACGATTGTCTATTTTTGGCTGCATTTGTGTATCAAAATCAAAATTATTTTGATATAGATGAGTTCGTAAATCTATTACGGTATTGTAATAAATATATAAATGCTGAGGCTGAGAGATCAATTTATGAAGAATTCGAGTCGCTTAATGAAGCAGATATGGATTTAAGTGACATTTGTGTCTTCGATATTGAAAGTAACAGTGTCTTGAATTTATATAAGGGAAAAACAAATAAACTACTATCTTGGTATCCACAGTTTACCCACCCAGAACTGGACTATGGCGCAGAGGTAATTGATAACGAAGGGGGGTGGATTATATACGGATATCGGAAATCTTAATATATAGTAGTACATCAGTTCGAAACAGTCAACAATGTGTAGTAGATGTAAACGGAAACTACTAAGATTAGAGTTAAAACAACGACTAGTGAAATATAAATCTGAATTAGGAAAGCTCAGACGTGATATAGACCTCTACGAAATTATAGTGGATATTAAAAAAATAAAACTCTAAAATGGGGAATCAACAAAACAAAGTTGATCGAGCTATTAAACAAATTAATAAGAATTTTGGTACACTAGACGGAATAAATAAAGCAACCATTTGCGAGATCCCAACATCCATTCTACAAACCATGGTGACAGCTGAATCTTTGAAACAAAACTGGCACATTATCCCCACAGAGAAGAGGGAGGCTCTCATAGAATACTTACCGTGCTATCTCCACTACAATCAGCCCTGGCAGTCGGAGCACATAGATGGTGCAACACCTGCTCGAAGAAATTGTAGCTATTGTAAATTAAATACTTATCCTATTTATAAATAAAAAAAAATATTTGTTTACACAAAATATAAGAATAAAAAGTATATGTAATAGTTCAACATTTGTTTTATTGTTTCATAAAAAAGAAATATATACAATTTCAATTATAATACATCATGTTTATCTATCCAAGAGTTATTTGAAGATGATAGGCCCAGCCACTTCACATACACTTTATTGCCTTTTCTGCGAAGCAGTTTTTCTACCAGATATACGTCTGTATGTTTCGCTTTTTGCAATTCTTCTTGGTAAAAGCTGCCCAAGATGGCTTGCCCGTTCATGTCTTCTAGAACATACGTTGCTGGATTAGTGATATTAGCTTTAACTATTTTAAATAGTTCTGTGGACCAGGAGGGTATGTATCCCTTTTCAAACACGCTTTTATATTTACTTATACGTACTATATCTCCCACTTGAAATTTTCGAAGCCCACTTATTTTAACATGACTATAAACGCTTTTTAACAACCGCTTTTCATTTTTCTTGTTAACGTCACGAGGTCTCATTTTAATCGTTCTATGTTTAGTCCCATTATAGGTGTCCGTTACTTCTGACAATATATCGATCCATCTATATTTACCCAGCATACTGAATTCCTTATACAATTTTCCCTTAATTGTTCGAATTACACGTTCTGCAATGGAAGCCTTCATGGTACTATATGTTGAATAATGATTTATATTGTATTGCTTCATCAGCTTTTTAAATTTAACATTATAATATTCACGACCGTTATCTGATTGTAAATTTTTAGGTTGTCTAGTTCCTTTTAAAATTAATTCCATTGCATTCGTCACATCTGCACCTGTTTTACTTTTTATAGGTTGAGTCCATAGAAATTTCGAGAAGCAATCAATTACCACGAGTATGTATTTATAACCTCTGTTCTCTCTACCATATGGTACAAATTCCATCAGATCTGTCTGCCACAAGTCATCGAGACCTCTAATAATAACACGACGCCGTTTAAATATTCTGCGGGCGGGTTTATGCAACTCGTTGACAACATCTTGTTTAACTTTACTCATTATTAGTCTTTAACTTCTTAATTTTGTTATCAATCTTTGTTTCCAAATTGGTCAATAAAGTTTTAAATGAGGACTCGTTTTGTGTTAATTTATCTTCAACAACGTCCAAATCAAATCTGAACTTGTTGTCCAAGTGTAGAGCCTCATCTACTTTGGTTTTATATGCTACAAATTCACGATTCAATCGATCAACGTTTCCCTTGAGCGCGTCAGTTTCATGTGTGATGGTGAGTTTCGAACGTTTCAAATCGTCCACGTCAGTCTGTAGTTTGATAAACTCCGTAATTTGGCTATAATACGGTGATTTGGATTTTTTAATGACTTCATCAACATCTTTAAATTTTTTGTCAACATAACCTTTATTTGCACAGTCATCAGCTTCTACTGGTGATTGAACGCTACACAGTCGCTTATTTTTAAAATTGTAATGCCCTTCAGTACTAGTCTCCAAAAGTGGATGAAGGTTATCTGTGGGTACAGATTTTCTTATTTTTGATTTAGTTAAATGCCGACCAAATTTATCAATGCTATCCATATTGATGTTTGTATTTAGACTGAGACCATGATTGAAAATGTCTCTAATTATATTCGATGACACCAGCTTCCTGGAGCTCTTGTATTATTGAGGCAATCTCATTAGCATGACCATTATTCCCTGAATGCTTGGAAGCTATCAGTAAACGTAAACGATCCACCAATTCGTTTATATCGTCCCAGTAAACGTACTGATAAGGTTCATTTCTAAATATGAGTTCTTCGCCTAAATGACCACCACCCTCAATAACAGCACTTGTTGATGAATGTCGCTCATATGTTAGGGGTCTAATGATGTTCACATACTTGTAACTCTTACTACCTTGCACCTGTTTTTTAGGATCATATCCGCGACGATGTACATTAGTCTGTTTTAAAATTGCACGATATCGATGCTCATCGTCTTTAGTAAAACCTTCCGGACGGGCTTTAAATATTAATTCGTAGAGACCACCAGTTCCTCTATATCGCACATTATCGATTACAATATCTTTACCGTCGATGGTTAAAATGGAGTTGCCAATTTTAAATTTATTTGTTATAGGATCGAAGTGAACACCTGTTGTTAAATCATATTCACCGGCGGTATCCGCCAATAAGCCATCCAAGTAAGTCCTTGGCATTAACTCGTACTGTTCCAGATAGTCATCGACGATTTCAGGTGTCCTTCTAAGCATCTCCCTATAATGAGTACGATACTGCTGAAATGATTTCTCAGGATCCACCTCGACTGGTGTTGTGTCAAGCTCAAATACACTATCATCATGTTGTACACCTTTGTCGATACCGGTGGGCTGTACTTGAATTGCACGATCATGGGATACCCTCTTTTTAGGTGTTGTCGGTTTTTCCAGTCGAAGTTTTGTTGGGGGTGGCCTTAATATTTCACCATCCTCATCCATACTTTCATCCTTTGGTTCCATCTTAGTTTCACTTTTAACTGTTGGTATAACGACATCTTTCAATACCTTCCGAAGGGGTTCGGTAACAGGTTTAAAATGTTCTGTTATTAACTTATCATAATCAGAACGACCTGATTTTAATGCTAAGTGTTTCCTTCTAATGGACTTGGTAGCTCGTATTATTTCCGATGTAATTCTATCACTATTATTACCGCTCTGTGTGGCCATATTTAAAGATTTTGAACAGCTTTTGAAGTGCTTTGAACAGCTTTCAAACAGCTTTGAACAGCTTTGAAGTGATTCGAACAGCTTTGAAGTGCTTTGAACAGCTTCTGAAGAGCTTTGAACAGCTTCTGAAGGGCTTTGAACAGCTTCTGAAGAGCTTTGAACGGCTGATGCAGGTTTTGAAGAGCTCTCTATAATGTTCAAAGTTGTAATTTGATGTTATCACTGCAGCTTGTCCTTAATGACTAATAGAAAATGCATAGTAGAAAAGTTGAAATACATTCACAGAACAAACAACAGATGTCACAACAACCTACAGGTGTATCATCGTATGCTTCCGGTACTTCTTCCATTTTATCACGTCTAATACGGTTGAATATCAATACTTGATTGACAAATGTATCTTCATTTACAAATATATAAAGCAATCAAACATTTTTCGATAGCGACCCTCACTTATGTTACTATCCTTATCAATTGTGAGAAAGTCATATTTATTTTTCCAACACTCTGCGCAAACGGATTTGAACTGGTCGAAAGTCATGTCGGTGCCCACATGATCGTCATATATATGTCTAAGATTTAGATCGTCTTGTTTAAATAAAATAATAAAATTAGCATTGTCTCGAATTAAATGTTTAGGTATGCGAGTATATGTTTGACATAAGTAGAAAGAATCGATGGCCTTATGTCGCCCCATACTAAAATACGATCTAATTTTATCTTGCTTGTCACACACCACATCATCGAAAATAAATATAGAATTTTCTAATGCTTCATTAGGATCTAGAATATTATCGTTTTCAGTGTACTTGAAATACTTTATGCCTTTAACATTATTGATCACCCTCTCCAGAAACTGATATTTAGGCTGATACAGTGACTTGGAGTACACATAGATATTATGAAACTTGAGACCGTTTTCTTCAATAATCAGACTTATCAGAGCATTTGTTTTTCCACAATTGGACGGTCCGCATATTATACATCGAATTGTATTGGGCAGTAGTGAATTATGTCTGCGATATAAATTGGCGGGCAGTAATTCATTGTCCAAATTTTTCACTTGGAGATTAAGCTTCTGCTTGACAAGACGCATGATGCGATACTGAGTGTATTTAGGGGGCTCATCCAATCAAATATCATTCAGTCAAATGTTAACGTTCAAAGAAGGAGGTGGTGTCCTAAACACACTTATCAACAATCTTCCTGTAGAGCTGCACTTGCCCCAATACCAGTGGTGCGGCCCTGGGACGAAAGTAAAAGAGCGTTTAGCTCGAGGAGATCCTGGAATAAACCCACTCGACGCTGCTTGTAAAGAGCACGACATTGCATACTCTAAAAATAAGGATATTAAAGATCGTCACAAGGCAGATCAAATTCTTGAAGAAAAAGCTTGGAATCGCGTTAAATCAAAAGACGCTAGTCTTGGTGAGAAGGCAGCTGGCTGGTTGGTGACTAACAGTATGAAAGTTAAAAGAAAACTGGGGATGGGTATCAATACACAAATTAAGAGAACGAGCAATAGAAAGCGAATAAAAGGAGCTGGTATTAAGAGTAGAAGAGTTCCCTTCAGAAGGACTGTTGTAGAACAGGCAAAATCGGCTCTGATGAATTCAAAAATTAAGGATTTTGCGGAGCAAGCAAAAATATCACTCGCCGCTGCTAAAATTGCGGTTAGAAAGAATGGAGGTAGAAAAAATATCCGAACACCAAGAATTATACCGATACCGAAAACTGGTGGTTTTATTCCTCTAATACCACTATTTGCCGGTTTAAGCGCTTTGGGCACTCTTGCTGGAGGAGCTGCCGGAATTACACAGGCGGTGAATAAAGCAAAGGCATCCCAAAAATTACTGGCTGAAACACAACGACATAATAAAGCGATGGAGGCTGTTGCATTGGGGAAGAAAGGTGAGGGTCTGTATTTGAAACCGTACAGGAAAGGATTGGGCCTATATTTAAAACCACAGTCAAAAAACTACTAAGCAGACTGCCACGAAGAGCTCTCACAGACAAAGATATTTTGAAGTTTGGAAAAAATATACCTAACTTTCGCGGTGTCTTTATGAGAGACGATTTGCCTAATAAACCGAGGAAGAGTGAGTGTGCAGTCGTTAATCTTGATTCGATATCCGGACCGGGAACCCATTGGGTTGCATATTGTAAGAAGAATCGTACAGTTCATTATTTCGATTCATTCGGCAACTTATCACCACCTTTGGAATTGATAGAATACTTTAAAAACTGTCAAATTACCTACAATCAGTCGCGGTTTCAAAATTTTAATGAGAAAAATTGTGGACATTTGTGTCTAAAGTTTCTATATAGCAGTGTGTAGAGATTAGATTATCATTAGTATCATGTCGAGTACGTTCACGCTCAGCAGCACGAGTAATGTGCTCACAGCGGATTACTATCCGCCAATTGAATTGGATAGTCGACACGAATATGCAATTGGCCTTATAGGTCTGCATACATACAACACTATCCCAAACATATATGAGGGACACAACAAATTTTATTACGATAATCACGTGTTAGATATACCTACTGGTTCCTATGAAATAGGCGACTTGGAGGTTTACCTGCAGAAACAAATAATTGGTGATGTGACCGACAAAAACAAATTGCTGTCCATAAAGCCCAACAACAATACACTAAGATGTGAGATACGGAGTCAGTATACCATTGATTTTACGCCAAATGATTCTATTGGACGAATGTTGGGATTCAGTAGTCGGAATTTGATTGCCGGACAAAATCATGAATCGGATCTCGCTGTACAGATTATAAAGGTTGTCACTATAAGAATCGAGTGCAATATCGTAACGTCTACGTACTATGACACACATCTTGCACACACATTATTTGAATTTGCACCCTCTGTGGAGCCGGGTTTCAGCATTAACATTGAACCACGTAATATTGTTTATTTGCCGATCAATACGAAAAGAATTAGTAATATTACCCTCACCTTATTAGATCAAGACTCTGACCCAGTAGATTTCCGTGGCGAGCAGATAGTTGTGCGTCTCGAACTAAAGAGATTGTCGTGAGGTGGAAAATGGGTCTATCATTTAATAATCAAAGCAATAAAACGTACAGATCTGACGAACACACATTCATTCAGTCGCGTGCGCGCCATCCATTAACACCGGCTAACATTGCTTTTCTAAAATCTATTGGTTTGAAAGTGATTGAGAAAAATGGAAAAGTTGCAGATATTCCAAGGATTAAAATTCGATGATGCCATAGTGAAGGAGCAATACCATGTCTACTATCCACGCGCAAATAACTTTAACCTAAATGATGAAATTCGCATCCCCATTCAACATCAGGATATTTACACTCTACCAAGTGAAAGCTTCATTCACATACAGGGCAAATTCAACGAGCAGACTACCGGAACAGGTAGCTGTAAACTAACAAACAATGCGTATGCTTTTCTATTCGATCAGATGCGATATGAAATTAACGGTGTGGAGATTGATCGTTGTATGAAGCCTGGTATCACTACTACAATGAAGGCATACGTTTCTTACAATCCGAATGAATCTAAGATGCTTGAAATGGCAGGTTGGTGTCCGTTCAAGGATGAACAACCCACCTTCTCCGTAAATGAGTTCAACGCCGTTTTGCCTGTCAAATTTTGTTTTGGAATATTCGATGATTACAAGCAGATAGTAATGAATGTCAGTCAGGAATTGATACTGAATCGCAGTAAAACCGATGATAATTGTTATAAAAACAATTTGGAGGATGGTACGAAGAAGGCAACCATACAAATTGAAAAGATTGAATGGTATGTGCCACACATTACAGTAAACGATAAGACTCGCCTGAAACTGCTACAGGCTCTTCGAGAAAACAAATCGATATACATACCATTCAGAAAGTGGGAATTGCACGAACTGCCATCATTGCGCACTACGAAAAATGATATATGGCCAATCAAAACCAGCACAAACTTGGAGAAGCCTCGTTATGTTATTGTGGGATTTCAACTTAAGAAGAAGGATAATCCCCAAGCGGATTCCTCCGACTTTGACCATTCTGCAATTACTAATCTAAAATTATATTTAAACTCGGAGAGCTATCCTTACACCGCCATGAATTTAAATATGGGGCTCAAACGATATGCTATTGCATATCACGCGTATTCAAATTTCCAATCTAGCTATTACGGTCGTCAAAACCAACCACTTTTGGATTATAACCAGTTTCATGATCATGCTCTTTATTTAATCGATTGCTCCAAGCAAAATGAATCATTGATTTCCTCAAGCGTCGATATCAAGCTGGAGATAGAGTGTCAAGAACAATTTAAACCAGATACCGTAGTGTATTGTCTCATTTTACACGATAATTTGGTGGAGTATCAACCGCTTACGGGAACAGTGAAGAAAATAATTTCATGATGGATCATTTTGATGATACAACGTCAGTGCGTGATTGGTGTGAGTGTAGAATATCTACAGCTGATACCGATCGATTTCAACATAGGATTGAGAATATTGAGACTAACTTAAGCCCGAATTTATTGCAACGGCATTCATACGTAATTATTGATCTACAAGGATTTCAACTGAAAAATGGATTTATGCTTAAGGAAATGGCAATCAGTGATGGTGTAAAAATGGGACATTTCATTTTCAAACCTCATGTGTCGTACAATAAGCTCACACGTGAAGAATTACGTCAGGTGTTATGGCTAAAGGAAAATCATCATGGTTTATGTTATAACGATGGATATATATCCTACTCCAAAATAGGAGAGATTTTGAATAGACTTGTTTGCTACAACGATCGTATTTATGTTAAGGGTCATCAGAAAAAAATGTTTTTAAAAAATTACTTACCTAATTCTGTAATAATTAATTTAGAGTGTGATGAAAATAGTATTAAGTTAGATAAGACTAATTCAACTTGCATGTTTCACACTAAGGACTATTGTATTTGCGCATTACATAATGTTAGACTGCTAGAGGATTTTCTAAAAATAGTTTAGTATACATATTTAATTGTTAGTATATAAAATATGTTTAATAAATTTTGTCTAAAGAAACTAATCTTTTATTTCCTTACATCCTTGTTAATCACTTTTGGAACACAGTGTATATTAATATTGTAAACGTTATGAGGCTGTATATTTAATTTTAATCTTACCTGGTCATCTTGGTTCCGCCATCTTAGATTTTGACTCGCCATCTTGGTTCCTAACTTTTGTACATGGTTGATACGTCACGGAGTACCATGCTGTATATGTATTAAATTCAAAACTTTTATTTTTGGCGACCATCTTGGTTCTTAACTTTTGAAACACCCTGTATGGTTGATACGTCACGGAGTACCATGCTGTATATGTATTTATTCGAGCGCCGCCACCAGCGCCCTCCGGCAAACCACGGTGGCCGCGTTCAGAACTACAAAGTGGAGGGGGTAAATCTTCGATGTTTTCGGCCCGTGGCCTCGGGATCAGGGATCGTTTGTCTATCAACCGGCGATTCTTACCTACTGAAGTCTTCAGCTTAGCCTTGAACGGACCATAAATTCCGACATCTAGGGGCTGCATCCTATGGGTGGAATGTGGGGGAAATGACAACATAACTATCCCATGCTCTCTGCAAAAGTTGATTGCATCTAGTGAAATATGTGTTTCGTGGTTATCCACTAGTAAGAGAATTTTGTTGTCTACAGAGCAGCTTGTATATTGGCGAATGTGTCTTAAAACATTAACAAATATTTCGGCAGTTATCCACCCATTTTTTGACGCGTAACCTTTGGCACCAGTGACTGATCCAAGCAAAAAATGATCTTTCATTCTAACTCGTGGAAAAATGTAAACAGGTGGAATTGCCGAACCAGTAGCAGTCACAATACCACAAAATGTGACCAGTGTTCCGCGTTCGGCAGAAACACATTGACTAACTTGTTTCTTTCCTTTCTCGCAAATAACTTTTGGTGATTGCTTAACGGTGGTAATACCTGTTTCGTCGGTGTTCACAATTCGGTCCGGAGTAAATTTATATTTTTCCAAAACATTTGATAAGTTACTGAAAAATATTTCAACATTGTTTTTTGTGAACCCTGAAATTCGACCAATGCTAACGTTTTCTGGTTTTCTATATGAAAGTTTAGGGTGCCGCTTTACAAAGGAACGCATCCATTCAACCCCAGCTGATTTGTTATTATGCCAGTTAACTGGTATGTCTTTCTTTAGAAGTATTGCATATTGAAAAGCCAAAGCTCTCGTATTGCTATAAGTTAAGCCAAAGTTCATTTCGGATGCTTGACACACGTATCGTGCAAGACTTGCTTCTTCTTCGGAACTGAATATTTGACGCGAGGCATGTTTAGATTTGCTTTCAGTGGCCTCAGTATCAGAGGAGTCTTCAATACCTGATTCATCTACAATTTCTCTGGCTTGTTTTTTAGCTTTTTGTACGTGGAAGAATAATGTCGACTTTTTCAGATTATATCTGATTGCCGCGGCTCTAATTTTCATTTTCTTGGCGAGAACAAGGCGAACGGCTTTTTTTATATCTTTGGGATCTATCATATGCCGATTTGTTTTTCGGATATAATTACGAACCATTCTGTAAACAAGAAACGCTAATAAATTTGGGAAATTTAATTTGTGGGGTAGTTTTGGACATTTGGGGCAAATTTGGACTAGTCCTGAACTGCCCCATTAAAAATATCCAAAACTGCCCCACTTGCAAATATTTCTTTCTAGTCGAAGCAGAGAGACGTAGAAAACTTTATATTCTTCAACTAAGTGAGGTTATGTACACTAAATTTAACGTAATTTTGTACCCCACTGTTCGCGATATCAATATTTATACTAACAGACTTCCAGAAGCTTACAAATAAACATGCAAAAACTTACTTTCAGTTATCGAATATTTTACAGCCACACAAAATTCGCAAAAATCAAGCTGCGTGACTCTGCTTCCAGCCAACGTTTACTTATGAAAAGTGAAGCGTACCAAGGAGAATGCAGATTATTTGGAGCTTATTTACCCGGTAAATTTGAAAAGTCCAAATGTGCCCCATGTCTAAATCTGCCCCACCCTACCCTAGATTGTGATGGTCAAAATTTTGTAGCTCTAATTTTGGTCAAAAGACGGCGGGCAAATTATATTTTGACATATTAATTAATTTTCTTTAATCAGATAATTTTTTTCTAAGTTTGATTATTCAGCGGGGTACATTACTAAATTCTTCATAAGTTGACGCTGAAAGATTTTCTCCAAATTTAAAATCAACAAAAATATCTTTTTTGAGGTTACCAGAATCAGAAAAGTCTCGTTATGTGACGGCCTGATATCCCGCAGCCTTGCTCAGAGAACAATTTTGCTCAAGTTACACCTACGAGCTCAAGTTCCCCGCACTAACGGCACTTTAAATAAATAACTTGAAATATTACTTAATTTTGCACCACCTTTAGTGTGTTAAAGTTTCAATTTCGTAAATAAGTCCCGGCATAACATCGATTAGGCGTCAGCAGTGTCTAGTCAAGTTGATGGGCGCGTTGTGGGTCGTTCTTTAAAACCTAAATTCCCGAAAAATTTCCTCTTGCATTCATGTCGTTTTTATGTACTCAAATTCAGGGCCCATAGTGAAGACTGTCGAGGAAGTGATGACCATCAAGAGAATGGTGCAATTGAGGATACACACGCTGAGCCCGTTAGAATTAATAAACGTTCTGGCTAAACATTTGGCCGTTTACAAAGAAGAAGAGGAAGCTATGGAGATGTGGTACGCGAAGACTACCATGTGCAAAAGGAGAACCAGGGCGATAGAAATACTGGAACAGGAAGAACTTGAGCAAGCTGCTAAACAGGCCAGTGCCAAAAGAACTTAAAAACCGTGTTAGAAATAAAGTATTGCAATTAAACAAATTTTCTAATATATTTTCATATATCCTGTGTATAATTAAAAATATCCTTGATAACTATGTATATTTTTTAAGAAAATAAATTAAATATTTTTATTGTCATTAACTGTGTTTTGACTTTTTACATATTCTATCTACCAAATGTCCACTAACTGTTAAAAAAGAATATTTTATATAATAATAATAATAATAGTCTTTATTGCCCAACAAAACATTATAAATTCCAATTACTGGACAATTTTCAAAATAATATTACATATATAATGTAGTAATTACATGCACAAAAAATATTAACAACAATTAAAGAACAAGAGACAAATCCAAAAAAAAATATTGAAAATTCAAGAAGCAGCACTTTTCACAGCATTAATAGATGAGTGAAAGATATCACAACGCCAGGAAATCGTATTGAAATGAGAACACATCATGTAAATGGACTACCTAAGTCTGACGTCACGAGGAGGCGGGGCTCTCAAAACCTTTCCAAACATTAGAAAAGTGTATGTAATCTGTCATAAGAAATAATTTAAAGCTATATTATAATTTTATCGAGTAAAAACAGAGTATTGCAAGCTTATAATTGGTTTAATGGTATACTAAACATATCAACTGCTTAATTTGTATCTATTACAATTTTTGCATATTTGTTTATATAATGCTATGTTTTAATTCGCATTTTTTCGCGCGTGCGGGTCGGGGGAAGTGGAAGGTTATGTTAGAATTTTAAAATCGCAGAAAAGTGATTAAAAAACATAAAAATTAAATATAATTATTGTGTGGTAAAGTGAAATAAACATAATTTATTATGATTTTCATAATTTCAAAAGTGTGTATAACAGATACCACTAAAAATGTGACATGGAAAATTCACTCGATGAGCACTTTAATTATTAATTATCTCCGTTCCTGTACGTTTACGCCGATTAATTTATAAGTAAAAGTTGTTCAATTAGAGGTCCTCTATAAGGTACACTAATCATTTTGTCAAAAATCGGTTGCACCCATATACTCCAATTTTTCCGAAAACGGAAAAACTTACAGGTTTTCATTTCACTGTAATGCTTACAATGGGGAACAAAACACATCACCATCTTCACTACTAAAAAATTAAGGATATCAAAATTAACAATAAGATACTGATAAAAGTAACATAACCTCAAAACTCTTAGTTAATTAGCATAGAAACGATCGACGCTATACATACCACGTATACTAATATACACTTTCTTTATTTCAACAATATACTAAATGATTGTACTATCTATTTCGGTTATCTTTGTCGCATTAATTCCTAAGAACTCAAAATAAAAAATCAAATGGGCAAATACTACACAATTCAAGAGTGCTTGGAAAGGTTTTTAAATAACCACCATTTAGTGACGTCACCACTTAGACAGTCTATTGGAGACTGCAACAACACATTTGTGCGTGCAAATGTTAAGTAGAAGGTGCTGGAATAACGAGCGCCAAATATTTCTTGCCGGATAATGTCCATCCAAACGAAGCGACATGAATTTGGCAAATCGTCCGTGTATCAACTCCAGTTCAGTACTGCCGTTTCAGTACAATTGTACCGAATTCAGTACACTATTTAGAAATTCAGTACGTCAGTAGGGGAGTGTGGGGCACTTTTTGCCATGGGTCACATTCAGCCAGCGGTGTTTAAAATTCAAATTCAAAAGATTTGGCGCCAATTATGTTACTAGAGGTTGGAAATATTGCTTCTATAGGGGAAATGCACGAAATGTAGATGGCGCTATAACAGTGACAAGATGGCCGTGCAATAGGGAAAACATTTATACCTTTCATAGTGGCACGTGTTACTATTTTGATTCAGGTGTTGAACGATCTAACTTGTAGCGACATTTCAAATATGGCAGTAACATCGTGTGTTTTATTAGCAAATATTATTGCGTATATCGAGAATAGAACAAAACCTTTAACCGAGGGAGAATCTGTTTTTTAAGGTATGTAGTACAATGTTAAATACCTAAAATATACGAAGAAAAATTAATTGTTAACGTTTTAGCTAACCATGTGATAATAGGTTTGTTTTTGTTTCGCTAAGAACGATTCCAGAACAGTTCACGTCATGCACAGAAATATGTTAAGTGTTCGGGTTTCCGGAACTGTTCTGGAACTAAAAATTTCGTGTTTTGGTTTCTGATTGTCAGTTCTGGAACCGTTCTAGAACTGTAGAACTAATTCGGGATAAAGGCATCGAATCGTTCGGAACCGTTCCCAGACCGTTCCGAACGGTGTACTATGACGCATAAAGTTCTGCGCAGTAACAGAACTGTGTTAGAACCGTTCGTAATATTAAACCCGAACAAACCTAATGTGTGTGAAACACGAAAGGAAAAGGAGCAATGTGTAAACATATTTCAGTTCTTATTCATGGGAATAGGTAGGTATATGATCTTGAAAGAATGCCATACTTACTATGCTCAACTACAATTAGGCATGTGCTTACTGAACTTGCAACTGCGTCATTTTGTAATATATTCATCATATGATGATAGTTGCGTATTATTATTGACGTAATTTTTAATTAATAAATTGTTAATGGTATTTAGTGAGGTGTATTTAAGAGAAATATTAGCAAGAATAAAACGATAAGAAGGAATTTTGTGTATTATTTTTATTACTGCAGAAATAATGCATCAGTAAATATTGGTTTTGTTAGATTTACCATACAACAAATAATAGTGAAACAATCGTCCACATATGGTGTTAAAATCCATGAAATTTCATTTTTAAAGAATTTATTTTTTTTATTCTTTGTATACTTCGTTCTACATGAACTCGAGCTCTAGCTATATTTGCTGTTTCAAAAATGGTGGACGAATTAATTTTGTACCATTTTTTAAAAAGTCTTCCTCAATTAAAACACCTTTAACTACCATAACTGTATCATGAAATGGTTCCAAATATTGTAAAACATTTTTATTATTAAACATGTTTTTGTTTGAAGTAAAATAGTCTAAACAGATGCTCATAACAGTTGTTCCAAGTTTTCCAATTTTTAATTTTATAGCCCATTCTTTCCGTAAATTCACATCTTTTGGGAAAGTAATAAAGAGAAATATTCGCAGATTTATAATTATTGCACTGAGGCACTGAACAATATCTCTTGCAAATACTTTTTTCCGTGATTTTTATGGATGTGTGTATTATAAAAACAACGTGGATCTACAATGTTTTCCCTATAACTATAATTCAAAATTTCGCCGCCAGACGTCAGCCACTTCGTTGAATGTTCCCTATAACAGCTGAGAATAGTTTGGAACCAAAAACAACAATAGAAAAATTTTAGTAGTGAAAAGTGTGTTTTCGAGGAAAAAAGTTAAGTTTTTTGATTAATTGTATTTGTGGCATATGTTTCAACTGCAGTACATATTTGCTATGAAATTCATACTATAGGAACTTCATTTGATGTAGTTTAATTGCACATAATAAACGTAACCTATTTTATACGATTTATTAGTGGGATATTTTTTTGTTGTTGAAAACCCAGTGGGGCACTTTCAGCCACAGCTAGCGGGGCAGTTTTGGCCGGCGGCCGAATGTGCCCCACTGCGGCTTTAACTACCTTAGGTAACAAAAAAAATGTCAATAGAACAAGAAAAAAGGTAGGTATAGGGAATTTTTAACTTAGATGAAGTGGGCCTCACAACGGTTTTGAATCCACCCAAAGTAGTGGCGCCTAAAGGAAAGAAACAAATTGGACTTATTTCTTCTGCAGAAAGAGGAGAATTGGTTACCATGGTAGGTATGATTAGTGCTGTATGTAATTGCTCTTCCACCTATCTACATCTTACCGAGGGTGAGAAATATTGAAGACTATTTAGAAGGTGCTCCAGAACTAAGTGCCGCATTCGGAAATAAATCTGGGTGGATGACGGGTGATTTATTCCAAAAAACCCTAGAGCATATTGTGAAACACACAAAATGCAATAAAGATCACAAAATATTGCTACTCATGGATAACCATGAGTCACATACAACTTTGGCAGCGACCCAATATGCTAGGAACAATGGCATCGTTCTACTGTCTTTTCCGCCGCATACTTTCCATAAACTCCAACCACTTGATGTTGGGGTTTTTGGTCTTATGAAAAGTAGATGTGTGGTTTCTTTCAATGATTGGATAGTCAGCAATCCTGGGAAAACTATAAGTGTCAAGTTGATCCCCAAACTTTCAAAAACTCCATTTTTGGAATCATTTTCACTATCTAATATTACAAGATCATTTGCAAAACCGGGACTGTGGCCACTCAATTCATTAGCTTTTGAAAATGATTTTGATGCCACTAATGTTTACCATAAGCCGCTAACATCGACAACACGTCAAGAGACCTCCATTCCCAACGATGAATTCATTGAACAAAATGACACAGAAGCCGATCAAATGACTCAAGCAGCGGGAGATTTTAGAAGTACGCCATCGACATCAAAAGCAGTTGCACAAATAATAATGCCAAACATAGCAGAACCAGAATCATGCACGAAGAAAGGCAACTCGTTTCTCAGCCCGGAGTCAATCAGGCCATTTCCGAAAGCAGAGAAAAAAACAAAAAGTGTAAGGCGCCCGAAGGCCAATCAGGGCAAATCTAGAATTTACACGGAGACACCCGAGAAAAATAGAATAGAAGAAATTGAAGCAGAAAAAAATGGCAAAATAGAAGAGGAAGACTGAAAAACAGGACAGAACCTTAAAGAGACCATGCCCTGATGATACTATGCTAAAACATAGGGATAAGAAAAAAATTAAACAAACTAAGAAAATATTGTTTGATAGCTCTAGTAGTGAATCAGAAATATCAGATAACTATTGCAGTGACAGTGACGACGATGTGAGCTTAGAGTCCTTAGATGATAATGAGGATATTGTGCTTGACTGTTATATTTTAGTAAAATTTGCATGCAAAAATACTTATATCCATTATGTAGGTTGTGTACAAAGCATTGTTTCGGAGGACTCATTTAAAGTAAAATATCTTAGACGAAGGGGAATAAGTAATCGGTTTCACTTCCCACTAGTAGAAGACAATGTAGCCGAACTGATATCGTAGCAATTCTTAAAAACCCTATCAAATCAAGAAGAGATTCATCTCTGAAATTTTGTTATAATTTAGATGGGCTTAATTTGAAATAAGATGTATTTTAATTGAATGCTTTTAACTAGAAGTAAATTTTAATTTATATTTTGTATTTCACTGCCATTTTCAATATTAAAAACAATGTTTCTTGGTTCCCAAAAGCTAATAGGTACGAATTTTGTAAATTTTATTTTGTGTTATGTATTGAATTTTTACTTTTTAATAGTAAAAGCATTGTTACTTAGACCTCTCTTGATTTTCAATTGAGCCCTCACTATGGATGTAGATATGCTGAAAGTGCCCCACTGTACGGCCGAATCTGCCCCCTTAGGGGGCACATTCAGCCGATCAGTAGAACTTTCTTCAATGGCTGCCATACATTTTTGTCAAACATTATTGTCCAAACAGTATCATGCAATTTTTATATAAAGAACATAGTAATTAACTAATATTGTGTGCCTAAAAAAAATGTATTTTCACCTATTAATGACCAAAAAACTGATATGGGGCCGAATGTGCCCCACTCTCCCCTACGCCATTTTGCAAAAAGAGCTAATTTCAGTACAAACTTGAAAGTTTCAGTACTAAATTAAATCCATGTAATAATAATATTATAATACTAATAACAATTACAAAAAACGAGTAGGTACTGAAATAGTTTAAATATATATACGGTCAAAAATTTATTATTTGCCAAGCAGCTGATTGACAATATCGCAACTTCATGAATTGTCATTATTGCAACATGGAACGTGTGAGAAGGCGAAGGCAAAATGCCAAAATTAGTAACGAAATACGAAAATTAATTATTAATTCTATGAATCAGGAAAAAATCTTCTGTTGAGGAAGACAGTTTAATGTAAAATCGAATACAATGTGTAAATTTTATGCAAAAAATGTGCAAACGAGACAAGTATACATAATTGACCCCCTGACCACAGAATACAAGAATAGAAATTATTCCGTAAATTATGTATGAACTTGTTTATGAATTTCATTATGTATTTACTGTCTATTTTACACACATATAATAAATATGCATTAGTTTGACTCCTTTCAATTATTATATTATGTACATAAGAAGAGGGAAAATCATTTGACAAATAGTAAAACTGTTTGAATACAAAAGACAAATCATGAAAGGCAACCGAAAAACCCTGCCTAATATTCAAAAATTATTGTAAGCTAAAAAAAATTGTGAATATAATATGGTTGTGGAATGGTTATTTAAGAGTGAGCTGTTGTTTTGTCATATGTTTCAAATCAATATATTTTATTTTATGTTCAAGTATTTGTACCTATACTTCTGTATTTAAATATATGTATTTTATGAAAGTTGAATAAAGTCATTACATATGTTAGTGATGTCTTTTATTGTCACTTGAGACTAAAAAAATTTCATCCATAAATTTTTCTTGATTCAGTTCTTTTTTTTGTAAATTCAGTACGTTTTTAGAGCTAGTGGCGGCAGCACTGCTCCAGTTGTCGGTTGTATGTTACATAGCAAGGACTCCAAACGACCGCCGCATACACCAAGCGAGATCTCACGAGAGCGAAATATAATGCTTTCAAAGCTAGACATTAGAAAAAGCACCACAATTGCGAATTATAAAACCTAATAAGGTTTTATGGTTTCAATTTCCATAAGTTGACGAACACCATTTATAAACTTCTTCTGAAAGAACAGTTGGTCTACCAGTAAGTGAAATCATCCTAACATGCACGCTAGCTGCAGGGAGGGCAACGGGGCACTGCCCCCCCCCCCCCCCCCGTGATAAATTTCTTTTAACAGATAAATTAATTATAAATACCTAATTTGTATGTAATTTTTCTGATTTGTTTGATAACAAATAATATATATTTTTTCGGAAGTAACAGTCCGTCTCTTCAGCGCGCTTAAAAATCACAGTCTGACGTAGGCTTCGGGGCATCTCACGCGAGTGCACCGTTTGTATTAGAAATCTAGTGGATAAAAAGTGGCGCGGGGCGAGAGCGGTATATATCACCGAGCGGGCACTACACTGTGATGCCGGATGACATCAATGTAATATCACAGAATAACAGAAGTGACAAAAGCCTCACTTACATAATTCCGATATTTGTGCGCAAAATCAAACAAAATGACGTGTTTTGTTATTGTTGTGTTCTTGTATAAATATAACCTGTCTTAATTTTATAACTTATAATTTTATAATTTACGAAAAAATAATAAGTAAAGGTGCCAGTTAAATTGTTGTTGATATAAATAATGGAAACTGTACGAAAGAAGAAATCTGGCGTACGTAGATGTATTTTTACTTGTAAAAATGTTCAGCAACAAAGTATATTCTACAATTTCTTTTCGTTTCCTAAAAAAGAAAATCGGTAAGTTCTAGCTATTGAGTAACAGATAATTTGTAATAATTCATCTTTGTAGTAAACACTTTGAATGAAACTTTTTATATAGTGAAGGAACCTTCTTCGAAAATAAGAATATTAGAGAACGTCGTTATCTCTCACAGCCATGACCGACCATAATGAAAAGAAACTTATTCAAACCTCACTGGTTAAGGAACTATCTAAAGGTAAATGTTTATTATATAATATTATTTTATAAGAACTAAGTATTATTTGAAATTTTAAAAGCATACTAATTTCAAATATGTACAACATACAGTACAAACAATTTGCTTTAAATATCTATTTTTGCGATCAAGAGTTTATAAATATTTAAGTAAATTGCTTCAATTGGCAAGCGTAAGAACATTACAAAGATTAGCACAGAATTGGAATATAATTCCACGAGTGTTGATTTTGTGTATTCTGCAATTGAAATGAAAACTGCTCATTTTACATCAGAATCACGTGAATGCATTCTACGCATTGATGAAATGTGACTAAAAGCTAATTTATTTTATAATATAACTAAAGACGAAATTGTAGGATTTCATAAAATAAATGGTCAAACAACATATAAACCAGCAAGATTTGCTACGGTTCTCTTTGCTAAGGGCATTCATATGAATTGGAAACAGCCAGTTGGTTATGTATTAGTCAGCAGCACATGTAGTGGTAAAGCTTTAGAGGAGACTGTAGATAATACAATACTAAAGTTATTTGCAGTTGGGCTTTCTGTCCGAGCACTAGTATCTGATGTCGGATCAAATTTTTGTAAATATTCAAAAGAAAGAGGAGTTACTCCAGAACCACCATACTTTTACTTAGAACATAAAATACTTTATTTTTTTGATGTACCACATCCTGTTAAAGCAACTAGGAACACATTTTTTAAATATACAATACAATTTGACAATTTTATAGCAAACAAAACATTTCCAGATGAATTTTATAATAAAGATAAACTCATGAACACCAAACTTCAATGAATTAGTTATTAATCATTTTTGTAACCGCGGGAAAGATTTTTACCAGAATAATATTCATTGTATTGTGGGTTGCCTAATTTTAATTTATTTTATATTCATTTAAAACAAAGTAAAGAATACTTGAACGAAAAATAAGTGCAGAGCGGGGTAGCTTTTTATTCATTTTTTAACGTGAACTAAAGCAAACAAATCCGCTACATAGGATTTTTGAGAAAACTTGTTTTAAATATTCTGACATATTAATTAATTTTCTTTAATAAGATAATTCTTTTCTAAGTTTGATTATTAAACGGGGTAGATAACTAAATTCTTCATAAGTTGACGATGAAAGGTTTTCTCCAAATTTAATATTAACAAAAATTTCTTGCATAAAAAATCTGCTATTTTTCAACTATTCACAGATCCACTATCGACAGTGTTGTGCATTATCTGGATGATTTTATCTAGATAAAAGTTTTGTTATATATCATCTTATCTAGATGACACTACAACTATTTATCTATCATCTTATCTTAGATATAAAAAAAAAAGATTATCTGAATGTTTTAGATAACAGATAATATTTTTCGTGAAACCAATAAAACCACCGCCGTCCCTGTAACTCTACTTATATCTATATGGTTTTCGACTTTCGTACAATGTAGTAAATTTTTCGCAGTAACGTTGGTACTGGTACGTTCGAAAAATGTGTTGTTGCAGCGCTGCTTGTCATTGTCACTAAATGTCACTTTCACTTTTCACTTGTCATATTTTGTGAGCTTATCACAAGTATCCAAGTTTATAGATGTGTTTATAAATAAATATAGCTAGTGTAGTGTGTAGTTTACTCATGTTTCATGTTAGTGAGTGCATGTGTAGGTATGTGATATTGATAAGTTAATAACTTATCAACATGGAAAATTTTCTAATAAAAGTGGCCATAATCAAAGAGATTGAACAGAGATTTCGACATTTGTTTGACATGAAAACCTACCCAGCCAAAAGTAAAGCTATTCTGTCAGCAATGAGTCACCCCCAATTTAAAACCGAATGGATTCCTGAGAGACTTGTTAATTACTGTAAAGAAATATTCATTAATGATATTTTTTTTTAAATCGCTTTCTGCCAAGGGACAAGGGTCCGAAAAGAGGAGACGAAATGTGAACACTACACAAGATGATTGTTATCTAAATTGTAAAAAAAAAGAACCAAAAATGTTACATGCATACCCAACTATTAAAAATATATTCTTTAAATATAACACGACGCAACCATCTTCAGCACCGATTGAAAGACTTTTTAGCACGCTCGCCCAAATCCTACTTCCACGTAGAAATCGACTATTCGACAAACATTTCGAAATGTTGTTAATTTGCCGAAACAACCAGCCATTTTTAATGTTTTCAGAACCGAAAAATTGGGGACTGTAGGAATAGCATAAATCTTGTAAATTAGTCACTAGCAATACGAATATGAAAATCAGTGACTGAAAGTTGGGACCGCGCAAATCCGACTTGTCTCTAAATCATTAATAATAGTAAATAAATATAAGAATGTATATTAAATTTGTTCATATTTAACGTTGTGCATTACCTATATCAAAAAATGTCATCCTCATCCTTCCTATATCACTTGATACCTAAACCACGCTGAATTCTAAAATAAAAATCTGAGTTCTGAGGTTTTTACTAGATTATCTATTGAATTACCTAGATAAATTATACTTTATCTGTCATCTTTATCTAGATAATCACTTGCAAAATCATCTTTTATCTGTATCTAGATAATATTACAGTTAATTGGAGCACCTTGTCTTATAGGTATTGATTGTAACTATGAATGTAACTCGATGAGATGCTAAGGTTAAACGTACATAATTTTGAATTGATTATGCAATCGTCTGTCGGAGTTTCATAATAACCATAAAAATAATAATAATCGCGCATCGTTACGTGTCCCTCATTTACGAGATATTGAACTATCAACATATTTTTCGTTATCGGCGTGTTTTGCAAGCGGGCACAAACAACAATTATAACTTGCTCGATATTATTTGTGTTCGTGTCCGGTCATGACATTCGTGTGATTCGAATCTGATCGGACTTTGGATGGCAGGAGATTCCGCTCGCGTGGCTCGAGGATCCTCCGATACTTGCGGCGTGGACAATATGCGGCGGCACATGAAGGGCACATGCGAAACACGCACTAACATCAAATTTATCAGTGACCGCCGATTATAGTGAATGTATACAACGTGTCCCAAAATTCGCGGAACAACTCCACACTACGGTTTGAAATAGCGATAAAGCAACACGGAAAACATATTTAAAAAAATCCACATCGTTCATTCTAGAAGATAATTGGCCTTTTTGTAAAGGTAAATTTGGCAACACTTTAGATTTATCCTCATAATGGATAAGGTACTATAGACCGTCTCATCCTTAGTATACAGTATGTGTCTTATGGAGATAAACAACATAGTTGTCAGATCGACAATGACAAATTAAATTGGTAACGCATTATGATGACACGACATTTTAAATACTTTTTGGTTAGGATATTACATATTCTAAAATAAAATTTACGAAATGACAATTAAATTATATGAGTCATCAAATTTAGCGGAAAAATAACAAAAATAGGCATAAAGTGCATATGTTCATCAAAAGCAACATATTGCTGTAGTCTGTACCAGCAGAGTTTCATTAAAAATAATGACAATAAATATGCTATAACCCTGCCTTAATGATACAAAACTGCATAATCTTTATATGAATGCTGAGATTGCAGTTATATAAAAAAAAAACGGCTCCAATAAATTTATAATTTCAATCCCTGTTAACATTGCTTTCATTCAGCAGGCGGATCGGGAACCGATCCCGCTCCAACCGTTCACTTCACAACAGTTGACTGTTAGCTGGACAGGACCGCTCACCTTTATGTCATCCTCTGTCATCTGGTACTTTTCATTGCTGCCATATGTTAAAATTGTAGAGATTAAACCGAATAAACAATAATAATAAATTGTTTTTCTGCATTAAGTTTTGGCGTAGTTTTTAGTGGAAGGGCTGGTTTTTCCAACCCCGAATAAAATACTGGGTGAACTCCAATATTTTAATACATTTATTTCTGCACAATACCTTTAATTTGCTGTATCTTACTTTTCTAGTAACTTTCTTCAAAATTATGTATAGGTTGGTCTTGGAATGCATCAATGGCGCATGCGTATAGAATACGCTCACTAAGTGAGCATAGAATTTTTCCGCTAACAAAAATGGCGGCCGCTCCTGAACATGTTCTGAGTGAGCGCTCGTCTTGTGGATATGATCACTGAACAGTTGCGCAACTGTTGTGTCTGCTGAATGAAAGCATTCACACAATTTTCGTAAGTTCTGGCAATGATCTTTCCTTTATTCATCTGGCTTATTTCTTATTTAAATTCAATTAGGATAAGGTTAATAATAAATAAGTATTTAAATTTCATAAACATTTATATTCATATAATCATTCAGTGAATAACAACACAGAAAAAAAATTCTATTCACAACATGTGGCTGTTAACAATGTCTTTTTATTATTCCAACCATAAAAAAAAAATATATATACAAGAAAACACATTGCTTTTATCCTTTATGTGGATTCAAGAAAAAATATTATTTATGCTATCCTTAATCTTTTAATATTGTATTCATAAATTCAAAGAAATATTTTTTTTCCTTACGACGCTAAATTTTATTTCAACAAAGACATACATTCGCACGTAATGCCTCCGAAGATCTAAAATCTCGCAAAGAAGGAAACACCTTGAAAATGACCTATACCAATCGCCGTATGCAAATATTCACACATTGTACACACCACAGATTGGCTTTTGCTTGAAATTTTATTAAATTTTCCAAATAAATTGTTAATAGTGCACAGCAAACACCGCAAGCAAATATTTGCACATAGTACTTCCAATGCCCTTTACACCATTAACAATTCTCCCATAATTTACAAAAGTTCATTTAATTTAGCAAAAATAATATTTCATTTAAGTATTGATTATGTTTAACGCTTTACTCGAAATGAATATTCACACATAGCATCCCTAGCGTACGTCGTACACCATCAATTATTTGAATCGTAAATTTATTTCGAGGAAAATTTACTTATATTCCTGATATAAATCATCAAATTCTTGTTTATTCATGTCTACCATATTTATAATTTTTAAATATGAAATAATCAATATAACAATGAATTAATAATAATATGAAAACTAAAAATAAACACTGAAATCCAAAATAAACTTAATACATTTAACTAATTTGATCAAATGTAGTGTATTTGAACTCATACGACCATTTGTATACGCGAATGAAATTTTTGCGCCCGGTAAATTCAAAAGATCGGCAGCTTCTTCCCTTCTCTCGCTCTTCGCGCCTTTTTATAACCTCGGTTTTCAAACAAAACACGACTACCCGCGTACAGCGCCACAACTTCAACACTATAAATTTTATGTTGGTGTTGCCCTGTTCATCTTTGTTTTCTTCAAGTTTTTCTCAGGTCAAAAATATACCTATACTGCTTTTTGACAGTTCAAGAATGCACTAAATGTTTACACACCCAAATTGTTTATTTATAAAGTCCATGCACATCTGCGATTCTTTGTCTTCAGTAGGTATATCTTCCTTTTATTAACGCCATCCCTCATTATGTTTGTAAATGAATTTATTGCCTCTTTCATTATTGTTTATATACTTTCGTTTCCCATTATTTAAAACTATCCGTATTTTCTTGTTATAGGTATCTTTGTTGGAAATAATCGGATATATATTGAACACAGATGGGATTCTTCTTTCTACAATCGCGTTACCAGCAACACAGACCTCGACAGCATCACCCTTGTCTTCTAACCATTTCCTTTCATCTTCATGTAGGTTGATCTGCACATAACTGTCAACAATGTTAACATTATTTCTTCTTTGTAGATTATTCAAATTAAACAAGATTTATCCCGTTATCTTGAAGCCTTTACTTTATTATAACATTTCAAGGATGTGTTTCTAACTATACTATTAGTATATCGTTTCGAATAAAGAACACTTTTTTGTATATCCTTTTAAAAAATGCTATTAAATATAAGTATCGGGTGTTTATTGTATTTTATCATGTAACCATAAAATGTCTGACAGACAAAAATCCTTTTTACAAATTTATATACTACGTCTATTCATTTTGAAAGACGTTTTCATATCGAGCATGTCGAATTTCACCTTTTTCGTACAATTTTACCGCATTTTAATGGCTCACTCTCTTCACTGTTCCATCTTTCAACATATCTCTCTCTCTCTGTTATTTATTTTTAATACGTTTTTAATTTTGAAAAGTGACTTTTCAATATATTTAATGCCACTCTTACACAATGCGAAACGTTTGGTTCGGCCTTTGTATACTCAAACCACATCTTGTGCTCATCTTTTCTATAAATATAGAATACTTGAATTTATTTTTGTGTTTATTTCTATTTCTCTTTATGTATATATATTTCAACTTAAATTGCTATATACTTCGCGTCATGATGTTGCGCCTTAAAGGTTATGCAACTCATTATTATCTCAACAACTATATTTACAACTAAAAATTTATTTTCTTATTCTAATGCTTAATTATTTAACAATTTTTAAAAATACTTAAACTATAAACGATCATTTTTCGAAGATAATGACTTTATTTACTGGATGTAGCGTTATGTGCAATAAACTGGCGTACACTTAATATACTACGAGGAAAGAATACAACAGGAGAGATAATAAAGTGGTGGGGGAATAGGTATTATTTAGACGGAAGTTACAACTTTAAGGCAGGTCAGTTATAGCAATATTGACCAACCATAATTTATAAAATCAGTATTTTGAATAACTTGTCATATATCTGACATGTTTGATTATGTATTCAGTGGCGTAACATACATATTCTAGGCATGTTTTATTTTATGTTTTCTTTAATAGAGTTAGAATAAATTTTAATATATTAAAATGAACAAGAGGATTGAAAATATAATGCACTCACAATATTTCTTTAATTATTATTGGACTAAGAACCTATTTTAAATGATTTTCGAGAATATACCAAGTGTACATATACTATATACCTTATACAAAATATTTATGCACGCCTATGCATTGCGGCGGTCATATTGAGTTACCACTTTGGACAAATATTGTTATTAAGGAGACTCTCTCCTGTTCTATTCTTTCCTCGTAGGCAAATTCTATAATATGCAAATTTCTCACACTCGTCCGTCAAAAATTTTTATCGTACAAGTTTCAATTATCCTTGTCAAGAATAATTCACCAACGTATGTATGCTTATAATTTGCATAACTGAGGAAAGATGTATTCAAGGCATTCATAAACAACGCACTAATAATGTTTGCAGATTAGCTACATGTAATAACAAATAAAGCCTCACCGGCTAGCGAACATGATCCGTGTGGGTCACTTACTACGTGAACTTACCTATCTGTTTTTCCTATTGAATCAATAAGGATAATATTCGCAATACTTTATACGTCGTACACACATATAAATATTATACATTGCTTACATAGGTATTAATTCATAATTAGGTAATGGTGAATTTTTAAGTAATCATCTATTCACCTCGTGACAGATAAACAATGTCACTGTCGTAACATTATTCGCGTACAAATATCTATGTATGTTTTTACTGTATATATTTCTAACATTCACTGGTCAGTTCCGAATGGCACCTAAACAAACACCATTAATCTAATAGGTACATAACCTAAACGGCTTGTTCGCGCTGATCCACCCTCAAGTTCCTCATGCTATAGTATCACCAGCTGTGACGACCGTTTCCCCTGATCAAACGAAGCATGCAAAGGTTAGTGTATTGTCTGCCATCGCAGAACTAATATTTAGTAATTACGTAATGTCTATTTTATTGATTGTAAAGGCACACAAGATGTGTAGACGCACCTACCTACTTATTTGCCCGCCTGTGTCAATATGTTTTTTTTTGTTCCTTTGAATGATCATCGTTTGATTTTGATTTGCATATTCAGGTACTTCGCATTTAATTTAATAGAATGCACATTAAATATTCAGCTATTCTTAAACTAGAGAGTCACTACTTGTAATATTTTTCGAAACAAATTAGCGCTAACTGGAGTAATTGGTCGGTAAGGGGTGAATTACGCATGAGATATATGATGACAAATTTAAATATTAATTTGGGTTTTTATTCCCTACTATACTCTGTCTACTCTTTTTTAATTCCGTGAACCACCAAATAGAGCCATATGTACACCATGCAATATATGATGACATTCGTTTTTGACAAATTTATTATATAGGTTATGGACATTATGTTATGTGTATGCGCACTGATATGCATGCACCTGTTTAATATTTTTACATCAAGATTTATATATTCAAATATTTTTAGTTAATTTCTGCAGCTACTTTGGAATATTTATATTAAGATATGGCAACAATACTTGCATTTTGGTCAAGGAAGTTAGTTATGTACTTTATTAGGAATGGGTATTAAAATAAAACACAGTGTATTTTAATATGTGTGTATTCGATATCAACGTGTCTGTAGAACTGACTAAAGAGAAAAATAATAACGTACATATATCGCATTCCAGCTGCATCTTTGTATATTGAAATATACTGATACATAATATAGTGCTGGCATATTAATTAGTATAACATATACACACATTCTCGAGGGTGAACACCACAGACCACACATACATTTGTGATTTATATTTTTGTATAGGAAATGCCTATGATGCATTTCTAACACCACCACCCAAAAAAAATAAACAATGGCCTGTGGTTCTCGCCTCGTTTTTTTTTTATTATAATAAAATAGATACATAAACATGATTCACAGATATTAATATGCATATATATAAGTATAGATAGTTAGATAATATAATTCATTGTAATTGCATTTGTTTTCTTAGTTCCTTGAACTTTGTTGCTGGCAGTCCTTTTGTGAACGCGTCGGCAATTTGCTCTGCTGATGGAATATATTTGCGTTCAATTTGTTCTCTAATAAAATGAAATTTTATATCAATATGCTTTGTTCTTTTATGATGGACTGGATTATTAGCTATATATATATCATAAGCATTTGTTATTATTTTCAAAAATGAAAATTGGGGTATCAAATTTTATATTTATGCTATTTAAAAGAATTTAACCACATAGCTTATCCCACGCTTTCAAAAAAGAGCCATATATTCAGCTTCAGTGGATGATGCTACTTACGGTATTTTGATTTCGTGTATTTCCAGATAATATTACACTAATGAAAAGCTACCCGTTGTACTCTTTCTATCATTTTCATCAGTTCCCCAATCTGCATCTGTATAGCCAATAATGATATTATATTTACCTCTTTTATATATTAACTTGAGATTAATTGTTCCCTTTATATATCTTAATACCCTTTTAAAATAACTCAAAAATTTCATATTATTTTTCTTTTGGTAACGGCTTAATATATGAATAGCAACATAAAGATCTGGACGTGTGCATAACATCAAACATCCAATTAAATTTTTACAGAATGCATCAAAACGAATATCTGAGTTTAATGCATGATAATTTAATTTAGCTGCAAGAGGTGTATCTTACTAGATTACACTCTAACATATTAAATTTATTAAAAATCCTTTTTAAATATAAACGTTGATCTAAGCTTATTTTTGTTTCAGTTCTCATAAATTTTATTCCTAAGAATATATTTACTTCTTCTGAATCTACCACTGAAAAGTGTTGCTTAAGATAACGTTTAAAGCTTTTCATAGTGTGTATTTACATTTTGTATTGCTCTCAATACATCACCTACATATAATATAATATATGTAATTTTTTTTTTACGTTTCCCTTATCCAAATAGTATAAACAATGATCTACTTGTGTGTTTTTTTTTTATTATATTTACTTCTTTTAGCATTTTGTCAAAACGGTCAACCAGCACCTTGAAGATTGTTTTAAACTATATAATGACTTATGTAGTTTACATACTACGTCATTTTTTTTATTCTTTCAGGTACTTTCATATAAATTTCCTCATTTAAAATACCGTTTTAAAATGCAATTTTTACATCTATATGATGAACTAACAATTTTAGATTGATTAGCAAAAGCTAAGAAGAATCTAAAAGTTTCAATCTTTGTTACTGGGGCAAAAGTTTCTTTATAGTCTGATAGATATTGCTGGCTGCTATCAACCGAGCTATCTATTTGACCATATTACCATGTTCATCAGATTTAGTTGTAAAAATCAATTTATTATCAATAATATTTTATTTTCTGGCCTTTTTACTAATGACCAAGTTTTATTTAATATAAGTGATTGAATTTCATCCTGTATCGCCTTTTTTTTATTGTTTTCTGTTTTCCCTTGTTTTAATTTCATGATTTGTTGTAGGAAGATCAGTGAGTACATTTGAAGATAATATGAGACTTGCGTAAATATCATCATATTGATTTTTATTATAGCAGGGTGCAGGATGTTTTTGAATTCTTTTACTTCTTCTAATTTTAGTATTTTGTGACTCAAAAGTATCTGCACTTTCGGTAGTTTTTTGTTTGTTTTTTTTTTGTTTTTTTTTTGTTTGTTTTTTTTTTCTGTACCAGGTTTATCAGGTTTTGGAATAGTTTCATCTGGTTTTGTGCCAGATTTATCAGCTGAAATACTACTATTATCTGGTTTTCTTCCAGATTTATCAGCTGTAGTACTACTAGTATCTGGTTTTGTTCTAGATTTATCAGCCATAGTACTACTAGAATCTGGTTTTGTTCCAGATTTATCAGCTGTAGTACTACTAGTATCTAGTTTTGTTCCAGATTTATCAGCTGTAGGACTATTCCCTGATATATCTGTATTTTGTGGACGAGTTATTTGGAATGTGATTTCGTCAAAAATGACTTTCCATGCTGTGAAAAATTTAGCTAAAACAACACTCCATATTTTATATTCATTTGGTTCACATCCAACTAATATACCTTTCATACATTTTTTATCAAATTTATTTGTTTTTGTTTTATTATGTATGTATGTGGTTGAACCAAAGACTTTTAAGTGATTTACTTTTGGTTTCTTATTATTCCACAATTCATATGGTGTTTTGTTAATATTTAGAGCTTTTGTAGGTGAAAAATTAATTAAAAAAAAAAAATTTTCAGTCAAAACTGCTTCACCCCAAAAAGTTTTCTCTAAATGTGCAGAAGCTATTATACTACGTATTTTACTGTATAGTACGATTCATTCGTTCTGCTACACCATTTTGTTGTGGTGTACGTGAACCGTCAAATGATAATAATATGTGATACCTTTTTGGGTACAAAAATCTTTAAAATCATTTGACAAGTATTCACAACCATTATCACAATACAGGTTTACTACTTTTAAATTAAGAAGTGCTACACTTCTAGTCACAAAATCTTTAAACATATTAAGTAATTGAGATCCAAATATTAGTAAGTATGTAACGGTATAATGACTATAATCGTCTATAAATGTTACATAGTATTCTCTATTGTCTATTGTTGTAGGTGTAATTGGACTGCATATATATAAACAATAAATAATGCCGTTTTTTAAGATTCTTATTTTTTATGTGCAAATTTTCCATATATACAAGCTTCACATAAAATTTTAGAGGGTCTTATGTGTTTTAAATGGTCAATATCTTCGGCTAATTGATAATTTTCGCAAATTTATCATTACTCATATGACCTAAACGTTCATGCCATATTATAAATGTATTTATTTGAGCGGTATTTATATTATGTCTCAAGTTAATTAAATTTTGAGGTATAGTGAAATTAACAACAATTAAATTATTCAAGGACATACCTGATAAGATTTTCTTTTTTTTTATTTTTTTTTTTTATACTGTTTCACCTGTACTCCATCTGGGTGGATAATTATCGTCATTCCTTTGTTCTGCATGCGGATGACTGATAATATGTTGTAGGGAACTTCAGAGCAGCCTTGAATTTCATAATTTGTTGTAATATTGTACCCTTCTTCGTTGCTGCAACTGTTGCACCAAATTTTGCCTCTCCAATATTTATAGTTGCAGGCAAATCGTTGCATGTTGTAAAAATACCATGCGTGTTTACTATATGATCCGTAACACCAGAATCAAGAAGAAAAGTTATTTCGTTTGGACTGAGATTTATGCAATTTTGATTTTGTAACTTGAAAACAAAACTATTATCAATGTTGGCTTGTTGAATTGTCTTTAGTGTACGTGGGCGATCATTATTTATGCCTATCATATGCTTATAATAATAGCAATCCTTTTTAAGAAGATCACGTCGACCACAATGTTCACATTTAATATGTGAAACTTTGAATCTTGCCTGGAATACCTTTTCTTGATTTTACAAAAAAAAATTTGTCTTTCTTTCCTGATACATGGTTTCTTTCAAGCTTATTTCCTTCACAATGATGAATGTTTTTCAAATTTGCAAACTTATTGAAGCATGACTTGTGTCAGTATTAGTTTTAAGTTTAACTTCATGATCTAGAAGACTTGTTTTTACAAAACTTATATTTAAATCATCATTTAATGTCTCGTGCGCTGTTATTACTCCATCATAGGGTAGAGGCAAGGTTAATAATAGATGGGATACTTTATCCATTTCATCCAATTTTGCTCCAGCGAAATAATTTCAGTAATGGTGTCCTCAAAATCGGTGAAATGATGGATTAAGCTTACATCATCTTTTAATTTCAATATTAAGAGCTTCTTTCATAGTGCAGGTAGCTAAACTACGTCTTTCATAAATTTTATCAGGATTTGCCAAAATCTGTTTCGCAACATTTTCTTTGACAAGACCTTTTTTAATTCTGCAGGTTGTTGATCTGGTATTTCTTCTTCGATCGCATTTAAAACATTTAATTCCACAAGCAATGTCTTGACACGGAATTTCCATACACTATAACGTTCACCACTAAATTGTTCAATATTCCGTTTGTAGTAATGTTTTCAATTTTAAACACAATATATATGTATACACAACTGATAGTTAATTAAAAAAAATTGAGATAGATATCACACAATGTGTATTGGAATTAATTACAGGTTTAATCGCGTAAACTGGCCCATAACCTATTAGGAATGGGTATTAAAATAAAACACAGTGTATTTTAATATGTGTGTATTCGATATTAACGTGTCTGTAGAACTGACTAAAGAGAAAAATAATAACGTACATATATCGCATTCCAGCTGCATCTTTGTATATTGAAATATACTGATACATAATATAGTGCTGGCATATTAATTAGTATAACATATACACACATTCTCGAGGGTGAACACCACAGACCACACATACATTTGTGATTTATATTTTTGTATAGGAAATGCCTATGATGCATTTCTAACATGCCTATGATGCATTTCTAACATACTTGATATCTAAAAATAAGAGATTTACTCAATATAAGGGTTTTTCATGTTTACAGAGAAAATTGAAAAATATATTGCCAAATAATAACACAAAAAGTAAAGTATATTTTCTAATGTACAATATCTTATGTTTATACATTACTTAATCAATAGAAATCAAAAGAAAACTTCAAATTATGCACATGTTTAATTTATTATTCGCTGTTACTATCTGTTATTTCGGCCCATACCAATTCAATGGGGTTTTGTTCACAGTGGTACGGTGGTAATCTCAATACGTGCTTGTTCTTTACCGTTGCCCTTTCGTCAACAACATAATGGTTGAAATTGTAGCGATGTTGTTTAATCATATCCAATAAAATTGGTCTACTCATTTTAGTTGAAATGGTATTTCTTTTGATTGTAGCCATGTTCTTCTTTTTAGATGATGTACTTGGAATCTTTTCAACTTTGCGAGAATGGTAGGGTGCGTTTATCTGTAATAATAATGGCATCGTCCGGTAATTTTTCTAAAACAGCACTAAACCAATTTTCAAATACAACAGAATTCATATCCTCTTGGTAGTTTTTTAGCTTTGGAAAACTAACAATCCACCTTCTACAAGCGCATATTCAGATTCTATGTGCAGAGTAATAAATCATTTTCCTTTTCGAGATTTAACAACGGTAGCAAATTAGTCTAATTTATCATTTAATATTCTGAATGTTTTAGTTTGTTAATAGTTTTTTGCTTTTATTTTCTACATGGAGAATATCAAATTGTAAATTAAATCCGTGGTTGTTTTCTAATAAATGATAAATTAGACAATGAAAATAAAGGTTTTCCCTAAGTGTTTATGGTTACTTTAGTAAATTTGTACTTTCCACAAATTAGGTATGGTTAAAGATCACAAATAACAATTACGGTAATATTTGTCATAATCCAATATGGGGGTAATACTTAATAAAAAGGTAGAAGTTTGTATGTAATATTAGTTTACAGTTATCGCTTATCTTTTAATTCATATTGTTGTTTTATTTTAATTTAATTGGGTAGACCAGATTTTGTGTCTCTTTAGTGCATTTTGCGAACCATTTTATCTAATAAAAAATAGACAATGTGCGATAAACAAGGAAGATCTTATAAACTAAAAAGTATTCGATTGAGAATGAAACGGTAATTATAAATTTTAATAAAATTTAAGTTTTATTTAGAATGTTACTGACTCTTTTGTATTCTCAAAAGCAGACTTTGCTTTTCCTCTTTTATAAACGTATACGTTTTGTTGATAAGCAATAAAGATTTAAATATATTTTAGTTCGTGTACAGGATTAATACATTTTGAAGATGAGAGTGCTCCCGATGAGAGTTTCGACGAAACAAAAAATTACAAATTATCCGGTAGAAAAATATGTAATGTGGAGTTTTTTTTTCAAGAATTACAAAAAGCAAATAATCATTCTCTATTTTCTTGTAACATATCATGAGTATGTTATCTGAAAAACGAAACGGTCTGATTAGTAAAAATGTGTGGCATCGTGAAAGAAACTTCTACAGATAGCGAAAATAGTGATGATCTAAGCGTAAATACTGCAGCAGTTTTTGCTATGATTTCGACCGGGTAAGGTTAAGATGTTACCAAAACTCACAAAAACGTTTATGGAAGTGATGCTTCCAATACTTGCCAGAAACGAAGTTAAATAATAATATAAACCCGATTTAGGTAGGTATGTACTACATACATACATATTATGTATATTTTTAGCATTTGCACCTTCCGAAGACAGGAGTTTACTGATAAGATAATAATAATAATAATTTACGTACTAAGGACAAGAAATACTTGTGTTTTGTATTGAAACCTAGCTTTGTTACATGTTTGTTAAATTACCTAAATAAATATAATTTATATAATTTTTAATTCATCTTGAGAATTACGCCCCCTTGCGATCATTTTGAAAACTTAAAAATATTTTTGTTGTAATTCCCGTTATCCATTTTACTATCAAGATTTTTTCCGCGAGGTTGTACGATAAACGGTTGCCGAGATATGGCCGGTGGCCGAGCTGAAACAAACATCCGGTATATTACAGACGTAATTTTGTGAATTTATATACATTTTTTGTTATTTCTTACTTTCTTATACGTAGTATAAGAAAGAATTGCGATGACGAAAATTTTCGGCCTCGAGATTTTTGCAGATGTCCACGTTTTAAAGTCCCCTAATACCAAAAAGTGGTTTTTAAAAAATGTCTGTGTGTCTCTCACTCTCTCTCTCTCTCTCTCTCTGTGTGTGTGTGTGACCACGATAGCGGTCAAGCCGCTGTAGATATCAATTCCGAATTTTGTATTTACATGTATAATCTCCCTCTTGAGATCTGCTTAGTTTTTCAGTAAAATCGGTAGACCGGAAGTAGTAATTTACTTCAGTGAAAAAATCGAATTTTGCAAATATTTCGTCAATTACTAAGTTTAAACAAATTTATAAAGAATTCAAATGTACTCAGAACTAAATTTGAGAAAAATTGAACTAAAGAACTTTTTCGAAATTCCTACCGGAAGTAGGTTTTTTACTCTTATCGAAAATCGTTTTTTGCGAATATCTCGCAACTCATACATTCTAGGCAGGTACATTACGAGTATAATAGTATATAAAACATAATTTCAAATATCTTGTGTATAAAAAAATTTCAAAATTCGGACCGGAAGTAACACTTTTACTCTTACCGAATAGCGACTTTTTGCAAATATGTCGTAAATTATGCATTTTGTATATATTTATCAAGAGTACAAAAGTATTTAGAGTTAGATTTGCAATGTTTTTTGTATAAATGACATTTCAAAATTCGGACCGGAAATAGCACTTTTACTCTTAGCGAGTAGCACTTTTTTTTATAATATCTTGCAACGTATGCATTCTATAGAGATTTATTAAGATAATAGAAGTACTTAAAATAGGATTTTGAATATTTTTTTTATAAAAAAAATCCTAAAAATTGTATAATTTGAAACGCTCATACGTATAAGAAAGTCGTGTGGTGGCCACATGTATTTTTTTATACAGGGTTGCGATTATGTATGGAACCGGGTTCGTTATGCTAAGCCGGTCTGAGCTAGAATACTGAAATTTTAAACAGACATAAGACTAAATTAGAACTACTTATTACTTGTTTTTCTTTTTGTTTTAATCCATAAGTTTTTGAAATACAAAGCCTACTTGTTTTTTTTTTAATGGGTACATGGGCTAAATGTAACATGGTTAAAAAGGTTATTTTTCCCCGAATTAAATGGTATTATAGGTTTGGTGATTCTTTTGATAGAATTTTAGAAAAAAAATTAATCTTAATTAAATTAAAATAAAAAACGCAAATCAAACAGCCTTTGCCCATTCGTCAAAAATTGGAAGAACTTAACAATGGCAGTAGAGAATGTCCCATTGTCATTATTGCCTCTATCATTTCCCATTGAAACCCCAACAAATGCTTGCAATTAAACTAAATAAACAACACTATACAAAGCAACAAAAATTTAATAAAATGGTTCAATTAATATTTAAACAAAAAGTTTATAATTTATAAACAAAATTTCACTTCAAAATTTAGATTATAAAAGATGTTCAAAGTGTTCTCCATTTACTTCCTGACAATAATGAAGTCTGTGGATAAATCCGTCTATTGTATTATTTAACCAATTTTCAGGAATATTTCTTATTTCTGTCTGAATACGTAATTTTAATTCGTCCAAAAATTCTGGTTTGTTGTTGTACACACGGCACTTTAAATATCCCCATAAGAAAAAGTCTAGGGGATTCAGATCAGGAGATCGAGCCGGCCATTCAATAGTTCCTCGCATCCCTATCCACCGTACTTCACGTCCATAGTGTAGTGGAGCGCCGTCCTGTTGAATCCAAATTTGATTGTTGTAGTTTGGGAAAAGATATATAATTTGAGGAACAATATTTTCTCGCAATAATTGTAAATACTTTTCAGCAGTTAGATTTCCGTCTATGAAAAACGGGCCTATGATATTATGGCCGATAATTCCGGCCCATACATTGACTTTTTGTGGATATTGGGTATGTACCGTCGCCATCCAATGAGGATTACTATCAGATCAATATCTACAATTGTGCCTGTTTACAATACCATTTAACTGGAACGTTGCTTCGCCTGAGAAAACAATCCTTTTAACAAAATTTTCATCGCCGCCAATCATCGTCATCATTCTTTCACAGAATTCTAATCTTCTGTCAAAATCATCCTCGTTGAAATCGTGTACTAGATGAATTTTGTATGGGTGGTACTTTGCTCGTTTTAAAATATTTTGAACAGATCTTCGAGACATATCATGATTTAAAGCCACTTGTAGTACAGACGTTTTAGGGTTCTCCGCGACATCTAATAAAATATTAAAAGAATTTTCTTCGTTGGTGCATGTTCTTGGCCGTCCTAATTTAGGTTGGTTTTTCACACTACCGGTTTGATTAAATCTTCTTAATGTTTTTGTCACTGTTGACTTACTTATTGGATTCCTATCTGGATGGGTGTCATTAAACACTGCACATGTGTCTTGGTGACTTCGTTTTCTATCTCCATACCCAATTATCATGAGAATTTCTATTCTTTCTCTTTCAGTTAAGTGATTCATAATTATTAGTTAGTTGCTAATACAACGTTAACTGATGACAATTAACTGTCAAGAATGTTATGTTTGACGAATTTGCAAAGGCTGCATGATTTGCGTGTTTTATTTTATTTTAATAATGTTTTAATTTTTTTCTAAAGTTTTGTCAAACGAATCACCAAACCTATTATACCATTTAATTCGGGAAAAAATAACCATTTTAACGATGTTCTATTTAACCCATGTTCCCATTAAAAAAAAAAACAAGTAGGCTTTGTATTTCAAAAACTTATGGAACAAAACAAAAATAAAAAAAATAATAAGTAGTTTTAATCGAGTCCTACGTCTATTTCAAATTTCAGGATTCTAGCTCAAACCGTTGTAGCATAACGAACATATGTGTAAATTTGAATTTTAATTATTTTTAAAATTCTGTTTTTCTCAGCGGAGAAATACCTAAATTGATTTTTCTGCTTCGCGCTGAGTAAATTAATTAGGAAATTTTATCACAAAAATTTTCCCACGATGAGATTTGAACTCAAGACCTTCTTAATGCCGTCAAGATGCGCTACCAACTGCGTGGGCAAATTTTTGTGATAAAATTTCCTAATTAATTTACTCAGCGCGAAGCAGAAAAATCAATTTAGGTATTTCTCCGCTGAGAAAAACAGAATTTTAAAAATAATTAAAATTCAAATTTTCACATTCATTTCCGAACTGCCGGATAAAGTTGTATTATTTCAATCTGTCACTTGATGATATCAAGACGTTTAAGTAGATACGAACTCAAGCCCTCGTGGCGCAGTTGGTAGCGCATCTTGACGGCATTAAGAAGGTCATGAGTTCAAATCTCATTGTGGGCAAATTTCTGTGATAAAATTTCCTAATTAATTTACTCAGCGCGAAGCAGAAAAATCAATTTAGATAACGAACATACATACATAATCGCAACCCTGTATAATAATATACATGTTTTGTATTGAAACTAAGCTGCGTTATATGTTTGTTATATTACCTAAATAAATATATATTGCAAACGTATTTTTGTGAATTTATATAAATTTTTTTGTTAAATTTTTATATAATAATTTACATACTAAGGATAAGAAATACATATGTTTTGTATTGAAACTAAGCTGTGTTATATTTTTGTTATATTACCTAAATAAATATATATTACAGTTAGAATTTTGTCATTAATTTTTTAAATAGTAATTTACTTATTAACGACAAGAAATATTTCTTGCAATATTTTGGGTGAAGAATAATAATTTTATCTGGTGCCTGAAATAGCCTGTATTGTATTGTGTCCCAACATTTTTATGGTTATACAACAGTCCACGTTGATTTGAGTGACACATGTCTAGTATCGATTCCACAAATCAAACGCACGGTACACTCATAAATCAGAGTGACTATGGGACTGCAACTTAACATAAATATTTCATCTTTTTCGCACCACTTGCGATTAGCATGACGGTCCAAAACGTACGTCGGTGTACAAAAATCGGAGAAATACAGGACACGCCTCTTTGAAATACGAGTTTCTACAATCTGGGAACACAGCCTTAAAAAACATCGGAATTTGCCAAAATTGTACTTTCGAGATAACCTATTACTAACTGACCAAAAATCGCTTCTACCGAATATGTAAATAGTAGTACACATATATTTTTATATTGCTTACTTAGTACTGAAAAGGATTCATTTATAATAACAAGATTGTCTTGTTACACGGAAGAGCTGTAATCGTATGGAGCGATTTGCTACCGAAAAGCTCGGCGAAAAGATAGATCGGCGCGCAGAAAGAGTAAGGGCGGGCATGCGTTGGCGTGAATCAAGGACGTTGCCGTGCTCTGAAACTTTAAGCTTGGTTTACACGGGCAAGTAAAACTATCACAAGTTGTCTGAGAGTACTTCTAAAATAAATTGCATGTGTAAACAGTGTCTGCGAGTGCTCTCACAGCACATCGCAAACGTGGCGCAAGTACTTACGGCAAGAATCGCTTGCGTGTCTAAACCGGTTGGGAGAGGGCTGTAGGAAGTTGAAATTAATTTCGATTTTGCTGAAAGTTGAATGAGCAAGTGGATAGATAGCACTAGACCGCAAAAATGGACGAAAAATACGGTCAAGAGATAAAACTATTGCGCGAATAAACATGTTTGAAGGTTTTCTCGAATTATGGCAGATGAAATCACAAGTATATAGGGATCGGGTCAAAAGACAAAAAATCTTAAAATCCATCGCCGAAAAATTTAGTACAACCGAGAAAGAAATACATCGGAAATTACACAATCTTCGAACCCAAGCCAACCAGGAGTGGAATAAAATTAAAAAATGAGGTGTGCCCATCACACGACGTATACATATGAGCATTTCAAATTATACACAAGTTGTTCTAAATTGTTTTAATTACTTTTATCTTAGAAAAATAAACCGAAAAATACATATTGAGAGTTGTTTTTATACAAACAAATATTGAAAATCCTATTCTAAATAACTGAATAAATAAACTACGTAAACTTAGTTTCAAAAATTATTTAATAATATCACTACAATATTGTTTCGCCAAACTTTGGCATCATCAGGTGATGAGAAACTGACTATACAAAATTATTACAACATAATATATAGTGTCACAACAGTATGGGATATGAGTGGGGGTATTTTATAAAGTATAGCATTGTAACAACGGGGAATAATTGAATTGAGTCTGATCGATCAGACTCAATTCAATTATTCCCCGTTGTTACAATGCTATACTTTATAAAATACCCCCACTCATATCCCATACTGTTGTGACACTATATATTATGTTGTAATAATTTTGTATAGTCAGTTTCTCATCACCTGATGATGCCAAAGTTTGGCGAAACAATATTGTAGTGATATTATTAAATAATTTTTGAAACTAAGTTTACGTAGTTTATTTATTCAGTTAAATATGGAGTTTCAACATGTATCAGCCTCATCAATTAACTATTTACTATTCTAAATACTTCTATTCTCTTAATAAATCTCTATCGAATGCATACTTAGCTAGATATTTGAAAAAAAGTGCTAAGAGTAGAATTTTACTTCCGGTTCGAATTTTGAAATATCATTTATACAAAAAATATTCCAAACCCAGCTCTAAATATGTTTGTACTCTTGACAAATATATATAGAATGCATAATTTAGAACATATTTGCATAAAATCGCTATTCGATAAGAAAAAAAGTGTTACTTCCGGTCCGAATTTTGAATTTTTTTACACAAAAGTAAGTTCTAAATACTTTTACACTTGTAGCGTACCTAAAAATATTCGCAAAAAACTGATTTTCGATAAGAGTAAAAGACCTATTTCCGGTAGGAATTTCGAAAAACTTTTTTAACAAAATTCTCAAATTTAATTTTGAGTACATGTGAATTCTCTATAAGTTTGTTTAAAATTAGTAGTTAAGTGGAGCGTTTACCTATCGAAAACTATGGCCCCGTAAGGCATCGCCGTTTTGCGGTTTTTAAATTTATTTTGCAATTTTAGAATTTTTAGCGATGCAAAAGGCATAAATTTATAATGTCAAGGCCAGTTTTTGTATTAATTTATTTTCATATAAAAGTTATGGGTTTTAGAAATCACCAAAAAAATGCATAAATTTGATTAATGTCTACTAACTAAGGCTGGTACACAAAAGAAAAAAACAACCTCTACGCGCCAGCTGCACATTTGATGAACGATATAAAAAAAAATTAAATTTATGTAATTATTTTTGAATATAAAAAACATTAGATAGTAAACATTGTCACACACATATCACACGTGTGCTTTTCGAAGCTATGGCGTCGTCTATCCCCACTTTACGGTATCTCTACCGGTCCCAGCGAAGACGCAAATCTATCGGAATCGGTCGGCTATTTATTGCAGACTTAAATCCGAGTGACAGTTTGTAATTAAGCATCAGTGAAATGACTGGTTTCAAGAGGAGAATAGTATGTGTTTCAATTGGAATATGATCGCGGGTCCAGCTTGTGATTGCGGAGCTGAGATTGAAACAGTTAAACATATTGTTGAAGAATGTACTCCAGCTAAGTTTGAATTTGGATAGACGGACTTACATAATTTAACTCAGAGGCTGTTGCTTGGATCTTAACAACTAAAGACCTTTAGTTTTGTGGCACTGTGATGTAGGTTTTTTATTCTGCAGGTTCTTTCCTACATCCTAGACCAACTGGTGCAGTGCTTTGGAGGGCCCTCCTGCAGTTATGGCCCATCTAAATATATTTCTACTTTTGTAATATAATTTATATATGTTTCTTTTCTTGTACCTGTCATATAGTTTCATACGAATATATTGTTGCGTTTTCGGGTTCGCAATAAACAACTCGTGCAATTATTTATTTAAAACAGTCTGTATATTTATGTACTTAAAATTATATAACAATATAAAAATATATAAACTAACGTATCACAATATAAAACTACTATTAATAAATTAAAATTAACACTTGTATTTATTTCTATTACTAATATGTCCGTATTTATTTAAATCACACTGCCGTATTTATATCACTTAAAGAACTATTTCTACCGTACGCCGTATATTTATTTTCTTATATTTATTTCTAGTCGCGTCGGCTACTTCTTACGGACTTTCTTAATCCTGAATTACTCCTTCGGCTACCACTATTTATTTCTGCGCACTGGAGACTACTTAAGGACTTTCTTTCCCGAAACTATTCCGCAATTACTCCCGCAATGAATGAATCATCCATCGGTGACCCAGTCGCCTCATATACACATACGAAGATTACTAGAACATACCAGCACAGTCCCGCTTTTTCTCCACATGTACGAGAATCGTTCTAGTCCCTTTCGCTATGCAAGCCGTACGGCGTGGAGATGACTCATCGACTTGTTTACATATCGTTTTTATATGCCGCGCCGAGATGATTTATGGTGGTGTGTAAACAAGAGCGTTTTTATCGCGCCGAGAGGTCTGCTTTTATATATATATATATATATATTAAGAAGGAATGTCATATATACCTATAATATTCGAGTGTATAATAATATAATAATAACAGTTATGGGCAAGCGAAAATTGGCTTATTATAACACATCAACAAAACAAAGAAGTAACCATGCAAATCGTATTAAAAATCAAAATACGAGATAAGTAATTTTTAGTCACAATTTTATTTACATATATTTGTTAATTCCATTTATTTTCACTAAGTACATAATACCAATATGCGAGTAGATTTCAGAAATTAAATATTTCACGATTCATTTTATGTTCCTATATATTAAAATTTTCAACCTACGACAGAATCTGTGAATAAAACCGAAGCGCTGTGATCGAAACCGAATATCGTCTAGCTCCACCTACGCACACCCCCTTGCGTCTACCCGTCCCGCTAGTAATATCAGTTGCATAAGTTTCTATTTATTGGTAAACGCCCCTTTTAACAAAATATTGGCAAAACTCGATTTTTTCGTTGAAGTAAACTACTACTTCCGGTCTGTCGATTTTACTGAAAATCCAATCAGATCTCAAGTGGGAGATTATACCCGTAAATACATAATTTGGAATTGATACCTATAACGGTTTGACCGCTAGCGTGGTAACACACACACACAGTGAGAGAGAGGGGAGAGAGAGAGAGAGAGAGAGAGGGGAGAGAGAGAGAGAGATTTTTTAAAAACCAATTTTTCGGTATCAGGAGACTTCAAAACGTGGACATCTGCAAAAATCTCGAGGTCGAAAATTTTCACACTTCCTTATACCTACTACGTATAAGAAAGTAAAAAAAAGTAGTGGTCAAAGTACCGATGAAATCTCCTTGATTCGCTAAAATTACTCCTGGACCAATACATTCATACATTCACTTGAACACTCTACACTATAAATGTGTTAAATAACAATTCTAAATATGTTTATACTGCCAAGAAACTTCACCCTCGGCCGAAACGAAATGATTACGGAATTCTTCCCGGATTTCTTTAGCCGATACTGAGTATTTGTTGTAGAAATAAAGTTAATATATCTTCATCTGTTATTTTGATTTTAAAATTTACCTGTTGCTAAAAACCTTAATGCCAGAGCCAACCGTTCGCATGGTTTGACAAATCCACGCATATTTGTATCCGAAACTAATTAAAGTAAAAAGTCAAAGTCGCTTTCTGACATATGCGAAAATTTTTGAAACTATTTGCATCTTGACTTCATAATTCATTTAATAACATTACGTAAGGACCAAGGGCAGGCTTTCTGCTTATCCATTCTTTAACCCATATTCTTTTAGAAAATATACTATCTCATGTAAACGCCCATGCAATAAATAACTCGTGGAAGTTCTGTCTGTAGAGCACCTGCGATAGAAAATTGCTTAAATAATTTGCTTGGGTGTAAACGATAGCGCAAGTTACTCTTGCAAGTAGTATCGCAAGTTGCTTTCCCGTGTAAACTAAGCTTTACATTCGCAGGAAACAATAGACGTAATTACTTTCGTGCTGTTTCACATACACGGCTTCCGTAACGAACCTGTTCGGCTATTACCGTAGGTCAACTCTCCATGATGAATAAGGAAAAAATATTCGCTTTTCAACGGAAGACAAAATGTTCTGTATCGTAATAATATACAAACGTCGCTCAGATTATCTCATATAAATTCAATGCATGAAAGAAGAATAAAAATATTTGACAAATTGAAAAGGTTTCTCAATTTAAGGTATGAATTAAGTTCTAAGTACCTGGAGTAGTTAAAAATAAATAAAAGATGATCACAAACAAAGGCGGCACACATAGTGTTCAAAATGAGGAAATTCGTGTGTATAAACAATGGATAACGACTCATTCGATTTCAACCCCTTGGGGGGGGGGGGGGGTGGACGCCAGTTGTGAGATGTTTCATTGCAATATATATATATATATATATATAAATATTTAAACTTTCTTGGTCATTTGTTAATATATTAATTCATTTTTTCTTGGTATTAGCGACCATTACTTTACCAGGTAATTAAACCTTAATAAAACACATTTTTTTTTTTTTTTTTATTTATAAGACGTTTCGACAATTTTTTAATTGTCTTCTTCAGTTTTTAATTTTTTCGATGTATAACACATACAACATATTAAAAATTCTTTCGAATATTAATTAACAATCCACACATATCAGGACTTCGTCAATACAACCTTTTTCTTAGAAAGGACTTAAAATACTCGGTATGAGTACCATTTTTAATTTTATTAGCTTTGTGTTCCTAATTTATGAAGATTAGATTTTTATTTTTAAAGTGTAATAATTATGCATACACAGTCATCGTTTAAAAATTGCATGTCAATGAAAACGATTTTAAAATACAATTCATATTATTATTACACTTTAAAAATAAAAATCTAATCTTCATAAATTAGGAACACAAAGCTAATAAAATTAAAAATGGTACTCATACCGAGTATTTTAAGTCCTTTCTAAGAAAAAGGTTGTATTGACGAAGTCCTGATATGTGTGGATTGTTAATTAATATTCGAAAGAATTTTTAATATGTTGTATGTGTTATACATCGAAAAAATTAAAAACTGAAGAAGACAATTAAAAAATTGTCGAAACGTCTTATAAATAAAAAAAAAAAAAAAAAAAATGTGTTTTATTAAGGTTTAATTACCTGGTAAAGTAATGGTCGCTAATACCAAGAAAAAATGAATTAATATATATATATATATATATATATATATATATATATATTATAAACATATTATAGAAACTATTTCTGACATACACATAGCCAAAACAAATATAAGACTAGTCATCCGAGTCTTCACTTGCGTCTTCCCTATACACTTTGCTTTCGTCGTCATACCCGTACTCCTTAAGTTCAAGTTTGTCTTCGTTTGTAAGGTGAGGCAACAGAATCAAGCTTTGAATTGATATGAAAACAGAAGAGGATCTGAGATCAGTAGGAACCTATAGAATAAGTCCTCATTGATTTTAACGGGGTTGATTTTTTGCGTATGTCTGTCCCGGTACTTCATTACGTCCTCATTTTTTGACTCTTGGAATAGAACTTCCTTAATAATTGCAGCACCATTAATAAAGAAGTTTATGTATTGTAGGTAGCATGGAGTATGTACCAAGTGCTTACGGGCAAGCTGCGGATGCATTTTACTGTGTGAAAGCACGACGACACCGAGAGTTTGTATGAGTTAGTACGAGACAGCAATATACAAACTGTTCTATTGGTCGAGTGTAGTGAAGCTGACTGACTCCGCTACAGTATCCATCCTCCGCATCAGTATTCTCTCAATGTAGTATTGAATGCGTGAAATAGACCGGCTTTTGCACGTACAGGACCCCTGTGCCGAAGAGATCCCTCGGTCGAAGTTATTAGTGCCCGCTGAATGAGCTCCGCTACAGTATCCTTCCTCCGCATCAGTATTCTCCAAATGTATTATTGAAAATGTATTGTAGGTAGCATGGAGTATGTACCAAGTGCTCACGGGCAAGCTGCGGATGCATTTTACTGTGTGAAAGCACGACGACACCGAGAGTTTGTATGAGTTAGTACGAGACAGCAATATACAAACTGTTCTATTGGTCGAGTGTAGTGAAGCTGACTGACTCGCGTTTAGGATATAGCAGCTGTACTTGCGCATTTCATTTGAATTTTGTTAACGGTCGGGTCGGTGTCTAGCGCCTAGCAAACACATTTTTAAATCGCGTTTCGTCCATCTAATTTAGAACAATTACGCGCCAAAATTATTGAATTTTCGAATCATGTTACCCCGGAAATGTTAACAAATGTCCGTCTTCTCTAAAGCAGTACAGTAAATGACTTTATTCTTGGTTAAAGAATTTGTTATTAACAGTAACAGTAGCAATTTTCACGGACTAACGCAGTAACGATTTCTGCTGTGTCGACTTTAACGTAACTCTAATGTTATTAACAGAGGCTACCCTCTTATTCTCCCACTTATAGTCGACCAGCTTGTCTAGTATATTCATCCGCAAGTAGACCGCGTGCACACTGTACATATAATTCTGCAGTAGCCTTACAATATACGTCAAACTTGTCAA